>CM076569.1:914760026-915360026 GCA_034641835.2 Pinus albicaulis
AAGGTGCGTGAAAATAATAATAATCAACAGCCACAACAACAACAACCACAACAACAGCAACAGGCACCTCAAACACCTGAAAGTGGTGTCAGAAGATCTACCAGGATAAGTAGACCCCCTAAACAATACTCTCCTTCATTATATTATTTATTGTTGACTGATTCTGGTAAACCCGACTGTTATGAGGAAGCAATGTTGGTCAAAACTAGGAAGAAGTGGGAGCTAGCCATGAAAGAAGAGATGGACCTTTAGCGTATTATACCGTACTCTGGACTGAATGAATTTATCGCAGTAAAACAACACGTAATAAATGTTTATGTGTTGAAGGAAGAAGATGGAGGAAAATACATAGTAAGCCTGGGATCAGTGGTGAAGGGTTTAGATGGTAATAAAAGGTACTGACTTTGATGAAATATTTTCTCCTATTTTTAGGATGACTTCAATAAGAACTATTTTAAGTCTTGTAGCAGCAGAAGATTTGCATCTTGAACAGTTATATGTAAAGACAACATTTCTCCATGGAGATTTGGAGGAAGAGATCTATATGCAACAACCACAAGGATATGAGGTGAAAGGGAAGGAAAAATTAGTGTGCAAGTTAAAGAAGAGCTTTTATGGCTTAAAAGAGGCTCCAAGGTAGTTGTATCTAAAATTTGACAAGTTTATGTCTGAACAAGGTTATACTAGATGTCACTCTGATCGTTGTGTTTATCTGAAAAAGAAAATTGATGGAAGCTATATTATATTGTTATTTTATGCAGATGACATGCTTGTTGCAAGGTCTAACATGCAGGAAATAAATGTGCTCAAATAAAAATTGGAAAATTCATTTTCAATGAAGGATTTGGGAGCTCCAAAACAAATCCTTGGTATGAGAATAACTAGAGACATGAAAAATCACAAATTAACATTGTCTCAGAATGAGTACATACAAAAGGTGTTGGAAAGATTTAATATGCAGAATGCCAAACTAGTTAGTACACCTTTGGCTAGCCATTTCAAACTTATTAAGGAGATGTGCCCCAACACCCAAGAAGAAATGGATTATATGTCTAAAGTTCCTATATGCATCAACGAGTTGGAAGCTTAATGTATGAAATGGTCCGCATAAGGCTTGATATCACACATGAAGTGGGAGTTGTATGTAGGGTACATGAACAATCCAAGAAAAGAACATTGGATGGCAGTGAAATGGATTCTCGGATATTTGAGAGGTACCACAAATCAAGCATTGTTCTTTGGTGGTTCAAACATTACTCTACAGAGGATATGTTGATGTAGATATGGCAGTGGTACAGAGATATTAGGAGGAGCACTACAAGGTATGTATTTACTATAGGTGGAAAAACTATCGGTTAGGTTTCAAAAATCCAAAGTGTTGTTGCACTTTCAACAACTGTAAGCGAGTATGTTGTCGCTACGTAGGCTAGTAAAGAAATGATTTGGTTACAAAGTTTCATGGATGAATTGGGTAAGAAGCATGATATGGGCACGTTATACAGTGATAGCCAAAGTGCCATTCATCTTCCAAAGAAACTCAAAGCATTTCATTCCAAGACTAAACACATACAACTCAAGTACCATTTCATACAGTTTGTATTGGAAGATGGACATTTGAAGTTGGAAAAAGATACACACTAGCCGAGAATCTTGTCGATATGCTAACAAAATTTGTAACCACGGGAGAAACCGAGATTATGCTTACGTTTTTCATTTGGTCATCAAGGATGACGATGAAGATGAGAAATAGCCAGGTCCAAAGAGGAGTCATTTGTCCGAGCAAATGAAGCGACAGATGGAGTTTCTAAAATTAGTCTCCAAGTGGGAGATTGTTGGGTGTGGAGCTTGATTATCTTGTTTATTTTTGTATCACATCATTGGACCTTTGTACCTTAATGGGGAGGTAACACCAGGCTGTAATTAAACACTTCTCGGGGGGGTCCGGGGGGGCAGCTAGAAATTTATGGAGCCCCCCCCTGGCGTGGGGTCTCGAGGGCGTGCCCCCAAAGCTAAAAACAAAGATGTAAAATTTCCCTTTAAAAAGTATAGTAACTTCTAGTCAATCCGGGCCATTCATTAGGCGGATGATCCGATGGTAGAAGTTATGTTTAGTTTAGGGTTTTTTTTCCCTAGAAGGAAACCCCTTGGTTTACATGAGGGTATTGTATTGCGTGCTGTGTATGGTATGTGTATTCTCGGAGCGAGAATGAGATAGGGAGACTATGAGAGAGAATAGAGGATATTACGAGTGGATCGTCTGTAGGTTGTGTCTCTTAATTTTGATGGATAATAGAAAGGAAGGATCGGCTATTCGAGGCGGACGTAGCCCAAAACTTTGGGTGAACCACGTATATCCGTGTGTCTCTGGGTTTTATGTGTTTTGTGTGCTTGTGTTTTCTGCATATTTTATGTGTTTCATTTACTATGTAATATATAATTTACTAACAAAATATTGGTCACCATAAGCTCATTAGTGATGGTCAAAAGATCATCTCGTCACCAAAAACTGAAACGTCACCAAAGGTGGCGTCGCTGAAAAGTTTTCAGATGTTGTGGTGACATTCAAGATCCGTCACCAATAATGATTTATAATCATGGATAGTGATTTTCACCATTTCATATGGGAAATGGTGACAAAATTTACCCTCCATCACCAAAAAAATTGAACGTCACCAAAGGTGGCATCACCAAAAGTATAGGCATTGTTGTGACATTCAAGGTCCATCGCGAATAATTATTATAATGAAAGGTAGTTACCGTCACCATTTCATATGAAAAAAAATGATTTATTGTGATGGATGTTTCATGACCGTCACTATGTATGCATATATATGGTGGCGTTCATTGACCATCACCCTTTCATATTTTAGTGAGGGTCGAAAAATTTCACCATAAGCTCATTGGTGATGGTCAAAAGAGCCTCTATCACCAAAAATTGATCATCACCATTCCATATAGATATCAAGGCACGATGGGATCGAACCACCAACCTCCTTCTTGTAAAGCAGGGTGCTCTTACATTGAGCTAGCACCCTTTAAAATAATTAGACTTTGAAAAATTGGACCTTGAAACTTTATAAACTATAAATTATAAAACTCTTAATAAATTATAAACTTTGTAAAGTAAGCACAAAATTTTGACTCGATATATATTACACCAACAAAATATCTAAGGGAGCATTTCAACACATCCAAATCCACACTAAGCATGACTATCCAAAGATGTAATTGCATGGATACTATTAAGGTCCTATAATAATAAGATTCACAATTTTGAATTGACTTTGAATAGTCTTGTAATATGTACATACTTTTTCTTTTGCAAAATTGTTTAAAAAAAAATTAAAAAAAATTAAAGAGGGTAAAAGTCCTAAAAGAAAAATCAAAGGAATTGAAAGAAAAAAGATAAAAAAGAATATAAAAAATGAACCCCAACAAAAAAGAGATAAAAATAGATCATGAAAGTGATGCAAATTCAAATGCCACTACTTTTTACTTCACTTTGCAAAATAATATTGTGTGTAGCTTGTCAAAAATGGCACAATACATAAAGGTCAAATTGCTTAATCTTGACTTTTTCATGCCTTTAAATTTTATGTTGATAAATATAGAATAAAAATCTAGCCAAACTATTTAATCTTGGAAGATCAGTAGTTAGGTAGAGAATAATAAGCGAGCTCAACAGTTTAATCTGAGCCCTTGGAAGAAATAAGGATATAATTAGTTAGTTTGTTGTTTAAAAGAAAAATGAATAAGTGTCTACAAGCTCAAATGCACCCATGTAAATGAAGAAAAATTTTTGTTTAGGGTAGTTGATGGGTAGGCATAAGCATTTTTCACAAGGCATGGATAGCAGAAAAATTGGTTATTTCATTTACTAACTTTCCCTTCAAAAATCATTCCCCTTGTAAAAATACCCCATCTCCCTTCATTTTTTACTCTTTCCCCTTATTTCATTCTTTTCCCCCCTTGCAAAAAAATCCCTTTTCTTAAGATAAAACACATTTTGTCTTTGGAAAAGTAAAAAATACCTTTTATTAATTTCCCTTTATTCAAAAAAAACACCCAAAAACCCATAAAAATACTTTATCCTAAGTATAAATGATTAAATCTTTATGTTGGGACCCACTATGTAAATATTCATTCCCGATATAAGTTTTACATTAAACTTATTGTATTTAACCCCCTCCCCCATTCATTTTATATTTCATCTTTAACAATTTAATTTATTTATTAACTCCCGCATTAAACCTTTACTCCATATTTTAATTAATTCCTTTATATATATTATCCCCAACCCTTTATTTAAACTTAATACATAAGTTTTTGTTTCCCAGCATATTATATATCTTGGGCCCAATATGTATTAAACCCCCACTTACTATATATTACCCGCTAATTATAGACTAGTCCTACTTACCTTAACCCCATTGATTATATCGTATAAACCCAAACCATATCTCATATGTATCCTATTGCATTCTGGTCCCCATGCCATCAAATCCCGATGCTCCATCACATCATCCCATTTCGTTAGATTATCACTTGACCAGATCTAACAGCGAACAAGCCTTGTCGCACATCTGATAGCCTGATCCTTAACCATACCCCAACCTTGCGATATCCATGGTTTTCGGAGCTCTACTCCTGGCTACTTGGAAAATTCACATTCGATCGCATCCTCAAGAATTATACTTCCCTACCACTTTAGGTCATGTGAAAACTGCTCAACAGTTTCTCCTAACCGTTATCCAAACCACCCTGTAAATTCAAAAAGAACCGCGCATTCAATGTAAACATTGTTGGTTAAAAACGCATATAACCGCCCCTCGTTAGCCATTTTACCACTTAGTGTTACAATTTTTCACTGAAAGAGTATTTCTGACCATTTTTCAAGCAAAGATCACGTTCTCAACCTCATTTTAAGCCTAATTCAACCAAAATTCAACCATTTTCTACCAAAAGACACTGCAAAAGTCATCCAAAGCACTATTAAACAACAACCAAGCCTTAGAAAGCCTTCTCTTACCTCAGAACCCTTATGCAAACAAAAATATTTATTCTTCCCAGGTATTCCTAGAAAAAAAAATCCTGTTTGTTGATCTAAAGAGAAATTAATAAGTAATTGAATTAAAATAGAAGCCTCTGCAGACTAAAGGAAACCTTCTATGCCTTTCAAACCTTTCCTACATACCCTAGGTGTCCTTTTGCAAAAATTTGAGGTCTGAAAACTATTTTTGATTACAGAGAATAATAATTGACCAATTGGCTTTTTAAAATCAGTTTGCAAAATGTTATAATCTGTCAGAGGTGCTCCGAAATGCATAAATCATTTTTTTCGAAGTCAAAGATTAATTAATTGATAAATCAAATAGAGCAATGGCTTCCAAAAGTATTGTAACTATTAATCCTCTGTAGCCTCCTCTTGTAGATGTAGAACACACTCCCCTAGCTCACAAATATTTTAAAATTAATGACAGAGTCACTGACTTTAACCTTGTTGAGCTTCACTGCTAGAGCCATGAAAAATCCATAGACCAAGCATATCACGTTTTCATTTGGGAATCTAATTTGCCAAAATATGTATTCCCACAAACTTTCCAGTATCTGACCAGAGAGCCATAATAAACCCCGAAAAATAAATTCTCTTTTCTATTACTACTGAATCAATCAGTCAAATGCTCCATATCCAATCCAGACTAGATGAAATTACTTTTTCCATTGAAGTTCTTATGCAGTTGTATCTGAATATGGACTTCCCCAAAAGGTTCTAGATATGCCAAACTTTGATGCCTTCATCTGTAGAAATTCCAAAGATAAATCCTCCTTACCCATCTGCAATTTTTTTTGAAAGAATCAGACATATCATTCGCATGATGTCCTTTATTCTTGGTTATTTCATAGATGAGCATGTTGATGTTGCAGTACTAGTTTTTATGTCCACTTTCACACTTGTTCAGTCTCCTGCTACCATTTTAAATTTTTGTTAATCCCTATATCAATAATGTAGTCCCTTATTATGTTAGTGTAGCCCCCCTTATTGTTATTTTTGTACCACTTTAACCCCCATATTGTTATTATTGTGCCCTTACATTATTATTGTTAGGTCGGCTAGGATTACATTGTGGCCCCACTAGGATTATATTGTGGCACCATGGACTCCTATATATAGAAGGAGGTTTTGGTCATTTGTATCATCCAAGAATTGTTAATTTATGTAATGTATAGGAGGTTGCACCCTCGAAGTGGCTTATTTCTAAGGCGTTGATATCTCTTTTCTTCTCTTTTTGGAGCTGGTTTCACAACATTTGGTATCAAAGCTTTGGATTATAGGGTTTCGCTGCTCCAAACAATTCATCGTGGAATTTTTGCTATAACTTTTCTTCTACGAAGGTTTAGAAGATGAAAATTTTATAGTGCTAAGCAGAAATCTTGTAGAACATCGTTGCAAAATTTTAGAGCTTGGTTCACAATATTTGCGGAGATATGATCTGTGGAAGTTAGCTCTTTTTCAGGCTCCCGAATTTCATCTCAAAGAGGTGATCAAGGGAAAATATTCATAACTCTCTCTCTGAGTATCGGTTTGGAATTCTATAAAAATTGAATGGAAGTATACAAAATTTATTTTCCTTTCTATAAATTTTAGAGCTAAAGGAGAAAACAGTGACATGTGGCAAGTCGCACAAGTTCGCTATACTAAACCAATCCATAATTAGGAAATTGTGGGAGATTGGACATAACTTTTCCTTGAAGAATCCAAATAAAGTTAGACCTATGTCATTTGAAAGAAGCTTCAGAGGACTATTACAGAATCAATTTCAAATATTGAGGATCTGCAAGTATAGAGATAAGTCAATTTCAATATTGAGCTCCTCATATGCAAGAAAAATGTGTGTATTTGGTTTTTATAATTGCATATTGTTTGTTTGAAAAAGTAGTTTGAAGTGATTCTAAGGGCATATTTTAGAAATTTTATCAGTATTGGGTTATATAATGCTTCCAAAAAATAATTACATACCCATTAAGCCCTCAAAAAGCTATACTATGATGCATGAAGAGGAAGGACTGCAGTATGAGATATCAAAATTACGGTAACAAGTGCAACAAATTTCGATCTTATGAAGAGCAATCGAAGATGACATAGATGGTTTAAAAGCAAAAATGGGGGCTAAGTGGGATGGTTTGAAGGATCAAATAATAACTAATTTGGATGATAAATTAGTGGAATATCACATCGAGCTTCAACAACAAGTTCTCCAACTCTCAAAGGATAACCTAAGTTTGGTGCAGAATCTAATGAAACAATAGGAAGATCAACATCACATCGAAAGAAGTTCTGAAGTAGTCACAGAAACAAGAACTCGACAAGTATGATCAACTTTATAGTATCTCAGCAAGTGGAAGAACTTTCCTGTAGAATATTCCACATGGGAGGATGATAATTTTAAAGAGAAGCATCAAGAAATAATCAAGGGTTGAGGACAACAATTGTTTGAAGGAGAGGGTCATGTTAAGTCACTATATTAATAGTGTAGTCCCTTATTATGTTAGTTTATCCCCCCTTATTGTTATTTTTGTACCCCTGTAACCCCCATATTGTTATTATTGTGCCCTTATATTATAATTGTTAGGTCGGCTAGGATTACATTGTGGCCCCACTAGGATTATATTGTGGCCCCATGGACTCCTATATATAGAAGGAGGTTTTGGTCATTTTTAGCATCCATGAATTTTTCATTCATGTAATGTATTGGAGGTTTCCCCATCGAAGTGGCTTATTTTTAAGGCGTTGATATCTCTTTTCTTCTCTTTTTGGAGCTAGTTTCACAAAAAAATTTCCCAATACCGTGTTGATAATATTCATGAACAGTTGATCAAAATGCCTGAAGAAGGTGTTTTCAATTATTCCTCAGTCATATTCCACGTGATTTTGTACTTACAGTCAAAGAGTATCAGAGTCAAAGTGTATTAGTTTACATTGAGAGTAAAATTCAAAACAGAGATGAAGCTACCAACGTAGAGGACACTCCACTGCCTAACAAGCAGGCTTTGTTGAGCAAAAATTAGAGACAAATCAGCAGCAAAATATCAACAATTAAAAAACAAATCAATAAAAGTAGGGACAACTTGCATCAGTTAGATCACTACTTCTATATTATTGAATGAAGATATTTATTTTTCCTTGAATAATTCCTAAGTTTGTTTTAGCTTATTTTGCAATATTTTTTGTATAAATACTTATCATTTTGAAGTATTGAGAGTGGATGAATTGCTGAAAATTTCAATAGTTGTACTATTCTGGAACGTGAGGGTGATTATACCAATTTCAAGTCAGCATACTGGATTAAAGCAATAAAGAGATTATATTACATGATTCATGTGTTGGGCCATTATAGTGAAGTAGTTTCTACTTGTTCAATTGTTTCTTTTTGAATTTTTCACATGCTCATATGTTTTCTTAAATCCAAATGATATAACTAGAGCTTTATTATAGAATATGTTTAATTACACTATGTCTTGAACTATTTATCATTTATATGTTTGTCTTCTGATATCCATATTATGGAATTCTTAACTTCTCCCTTATTTCGATTAAAGTCTATATTTTCACTCATTATCCATATTTGAGAACCCTTAATTTATCTCTTACCCCAATTGAAACCATTTTCACCATCAGCCTAAGGATCTGAAGTAACAAAACTATTTTTCCCTGTGAATACTTCCCCTTAGAACCTTGATCCTGCTTCTGTTTCTTAAGAATTTGACTCTATTAGCCCAATGGAATACTGACCTACATCTACCCATATGAGTAAGTAATTTCACCACCAAACCAAATCCAAAATCAAACTCCACGCAATCCCACATAACTAGCCTAAAATAAACTGCAATTGACAAAGATAAATCATATAGAGAGAGCCCTATCTGAGCATTAGGAAGGCTAGATCCTAGGGCCTAAAAGTAGGTTTTTGGTTACCTCTAATATTATTTAAACCAAAATATAAACAACCCTTGATAATTATTGGAGTGATAACATATTGGCGGCCATACTGGGGAACTAACCAGTCCTCAGTGTTTAAAATTAATCTTAAAGGAAATAGTTTTATGTATCTTTTCACCTTAAGATTGTTTTAAAAATTTGTTAGTAAAATTTTCATTAAAAACTAAAATTATGGATTCCAGAAGAGTCTACTATACCATGTCTAATCCAGATCCAGAACCTGTTGTCATAGTAGATAATCTTGATAGAATTGTAAAGAAAAATAAAAAGGTAGAAAGTTTAGGTAATAAAAAGTCATTGATCAGAGAAAATTCTCTTCCAAATAAATTATCAAGTTTACAATATAGTGAATTTGATTTAGCTTTTGAGAAATATTTGTTAAAAAATTAGAAAGTGACATACATAATAGTGTAATAGATCCTGATTTCATTTCATTCATTGAAAGTAAGAATGAAATTGTTTCACTAGATTCAGATGAAAAAACCATAGAAGTTTATGATAAACTTGATGCTTTAACTGCAACTTTGATTAAGGAAATAGATGAAGCTTATTTTCAACAATCAGTTGAATTGACTGCTTTATCTTCCCGTACGCCTAAGCCTTATACCAATCATTTAGAATCTATAGGTTCATCCTTTTTCACTACCACCTCATCTATTATTTCCACCAAACTTCATTCCACAGAATCCTTTTTTCCTAAGCTTCCACTTCAACCTAGAGTTTTATTTCCAACCCAAAATACTGGAAGTTCATCCTCTAGAACTATTGCTGCATTTTCAAGCACTTCAACCACATTTCCAAGCACCTCTTCTAGTATCCCGACTACATATTCAAGTGCTCCTACCTCATCTTCAAGTACCTCAACCTCATCACCAATTACTTCAAACTTACCTCCTAGTTCAACTAGTATCTTAGCTATGGTTGTCAAATATACCCCATTGGTCCTATAAGCCCCTCTACGTGACATGCCCCAAGATTACCAAAGAAAAATATTTCAATTTGATGGTACTAATCATTACACTGCCCAAAAACATGTTAACAAAATGACAAATTACTTTGAGCTGCATGGAATAGATAGCTGATGTTCAAATGAAACTTTTTGCTCAAACTTTAGCTGGTGATGTAAAGAAATGGTTTAAAGGTTTACCTATTTCTAGTATTGTTGTTTTAGCTACTTTCCATAGAATGTTTCTTAATAAATGGGAGAAAAGGAAGAATCCATTACAAATTTTGGCTGAATTTGAAAACATAAAAATAGAACCTAATGAAACAGTTCAGTACTATTGTACAAGATATAACAATATTTACAATTCAATCCCTTCTAATCTTAAACCTCCTCTAGACTCTGCCCTGATCAAGTTCCCTGATGGATTTGATACTGATATGGCTTACCAATTGAGAGAGAGAGAACTAGAAATATTAGAGCATATGCAAAGTAACGTTGTAATTGTAGAGGCAAACTTGTTAGCTAAGAAATCTAGATTGAGAAATGAAAGAAGAGTGACAATAAAAGAGGAAACATCAACTTCAGATATGAAAATAGATAGCTTAGAAAAAACATTAGAAAGAATGATGGATAGATTAGATAATATGGAAACGAAGCCACAATGGGATAACCAACAATAAGGTCCTCAAATAAGAAATCCCAATTTCATGAAAAACACCAACACTGGTAAATCTAGAGAATCAACACCTAATCAAACAATAAGACCATGTTTCCAAGAGAACTATGCTGAAAGTTCTCACCAAAACGAAGATGATGAATACACTCAGATTAATATAATGGGCATTAATGGTGATAATACCATTTTCATTACACAAGAAGAACAAGAATTATATGAAGTACAACAATTACAATTACAATTCGGTGAGTATTTTGATTACAAGCAAGGTTATGAGTTTGCAATAAATGAAGTTCATACGAAATATAACCTTAGGAGAAAGAAAAATGTAGAAGCCACTACTAAGAAGTTTGCCCAAACTCAAACAAAGAAAATAGTAGAAGCTCCTACAAACAACGTAGTACAAATTCTTCCTAGCGAAACCCAACAAAACTCTAGCTCAACTCAGAAAAATTCAAATCCTAATAAGAAAATTTCTAGTCCTCAAATTACACCCAGTCCTAAAATTTTTGAAATTACAGATATTGATGTTCAAACATCAGCTAATGCTCAAAAATATTTTGTTGCTAAAACAACAACTTCTGCTAAAACAACAATTTTTTACCCAAAAACATCTGCTGTTGATCCAAAATCAGTTGATCCTAAAACCACTATTGCCAAAACTATTGCTGAAACTTTCAAAACTGCCAAAGTTACCACTGCAACTCAAACTGTCCCTGAAAATAAGATAAAAAGCAGTAAAATATTGGAACCACAAACAGAAAATGAAAAACCAACTATAGAAAAAGAAGAGAAACATATCCAAACTGTAGTTACAAAAGAATAATTAATTCAGTTAGGAAAAACACAAGCACCATTCAATATCCAAACTGAAATTTCCAAATGGAAGATACACATTCCTTTAACATAATTGGTTAATCATGATTTATACAAGTCACATATCACTAACACATTAAACATAAATTAAAGATAAGACTCTGTCAACTTGAGTGACGACCAAAGAGAATTAATATTTGGTCTTGAAGTAAATGGAAAAAACCAAGAGGAGGATTTCCTCCTTTCTACATTAGCTTGAATGTTCATGATTAGATTTTACATAATGCTATGCTAGACTCAGGAGCTTCACATAATTTAATGCCAAAAGAAATAATGGAAATCTTGAATTTAGACATCACTAGGCCTTATAAAGACTTTTTTTATTTGATTCCATTCAAGTGAAATGTCTAGGCATAATCAAAGATTTATGTGTCACTTTAGTTCAATACCCTGGAAAAGGAACTGTCATGGATATTATAGTGGCTGATATCCCTCCTAAGTATGGAATGCTATTATCTCTCTCATGGGGAGAAAAACTACAAGGATCTCTACAATTATACATGTTTATGCCACTATTTCATTATTTGGACAACCCAAGAAACTTTACACAGAGACATTAATGAGGTACATGGTTAGTAGTGTATAAAGACCTTGAAATTATCCTATTTATTCTACACCTACTGATATGGACTCTTTCATTTTATGTAATTTTGAAACTGGTATAGATAACAACACAGAATTAAAATAGAAAGAGAAATATCTAGACATAGAGAACATATTTCATGAACCAATGTGGCACCTAGATTTTGATGGATCAGTGAATAAATTAGGAGGAGGAGTAGGAGTTTGGATTCAAAACATGGAAAACAATCATGCAGAAGCTCATGCCTTTAGATTAAACTTCAAATGTACAAACAACATGTTAGAGTATGAAGCTCTGATTTTAGGATTGCAAATTGTTAGAAATTTAGGAGGAAAAAGACTTTCTATCATGGGAGACTCTAATTTAATTGTAAAACGTATTAGAGGAGAATATTCTGCGTATAATCCTAGATTAAGCCAATATAGAGAAACAATTTTATATCTGATGAAAGAATTGTTTGAATGTGACTTTGTTGTAATTCCTAGAAAACAAAATATACAAGCACACAGTTTAAAAACTTTTTCTAGTACCTATAATTTAACTTTTCAATCAAATCATAAATATATAGCAGAAGTAAAACACAGGCCTACTATACCAGATAATCTAAAATATTGGAAAAAAATTGCACGGGATGAACAAATCTATCATTTCATGAATGCTGAGGGAGAATTCCACAGTTGTAAAATAGACACAGATTGTACAGTAGATGATAAAAAGGATAGTGAGATAGATGTAAATAACTTATATTTAACTAAACACACTAAATTCACTCAAGTAGAAATAGACAAACTAGAAAAGGTAGAGATTGAAGAATTAGCAGATGATGATTATGACATTTTAAACCTTAAGAAAAAAAATTTACCTAAGGGATTAGCCCCATTAGAAGATATTTTTGATTCAAATGACATTGCAAGAAAACCAAAAGTGGAACCATTAAGATCAGATATAGAAGAATGCAATATAGGAACATAACAAAGGCCTAAACTCATCAAACTTTCAAAAGCCCTACCTCAAGAAGAAAAACTGAAATACATAGCTCTGTTTAAGGAATTTTAGGATGTATTTGCATGGAGTAATGAAGACCTAAAATCTTATGACACTAGCATAATACAACACAAAATACCTATAAAAGAATATAAAAAACCTTTCAAACAAAAGCTCAGGAGAATCAATCCAGTTTTAATGCCTTTAATTGAAAAAGAGGTAAAGAGAATGTATGAAGCCCAGATAATTGCACCTATAAGACATCATAATTGGATTTCAAATTTAGCTCCCACTACGAAGAATATAGGGGAAATCAGACTTTGTGTTGATTTCAAAACTTTAAATAAAGTCTCCCTAAAAGATAACTACCCTCTCCCCAAGATGGACCATATTTTACAGAGGGTGGTTGGTTCATCCAGGATTTCATTACTTGATGTATTCTTTGGGTATAACCATATTTTATTTAAGCTAGAAGACCAACCAAAGACTACATTTACTACTCCTTGGGGTACTTTCATGTATGTGAAAATGCCTTTTTGATTAATGAATGCAAGAGCCACTTTTCAGAGAGCTATGGATATATATTTTGCTAAATAAATTCATTATTTTCTTGTGATCTATCTAGATGATATAACTGTATTTTCTAAAATTGATAATGAACATTTAGATCACCTAAGACAAGTGTTAATCAAATGCAGGAAATTTAGCATTTCTTTGTATCCCAAAAATACTCTCTTTGGACTTGAAGAAGGCAAACTATTAGGGCATATTATATCAAAAGAGGGAATTAGGATAGACCCATCTAGAATAGAGGCCACTCAAAACATAAGCCATCCTAGGAATATTAAAGAATTGCAGGCTTTCTTGGGTAAAATCAATTTTCTCAAAAGATTCATTTCAAACTTAGGAGAAATAATTAGGGAACTCAATAACATGTTGAAAATAGTCTCAACACTTAAATGGACTGTATAGGCCAAAAAATCATTTGAATCAATAAACCAAGCCTTGAAAAGAACAACAATACTAATAAGTCATGATTTCAAAAAAGATTTCATTATTTTTTCTTTTTCTTCAAAACATACTATTGCTGCAATCTTACTGTAGAAAAATGATCAGGGCTATGAACATCTCATTTCTTTTTTCAGCGAATCACTTAGAGATGCCAGTTTAAAGTATAATATAATGGAAAAGCAGACACTAGCATTAGTGAAATCTATCAAAGACTTTAGAGTGTACATCCTGTATTTGCACATCATTGCTTATGTTCCAAATTCATGAGTGAAGGACATTCTAACTCAGAATGGGCCTGGTGCTAAAAGATGGAAATGGATTGCCATCATTTTGGAATATGACATGGAAATTAAGCCCAACAAACTCATAAAAGGTCAAGGTTTAGCCAAACTCATGGCTGAATCAAACTCTCATGATTTAGATATAAATTTTATTGCCCAATTAGATGATCATGAAAATATGGCGACTCCATAGATCAGTGAAGCCTTTTCAGGTTCACCATGGTATGCAGATAGCATATTTGTATTAATAAATTTATAAGCTCCTCCTGGATTTTCAAGAACTAAAGCTACATTTTTAAAGTTAACGAAAATGAAATTCTGTATTATAGATAATGCACTATTTTGGAAAGATCATAGTGGCAATTTATTGAATTTTTTTCTTAAAGATGAAGTTGATAAAGTTATGGAATAATTTCATGTAGGTGACTATGGAGGACACCTTTACTGGAAGTCAAGTGTAGATAAAATATTCAGAGCTAGTTTTTACTAGCCTACACTCTTTGCCAAATCTTTGAAGGGAAGAAAAAGCTGTTACCTTTACCTCGTAAACCCATCTCCACAGAAATTCCATTTCAACAATGGGGTTTAGACTTCATTGGTGAAATTCACCTACCATCCTCAGCCCAACACAAATGGATTTTGACAGGCATAGACTATTTCATGAAGTGGATAGAAGTCATTCCTTCTAGGTAAGCCATTGATACTTTCATAATCTCATTCTCAGAAAACAATATACTATTTAGATTTGGATACCCCCAAAATATCATTACTGATAATGAAACTGCTTTCAAGTCTAAAATTATGATTGACTTCTGTAATAAATACCACATTACCCTTTTCCATTCTGCTACCTATTACCCTTAAGGTAATGGTCTTGCTAAATCCTCCAATAAAAGCCTTGTTAATATCATC
This sequence comes from Pinus albicaulis, assembly GCA_034641835.2. Classification (NCBI taxonomy): domain Eukaryota; kingdom Viridiplantae; phylum Streptophyta; class Pinopsida; order Pinales; family Pinaceae; genus Pinus; species Pinus albicaulis. The sequence continues at coordinate 914,775,294 of CM076569.1, forward strand.
AAGAAACTACTAGAAGACCATAAAAATACCTGGAACAAAAGGTTAGTAAATGCCTTATGGGTAGATAGACTCACCACAAATAAATCCATTGGTACATCCCCTTACCAGTTTGTATGTGGGATGGATGTTGGTTTTAAATCCTCTTTAGGAGTACCAATGATGAAGATGATCCAAGAATTGCAGGTAGAAACAATTGATATCCAGAGAAGGATAAATCAAACCATACACTTGCAGCAAACCAGGAAGAAAGTCTATCTCAAGTATCAAGTTGTTGAAGATAAAATTAAAACGATATTTGACAAAAATACTAAGGAATATGATTTTTACATAGGTGACAAAGTTCATAAGTGGGATTCTAGGAGAGAAGAGAAAGGTAAACATGGTAAATTTGATTTCCTATGGAAATGTTCTTATGTCATTTATAGTTACAGAGGAAACAATGCCTTCTTTTTGAAGGATTTGGATGGATCAGATCTGGCAGGTGGACCTATCAATGGTAGAATTCTGAAGCATTACTATTCCAAAAAATAATAGTAGTTCATTTTGTTTACTTTGCTCATTGTACATAACATTGCAGAGTTTAGATTTGATTGGATTTTTTTCTTGCAAAGTTGACTCCGAGAGAGAAGGCCCTAAGCTTTTAAAGACAAAATATCATAAGTATGAATAATGCATAGCTCAGAAAATAGCTCCAAGGAAAAATTACAGTCAAAGATTCAAGGCTACTGATCTCAAAATTCTCGACATTTCACCAGGAAATTCCATCCCCATGTGGAGGCACTGTTAGGGTCCTATAATAATAGTATTCATAATTTTGAATTAACATTGATAGTCATGTAATATGTGCATACTTTTCTTTCTACAAAATTGTTTTCGCATATTAAAAAATAAAAAAAAATGTAAAGAGGGTAAAAGTCCTAGAAGAATAATCAAAGGACTTGTAGAAAAAGATCAAAAAAGAATAAAAAATGAACCCCAAACAAAAAAGAAATAAAAATAAAACATGAAAGTGATACAAATTCAAATGCCACTACTTTTTACTTTACTTTGAAAAATATTTTTTTGTGCAGCTTGTCAAAAATTCCATAATACATAAAGGTCAAACTGCTGAATCCAGACTTTTCATGCTTTAAATTCTATGTTCATAAATAGAGAAAAAAGATCTAGCCAAACTGTTTAATCTGGGCATATCAGTAGTTAGGTACAAAATAATAAGGAGCTCAATATTTTAATCTAGGCTCTTGGAAGAAATAAGGATAGAATTAGTTAGCTTGATGTTTAAAAGAAAAATTAATAAGGGCATGCAAGCTCAAATGCACCCATGTAAATGAAGCAAAAAAGTTAGGGTAGTTGATGGGTAGGTAGAAACAATTTTCACAAGGCATGGATAGCAAAAAAATGGTCATTTCATTTACTAATTTCCCTTCAAAATCATTCCCCTTGTAAAAATACCCCATCCCCTTCATTTTTGCTCTTTCCCCTTATTTCACTCTTTTCCCCCTTGCAAAAAATCAATTTTCCTGAGTGAAAACACATTTTATCTTTGGAAAAGTAAAAAGTACCCTTTACTAATTTCTAAATATTCAAAAAACACCAAAAACTTATAAAAATACTTTATCCTAAGTATAAATGTTTAAAAATTTATGTTGGGACCCAGTGTGTAAATATTAATTCTTGATATATGTTTTACGTTAAAATTATTCTATTTAAACCCCCGCCCCATTCATTTTATATTTCATTTTTAACAATTTAATTTATTTATTAACTCCCACATTAAACCTTTACCCCCTATTTTAATTAATTCCTTTATATATATTATCCCCAACCCTTTATTTAAATTTAATACATAAGTTTTGTTTCCCCGCATATTATATATCTTGGGCCCAATATGTATTAAACCCCACTTATATATATTACCCCGCTAAATTATAGACTAGTCTCTTACATAACCCCATTGGTTATACTACGTAAAACACAACCATATCTCATATTTAACTTGATCACATTAGGGCCCCAACCATCAAATCTCGTGCTCATACATCATCCATACGGTCATATTATCACTAAATAGATCTAACAGCCAGCAAGCCTTGTCACACATCCTATAGCCCGATCCTTAACCATACCCTAACCTTGCGAGATTCATGGTTTTCGGAACTCCATTCCTGGCTACGTGGGAAATTCCCATTTGATCGCATCCTCAAGAATTATACTGTCCGACCACTTTATCTCATGTGAAAACCGCTCAACGGTTTCTCTTGACCGTTATCCAAACCACCCTGTCAATTCAAAAATACCCACGCATTCAATGTAAACATTGTTGGTTAAAAATGCATATAACCACCTTTGTTAACCCCTTTCAACCACTTTACGTACAATTTTTAGGCTGAAAGAAGTATTGTCGAGCTATTTTTCAGAAAATATCATGTTTTCAACCTCATCTTAAGCCCGATTCAACCAAAATTCAACCATTTTCCGCAAAGACAACATTTTGCCAAAAGTGATCCAAAACAATAAAGACCGGCGAGCCTCATAAAGCCTTCTACTGCCTCAGAACCCTTCTGCAAACCAAAATATTCATTCTTCCCATGTATTCCTAAAAAAAAAGGCTTGTTTCTTGATCTAAAGAGAAATTAATAAGGAATTGAATTAAAATATAAGCCTCTGCAAACTAAAGGAAACCTTTTGTTCCTTTCAAACCTTTCCTACATACCCTAGGCGTCCTTTTGCAGAAATTTGAGGTCCAAAAACTATTTTTGATTGCATAGAATAATAATTGAACAATTTCCTTTTTAAAATCAGTTTGCAAAATGTTATAATCTGTCAAAGGTGCTCCTAAACACATAAATTAATTTTTTGAAGTCAAAGATTAATTAATTGATAAATCAAACGGAACAATGGCTTCCAAAAGTATTGTAATTGTCAATCCTCTACAACCTCCTGTTGTAGATGTAGAACACACTCCCCTAGTTAACAAATATTTTAAAATTAATGACATAATCACTGAATTTAACCTTCTTTAGCTCCACTGATGGAGCCATGAAAAATTCATAGACCAAGCAGATGAGGTTTTCATTTGGGAATCTAATTTCCCAAAATATGTATTCCCACAAGCTTTCTAGTGCCCAGAAGTAATCATACTTTGTCAATATTACTATTTCCCTGACCAGAGAGCCATAATAAACCCCGAAAAAAATTACGTTTACTATTACTGTTGAGTCAATCAATCAAATTCTCCAGATCCAATCCAGACCAGATGAAATTCCTTTGTCCATTAGAGTTCTTACGCAGTTTTATCTAAATCTGGACTTCCCCAAAAGGTTCCAAATACGCCAAACTTTCATGTCTTCATCTGTAGAAATTCCCAAGATAAATCCTCCTTACCCATCTGCAAAATTTTGGCATCATGTCCTTTATTCTTGGTTATTTCATAGATGAGCATGTTGATGTTGCAATACTATGTTTTTTGTCTACATTCATACCTTGTGAGTCTCCTGCTACCATTTTCAATTTTTCCCAATACCTTGTTGATAATATTAATGAACAATTGGTCAAAATGCTCGAAGAAGGTGTTTTGAAGTATTCCTCAGTCCTATTCCACATGTTTTTGTATTTACAATCAAGGAGTATCAGTCTATAGTCAGAGTAAAATTCAAAATAGAGATGAAGGTGCCACCATAGAGGAAACTCCATTTCCTAACAAGCAACCTTCATTCAGCAACAATTAGAGACAAATCAACAACAAAATATCAAAAATTAAACAACAAATCAATAAAAGTAGGGACATCTTGCAATATTTATATAGCTGTCTCTATCCTCTTACATTAAGATATTTGTTTTTCCTTGAATAATTCCTAAGTTTGTTTTAGGATATTTTGCAAGATTTTTTGTATAAATACTTCTCATTTCAAAGTATTGAGCATCGATGAATTGTTGAACATTTCTATAGTTCTACTATTCTGGAACGTGAGGGGTGATTGTACCAATTTCAAGTCAGCAGACTAGATTAAAGCAATAAAGAGATTATATTACAGGATTCATGCATTAGGCCATTACAGTGAAGTACTTTCTACTTGTTTAATTATTTCTTTATGAAGTTTTCACATGCTCATGTGTTTTCTTAAATCTAAATGATATAACTCGAATTTTATTACAAAATATGTTTAATTACACTCTGTCTTGAACTTTTTATCATTTATATATTTGTCTTATGATATCCAGAATAGGGAATTCTTAATTGTTCCCTTATTTCGATTGACCTCTATCTTTTCACTCATTATCCGGATTTGAGAACCCTTAATTTCTCTCTTACCCTGATTAAAACCATTTTCACCATCAGCCTAAGGATCTGATGTGACCAAACTATCTTACCCTGTGAATACTTCCCTTTAGAACCTTGATCCCACTTCTGTTTCTTGACACTTTGACTCCATTAGCCCAATGGAATATAAACCTACATCTATCCATCTGAGTAAGTAATTTCACCAAAAAACCAAATCCAAAATCAAAATCCAAGTAATCCCACATAACTAGCCTAAAATCAACTATAATTGACAAAGATAAATCATATAGAGAGAGCCCTCTCTAAGCATTAAGGAAGGCTGGATCTTAAGGCTTAAATTAGGTTTGGTTACCTCTAATATTCTTTAGCCAAATATAAACAACCCATTGAGAATTATTGGAGTGATAAGATATTGGCGACCATACTTAGGAACTAACCAATCCTCGAGTGTTTAAAATCAATCTTAAAGGAAATAATTTTATTTAACTTTTCACCTTAAGCTTTTTTAAAGGGTTGTTAGTATAATTTTCATTAAAAACTAAAATTCTGGCATTCCGAGAAGATTCTCACCTGCTAGGTCTAATCCAAATCCAAAACATGCTATCATAGTAGATAATCTTGACTGAATTGTAAAGAAAAGAAAAAAAAAGTAGAAAGTTTAGGTAATAAAAATTCATTGATCAAAGAAAATTCTCTTCCAAATAATTTATCAAGTTTACAAGACATTGAATTTGATTTAGCTTTTAAGCAATCTTTGTTTAAAACAAAATTAGAAAGTGACATACAGAATAGTGTAATAGATCCTGATTTCATTCCATTCATTGAAAGTAAGAAGGAAATTGTTTCACTAGATTCCGATGAAAAAACCCTATAAGTTTATGATAAACTTGATGCTTTAACTACAAATTTGATTAAGGAAATATATCAAGCTTATTTTCAACATTGAGTTGAATTGATTGCTTTATTTGCCTATACCCCTAAGCCTTCTACCAGTCATCTAGATACTAGTCATTTAGAATCTGTAAGTTCATCCTTGTTTAATACCACCTCATCTATTATTTCCACCACACATCATTCCACGGAATCCTTCAATCCTAAGCTTCCACTTCAACCTAAAGTTTTATTTCCAGCCCAAAATACTGCAAGTTCATCCTTTAGCACTGTAGCTACATTTTCAAGCACTTCAACCACATTTCCAAGCACCTCTTCTAGTATCCCAACTACATCTTCAAGTGCTCCTACCTCATCTGCAAGTACCTCAACCTCATCACCAAGTACTTCAAACTTACCTTCTAGTTTAGCCAATATCTTATCTATGGATGTTGGATATGCCCCATTGGTCCTACAAGCCCCTCTACATGCTATGCCCCAAGATTACGAAAGAAAAATATTTCAATTTGATGGTACTCGTCATTACACTTCCCAACAACATGTTAACAAAATGAAAAATTATTTTGAACTGCATGAAATAGATGAAGTTGATGTTCAAATGAGACTTTTTGCCCAAACTTTAGCTGGTGATGTAAATAAATGGTTTAAAGGTTTACCTGCTAGTAGTATTTTTTATTTAGCTGCTTTCCATATAATGTTTCTTTATAGATGGGCAAAAAATAAGAATCCATTAAACATTTTGTCTGAATTTGAAAACATAAAAAGAGAACCTAATGAAATAGTTCAATACTATTGTACAAGATATAACAATATTTACAATGCAATCCCTGCTAATCTTAAACCTACTCCAGACCTTGCCTTAATCAAGTTCCCTAATGGATTTGATACAGATATGGCTTACCAGCTAAGAGAGAGAAACCTAGAAATATTGGAACAGATGCAAAGTAATGATGTAAGTGTGGAGGCTAACTTGTTAGCTAAGAAAGCTAGATTAAGAAATGAAAGAAGGGTGACAATAAAAGAGGAAACATCAACTGCAGATGTAAAAATAGATAGCTTAGCAAAAACATTAGAAATAATGATGGATAGATTAGATAATATGGAAGGGAAGCCACAGTGGTATAACCAACAACAAGTTCCTCAAATAAGAAACCCCAATTTCAGGAAAAACACCAACAGTGGTAAATCTAGAGAATCAGCACCTAATCAAATAATAAGACCACCTTTCCAAGAGAACTATGTTGAAATTTCTCACCAAAACGAAGATGATGAAGACACTTATATTAATATAATGGGCATTAATGATGATAATACCATTTTTATTTCACAAGAAGAACATGAATTATATGAATTACAATAATTACAATTAGAATCTGGTGAGTCTTTTGATTACAAGAAAGGTTATGAGTTTTCAATAAATAAAGTTCATAAGAAATATAACTTTAGGAGCAAGAAATATGTAGAAGCCCATATTAAGAAATTTTCCCAAAATCAAACAAAGAAAACAGTAGAATCTCCTAGAAACAAAGTACTGCAAATTCTTCCTAGGGAAAATCAGCAAAACTCTAGCTCAACTTAGAAAAATTCAAATCCTAATCAGAAAATTTCTTGTCCTTAAATTACATCCAGTCCTTAAATTGTTGACATTACAGATATTGATGTTCAAACCTAAGCTAATCCTCAAAAATATGTTGTTTCTAAAACAAAAATTTTTTCTAAAACAACAATTTCTGACCCAAAAACATCTGCTACTGATCCAAAATCAACTGATCCTATAACAACTACTGCCAAAATCATAGCCAAAACTTCCAAAATTGTTAAAGTTACCACTGAAACTCGAACTGTCCCTGAAAAGAAGATAAAAAGAAGTAAAACAGTGGAAACACAAACAGAAAATGAAAAATAAACTATAGAAAAAGAAGAGAAACATATCCAAACTGCAGTTACAAAAGAAGAAGTAATTCAGTTAGGAAAAACACAAGCAACATTCAATATCTAAACTAAAGATACCTATTAATTTAATAGAATTCATTAAGTATGATTTATACAAGTCACAGATCACTGACACATTAAACATAAATGAAGGATAAGACTCTCTCAATTTGAGTGATGACCAAATAGAATTAATATTGGTCCTGAAGTAAATGGAAAACACCAAGAGGGAGGAGTTCCTCCTTTCTACATTAGCTTGACTGTTCATGATCAGATTTTACATAATGCTATGCTAGACTCAGGAGATTCACATAGTTTAATGCCAAAAGCAATAATGGAAACCTCAAATTTAGACATCACTAGGCCTTATAAAGATATTTTCTCATTTGATTCCATTAAAGTGAAATATCTAGGCTTAATCAAATATTTATGTGTCACTTTTGTTCAATACCCTAGAAAAATCATAGTCATGGATATTGTAGTAGCTTGTATCCCTCCTAAGTATGGAATGCTATTATATCGCTCATGGGGAGCAAAGCTTTAGGGATGTCTATAATTACACATGTCTTATGCCACTATGTCAGTATTTAGACAACCCAAGAAACTTTACAGAGAGGCATTAATGAAGTACATGGTCAGTAGTGTAGAAAGACCTTGAAATTATCCTATTTGTTCTACACCTACTGATATGGACTCTTTCATTTTATGTAATTCTGAAACTGGTATAGATAACAACACAAAATTAAAACATAAAGAGAAATTCCCAGACAGTGAGAACATATTTCATGAATCAATGTGGCAACTAGATTTTGATGGTTCAGTTAATAAATTAGGAGCAGGAGTAGGAGTTTAGATTGAAAACATGGAAAAAAATCATGCAGAAGCTCACACCTTTACATTAAACTTTAAACATACAAACAACATGGTAGAGTATGAAGATCTAATTTTACGATTGCATATTGTTAGAAATTTAGGAGGAAAAAGACTTTCTATAATGGGAGACTATGATTTAATTGTAAAATAGATTAGAGGATAATATTTTGTGTATAATCCTAGATTAAGCCAATATAGAGAAACAATTTTAGATCTGATGAAATAATTGTTTGAATGTGACATTGTTGTAATTCCTAGAAAACAAAATATACAAGCACATAGTTTAGCAACTTTTTCTAGTACCTGTAATTTACCTTTTCAACTAAATCATCAATATACAGTAGAAGTAAAAAACAGGCCTACTATACCAGATAATCTAAAATATTGGCAAATTTTTTCACAGGATGAACAAATCTATCATTTCATGAATGTTGAGGGAGAATTCCACAGTTGTAACATAGACACGGATTTTACAGTAGCTGATAAAATAGATAGTAAGATAGATGTAAATAAATTATATTTCACTAAACCCACTAAATTCACTCAAGTCTAAATAGATAAACTAGAAAAGGTAGAGATGGAAGAATTAGCAGATGATGATTCAGACATTTTTAACCTTAAAAAAACTTTTTACCTAAGGGATTAGCCCCATTAAAATATATTTTTGATTCAAATGACGTTGCAATAAAACCAAATATGGAACCATTATGATCAGATATAGAAGAATGAAATATCGGAACAGAACAAAGGCCTAAAATCATCAAACTTTCAAAATCCCTACCTCAAGAAGATAAATTGAAATACATAGCTTTGTTTAAGGAATTTTAGGATGTATTTGCATGGAGTAATGAAGACTTAAAATCTTATGACACTAACATAATATAACACAAAATACCTATAAAAGAAGATGAAAAACCTTTCAAACAGAAGCTCAGCAGAATCAATCCAGTTTTAATGCCATTAATTGAAAAAGAGGTAAAAAAATGTATGAAACCCAGATAATTGCACCTATCAGATATTCTAATTGGGTTTCAAAACTTAGTTCCCACTAGGAAGAATACAGGGGAAATCAAACTTTGTGTTTATTTCCGGAATTTAAATAAAGTCTCCCTAAAAGATAACTACCCTCTCCTCAAGATGGACGATATTTTATGGAGGGTGGTTGGTTCCACGTAAGACCAACCAAAGACTGCATTTACTACTCCTCAGGGTACTTTCATGTATGTGAAAATGCCTTTTGGATTAATGAATGCAGGAGCCACTTTTCAGAGAGCTATGTATATATCGTTTTCTAAAGAAATTCATTATTTTCTTGTGATCTATCTAGATGATATGATTGTATTTTCAAAAGATGATAATGAACATTTAGATCACCTAAGACAAGTTTTAATAAAAAGCAAGAAACTTGGCATTTCTTTGAGTCCCAAAAAGACTCTCTTTCAACTTGAAGAAGGTAAAATATTAGGGCATATTATATCAAAAGAGGGAATTAAGATAGACCCAGCTAGAATAGAGGCCATTCTGAACATAATCCATCCTAGGAATATTAAAGAATTGCAGGCTTTCTTAGGTACAATCAATTTTCTTGAAAGATTCATTTCAAACTTAGGAGAAATAATTAGAGAACTCAATAAAATGTTGAAAAAAGACTCGACGCTTAAAAACATACTATTGCTACAATCTTACTGCAAAAAAATGATTAGGGCTATGAACATCCCATTGCTTTTTTCAACAAATCACTTAGATATGCCACTTTAAAGTATAACATAATGGAAAAGTAGGCACTAGCATTAGTGAAAGCTATCAAAGACTTTAGAGTGTACATTCTGTATTCACACATCATTGGTTATGTTCCAAATTCAGTAGTGAAGGACATTCTAACTCAAAATGGGCTTGATGGTAAAAGAGGCAAATGGATTGCCACCTTTTTGGAATATAACATGGAAATTAAGCCCACCAAACTCATTAAAGGTCAAGGTTTAGCCAAACTCATGGCTGAATCAAATTGTCATGCTTTAGATACAAATTTTATTACCCAATTAGATGACCAGGAAGAAATGGTGACTCCATAGATCAGTGAAGCCTTTTCAGATTCACCATGGTATGCAGATATCATATTTGTATTACTAAATTTACAAGCTCCTCTTGGGTTGTAAAGAACTAAAGCTAGATTTTTAAAGTTCAGGAAAATGAAATTTTGTATCATAGATAATGCATTGTTTTGGAAAGATCATGGTGGCATTGTATTGAATTTTTTGCTTAAGGATGAAGCTGATAAATTTATGGAAGAATTTCATGCAGGTGACTGTGGAGGACACCTTTACTAGAAGTCAACTATAGATAAAATCTTCAGAGCTTGTTTTTACAGGCCTACACTATTTCCAGATCTGAAAAAGTATGAGACCTCCTGTCACAAATGCCAAATTTTTGAAGGGAATAAAAAGCTATTACCTTTACCCCTTAAACCCATCTCCACAGAAATGCCATTTCAGAAATGGGGTTTAGACTTCATTGGTGAAATTCACCCACCATCCTCAGCCCAACACAAATGGATTTTTACAACCACAGACTATTTCATGAAGTGGATAGAATCCATTCATTCTAGCCAAGCCACTGATACTGTCATAATCTCGTTCTTAAAAAAAAAATATTGTCTAGATTTGGATGCCCCTGAAAGCTCATTACTGATAATGCAGCTGCTTTCAATTCTAAAAAGATACCTACTTCTATAATAAATACCACATTACCCTTGGCCATTCCACTTCCTATTACCCTCAACTTAATGGTCTTGTTGAATCCTCTAGTAAAATCCTTGTTAATATCAACAAGAAACTACTAGAAGACAATAAAAAGACCTGGAACAAAAGGTTAGGAAATGCCTTATGGGCAGATAGACTCACCACAAAGAAATCGATTAGTACATCCCCTTACCAGCTTCTATATGGGATGGATGTTGTTCTTCCATCCTCTTTAGGAGTACCAATGATTAAGATGATCCAAGAACTGTAGGTAGAAACAATTGATATCCAAAGAAGGATAAATCAAACCACCATACACTTGTAGAAAACTAGGAAGGAAGTCTATCCCAAGTCTCAAGTTGTTGAAGATAAAATTAAAACGATACTTGAAAAAAAAACTAAGGAAGATGATTTTTACATAGTTGACAAAGTTCTTAAGTGGGATTCCAAGAGAGAAGAGAAGGATGAACATGGTAAATTTGATTTCCTTTAGAAATGTCCTTATGTAATTTATGGTTATAGAGGAAACAATGCATTCTTTTTGAAGGAGTTGGATGGATCAGATCTGCTAAGTTAACCTATCAATGGTAGAATGTTGAAGCATTACTATTCCCCAGAATAATATTAGTTCATTTTTTTTACTTTTCTCATTGTACATAACATTACAGAGTTTAGATTGGATAGGATGTTTTTCTTGCAAAGTTGAAGTCCGAAGAGAATGCCCTAAGCTTTGAAAGAAAAAATATCATAAGTATGAATAATGTAGAGCTCAGAAAAAAGTTCGAAGCCAAAGGCACAGTCAAATATTCAAGGCCACTGATCTCAAAGTTCTTGACATTTCACTAGGAAATGCCATCCCCATGTGGAGCCACTATTAGGGTCCTATAATAATAGGATTCATAATTTTGAATTGACTTTTATTAGTCATGTAATATGCCCATACTTTCTTTCTGCAAAAAAAAATTCCCATATTAAAAAATATAAAAAAATTAAAGAGAGTAAAAGTCCTAGAAGAAAAATTAAATGCCTTGAAAGGAAAAGATCAAAAAAGAATTAAAAATGAACCCCAAACAAAAAAAAGATAAAAATAAAACATGAAAGTGATGAAAATTCAAATGCCACTACTTTTTACTTCACTTTGTAAAATAATATTGTGCACAACTTGTGAAAAATGCCACAATACATAAAAGCCAACTGCTTAATATTGACTTTTCATGCTTTAAATTTTATGTTGATAAATAAAGAATAGAGATCTAGCCAAATTGTTTAATCTTGACAGATCAGTAGTTAGGTAGAGAATAATAAGGAGCTCATCAGTTTAATCTAAGCCCTTGGATGAAATAAGGATAGAATTAGTTAGTTTGTTATTTCAAAGAAAAATGAATAAGGGTCTGCAAGCTCAAATGTACCCATGTAAAAGAAGAAAAAATGTTAGGGTAGTTATGCATAGGAAGAAGCAGTTTTCACAAGGCATGGATAGCAGAAAATTGGTCATTTCATTTAATAATTTCCCTTCAAAATCATTCCCCTTGTAAAAATACCCCATCCCCTTCATTTTTACTCTTTCCCCTTATTTCACTCTTTTCGCCCTTGCAAAAAGTCCCTTTTCCTAAGTTAAAACACATTTTATCTTTGGAAAAGTAAAAAGTACCCTTTACTTATTTACCTTTATTCAAAAAACACCAAAAACCCATAAAGATACTTTATCCTAAGTCTAAATGATTAAATCTTTATGTTGGGACCCATTGTGTAAATATTCATTCCCGATAGAAGTTTTACGTTAAACTTATTGTATTTAAACCTCCCTCCCCCCATTCATTTTATATTTCATTTTTAACAATTTGATTTATTTATTAACTCCTGCATTAAACCTTTATCCCATATTTTAATTAATTCTTTTATATATATTATCCCCAACCTTTTATTTAAATTTAATACATCAGTTTTGCTTCCCCGCATATTATATATCTTGGGCCCACTGTGTATTAAACCCCACTTACTATATATTACCCCGCTTATTATACATTGGTCCCACTTACCTTAACCTTATTGGTTATATCATATAAACCTCAACCATATCACATATGTAACTAATCACATTCTGGGCCCCACGCCATCAAATCCTGACACTCCATCGCATCATCCCATCTGTCAAATTATCACTAACCAAATCGAACGGACACCAAGCCTTATCGCACATCCGATAGCCCAATCCTTAACCATAACCCAACCTTGCGATATCCATGGTTTTTGGAGCTCTGCTCCTGGCTACATGGCTAATTCCCATTCGATAGCATTGTCAAGAATTATACTGTTCGACCACTTTAGCTCATGCGAAAAATGCTCAACGGTTTCTCCTAACCATTCTCCAAACCACCCTATAAATTTGAAAAGACTCGATTCAATGTAAACATTGTTGGTTGGAAATGCATATAACCGCCCTTCATTAGCCCTTTTACCACTTTCTGTTACAGTTTTGCGCTAAAAGAGTATTTCCGACCATTTTTCAACCAAAGATCACGTTGCTGACCTCATTTTAAACCCAATTCAACTAGAATTAAACCATTTGCTGCCAAAACACACTGCAGAAGTCATCCAAAGCACTATTAAAGACCAGCAAAGCCTCATAAATCCTTCTGCTACCTCATAACCCTTCTGAAAACCAAAATCTTCATTCTTTCCAAGTATTCCTAAAAAAAATGCCTATTTCTTGCTCTAAAGAGAAGGTAATTAGTAATCGAATTAAAATAGAAGCCTCTGCAGACTAAAGGAAACCTTTTGTGCCTTTCAAACCTTTCCTACATACCCTAGGCATCCTTTTGTAGAAATTTGAGGACAAAAAACGTTTTTTGATTACAAAGAATAATAATTGACAAATTGGCTTTCTAAAATCAGTCTGCAAAATGTTATAATCTATCAGAGGTGCTCCTAAAGGTCTAAATCAATTTTTTCTAAGTAAAATATTAATTAATTGATAAATAAAAAATAAAAATGGCTTCCAAAAGTATTGTAACTATCTATCCTCTACAACTTTCTATTGGAGATGTAGAACACACTCCCCTTGCTGACAAAGATTTTAAAATTAATGACACATTCATTGAATTTAACCTTATTGAGTGCCACTACTAGAGCCATGAGAAAACCATAGCCCAAGAAGATGAGGTTTTCATTTTGGAATCTAATTTCTCAAAATATGTATTCCCACAAAATTTATAGTGCCCAGAAGTGATTAGACTTTTTCAATCTTACTATTTCCCTGACCAGAGAGCCATAATAAACCCTGAAAAAGAAATTGTTTACTATTAATTTTGAGTCAATCAATCAAATTATCCAGATTCAATCCAGACCAAATGAAATTCCTTTGTCCATTGAAGCTCTTACACAGTTGTATATGAATCTGGACTTCCGGAAGAGCTTCCAGATATGCCAAACTTCCATGCCTTTGTCTGTATAAATTCCCAAGATAAATCCTCTTTACCCATCTACAAAATTTTCTAAAATAACCAGGCATATCATTAGCATGCCGTCCTTTATTCTTGGTTATTTCACAGATGAGCATGTTGATGTTGCAGTACTAGGTTTTTTGTCTACTTTCACACCTACTCAGTCTCCTGCTACCATTTTCAATTTTTCCCAATACCTTGCTGATAATATTCATAAGAAATTGGTTAAAATGACTGAAGAAAGTTTTTTCAAGTATTCCTCAGTCCTGTTCCATGTGTTTCTGTATTTACATTCAAAGAGTATCAATCTAGAAGTATCGATGATACAAACATTCATCAAAAATAGAGATGAAGCTACCCGGCCGCAGGGTGACACTCCATTTCCTAACAAACAACCTTTGTCGAGAAACAATTAGATAATTAGCGTAAAAATATCAACAATTAAACAACAAATCACTAAAAGCAGGGACAACTTGCATTAGTTAGATAGTTGTCTCTATATTCTTGTATGAAGATATTTATTTTTCCTTGAATAATTCCTAAGCTTGTTTTAGGATATTTTGTAAGAGTTTTTTGTATAAATACTTCTCATTTTGAAGTATTGAGTGTGGATGAATGGTTGAACAGTTCTATAGTTGTACTATTCTGGAACCTGAGGGTGATTGTATGAATTTCAAGTCAGTAGACCTGATTGGGGGGAAATGAAGAGATAGGAATGCTCATGTCCTACATGTCGTATGCTGTTGTGGGGAACATGTAGATAATTTCAGAATTGTAGATAATTTGTGGTCTCACTTAATCCAAAGAAATTAGTTTTTGGTCTGAATGAAGTAAAACTCTTGAGCCATACTGCATATAAAGATGGTGTGAGGAGTTATCCAATAAGGGTGGAAGGTATTCAAAATCTAACCTTTTCACCCAATAAGATGGAAATTCAATCATTCCTTGGTAAAATCAACTTCATCAAGAGGTTCATAACAAAATTTCTGTAAGTACCAAAGTTCAAACCCGTTTCAGCCATGTTGAAGAAAGATCAACAGGTCAAATAGAATAATGAAACCAAACAGGCTTTTCAAGAAATTAAGGAGAGGAAATGTCTTCAGCAACGGTCTTGATAAGTCCTAAATATGCTTTTAGATTTTCTCTTTTGTGGAATCTATCATGCCCTAGCCAGTTGCCTAGTGACATACAGATCATTGAGGTTAGCTGCAGCAAAATATTTCCTAATACATATAGGATTAGGATGGAAGAATCTAGATGGTCTAACCCTCTGATGTATGTATCCTCTGGAAGTACAAAAAAAAAAGACAGAAATGCACAGTTGGTTCTATGGTGGACATTATTTAGCAAATATGACTCTGCACAAATTTTGAGAGCATGTTATTATTCACCTACTAAATTTTCTGATATGCATACATTTGTGAGATCGCGCCAGTCTTGTCAAAATTTTACAAGAAAACGGAAGGTGGAAACCTTGCCGTTGTAGCCTATGCTGGTTGAATCACCTTTCCAGCAGTGGGGGTTGGAATTTATTAATAAATTCCATGAGAATTCAAGTAGTGAGAGTAAATGGACCATCACTGCCACTGATTATTTCTCTGGGTGGGTTGAAGAATCCCCTACAAAGAAGGCAACCAACAAAATGATAATTGAATTCATAAAAGAAAAGATCATCACAAGACTTGGAGTTTCTGCTAAAATCAATACAGACAATGCCAAAGCATTCATATCCATTAAATTGGTGAGGATTGGTTTGAATTATGGAAAAATCTCCCACTCATAAAATTATTATCCCCAAGGGAATAGCTTAACCAAATGTAGCAGCAAGAACCTAACTAAGATTGTAAATAAAACCCTTAGAGATAATAAGGAATGTTGGAACAACATAATTAATTTTTCCCTTTGGAAACATCACACTGTTGAGCCCTAAAAGTGTATTCTCCTTTGCCAAATTCCACTTTATCTTATCATTCCTTTTGTCATTGATATACCTAAAATATCAATAAGAATGATTAAAATCACTTAAGGAATACATGCAATGACAAACTTATTGTACTTTTTTGGTTTTGTTGTCTTAATGATTGATAGCCTTAGCTGCTGCACGCAAGCCATTCTGTAGCTAGTTACACATTCCATAGCCATTTTGGTGTTTGAACATATTTCAGGTGTCATCTGAAGAAGAGGCATATATGGATAGATTCTAAATCTTTCCCACATTGTTCCTTGCCATCCACGAAGGCTAAATCAAAATCTAGAGATGCTTATGCATGTGGTCAAACCAAAAATCCAAGAAGTAAATTTCTATAAGGATAAGGACTCTTTATTTGATTTCAGAAAATCACGAGTCCTAGAAAAGAGTTTTATTTTGATTTTGAATTTATAATACACCTGTGCCTACTTTCATTCAATAAAATTTATGTAATTTCCTATAAATTTAGCTTGGTGAGACTGAGGAAGGAAGTTAACTCTTATTTGCCAATACTGTGATACTCTATTTCGAAGTATTTTTTATAATAAGAAGAAGCATAACTTTGATGCTTTGTTGAAGACAAACTTGAGGAGTTAAATATTTTCATGCCAACTTGATAGTAGAGGGCCCCTGCTATCTAAGGAGGCTTCCACATGCTTTCTAGATAAGTAACTTTTAATTCTGTGTTGTTGTATTTCTCACTTAGACAGTTCTCTGAGTTTATATCTTTTAGTATCATGTCTTGCTTTTTTTGTTCAACTAACAGATCCTCATGATGTTATAGTTAGTCATTTCTTAAATTTTTCCAACATATCTCTATTCATTGAATGGATTTAGTTGTGACATATTTAGTTACCAGCACTTTAGTTTTTGTCATTTAGATTAAAAGATTCTCATTATTCTACAGCTGCTCTCTTTCTTAAAATCTTTTCCAACATATCACTATTGACTAAATGAGATTTGGTTTTATGATGTTAAGTTAATTAGGTTGTATTTCCTGCTCTACAATTAGATAGAAGATCCTCATATTGTTACAAACAGTCTTTTCTCAAAACTGTTCCAATAAATCTCTAAATCACAGAAAAGACCTAATTGTAAAACTGTGAGTTACTTGTTGTTTAAAAGATCCTTATTTCGGTATATATAGTCTCCTTTAATGAATTGTTCCAATAAATCTCTAGCTGATGAACGAGACCTAGTTATAATGTCATAAGTAGTTTCAAATATTCATAGGAGATCCTTAGCATATTGTAGCAATTTTCTTCTCAAAGTTGTTCCAAAATATCTTTAATATATGAATAGGATTGCACTACAATATTCTAAGTTGCTGTCTATTTTTAGGAAGATCCTCATCACAAACTATTCCAACAAACTTTTAACTAAAAGGACCAGGTTGAAATATAATGTCTTGAGTTACGTTTATGCTTATTTGCAAGCTAGGACATCCATGGATTAAAATGCTCTGTTTTTCATCATTAGGGACAGAATTTACAATTACACTTTGTTTTGAGTCTAAGGTTCTCTTTTCTTTCCTTTCTGTCATAGATTCGATGTCATCCTTTTAACATAGAATAGCATACTTAAACTCAAACATAACAAAACTCAAAAACATGAACAAAATACTAAAAACAATGAAATAAGAATAAGGATATTTAGGCACATATAGTGCAAGTATACTTCATCAGTTTACAAGCCCTGGTCGATAATTTATATCAATCAGACACCAACCACTAAAAATTTTGACGTCGTTGCCAGGGAGGTATAACTAGGTAGCCTTATTTCCTATTTCCAAAAAACAATGATATGCATAGAGAAAGAGATTCTAGGGGTAGATTTGTAAGAGGTAGAAGTTTAATTCCCACAACTCCAATCACTCCAGCTAGACCAAGAAGTAGTATACCTCCAACCGAGAATCACATTCCATACTATACTAGTCATAGGCTTCCATAAGTTTCAAGATTAGATATCCCATCAGGAAGATCTCCCACTTCATCCACTGAAGCAATTCTAGAGGAAGAAGATCCAAGGACTCCTACATAAGGGGTAACTTTTTTCACCTCTACAGAAGAATACATTACAACAGAAGAATTACAAATCCCTAGTGAAGAGGTAGAAGAGAAATGTTTCTTGAATATACCCTTAATAGAAGAACCGGTAGAATAACTAGCTCTTCCAACTGAACCCTATATCAGTTGAGAAGAGTTTATCATGGCAAGAGAAGGGGAAGGAGAAGTATTTAATGAAGAACATACACTATTTGGAGCAGGTAGAGGAAGAGGAGGAGATAGAGGAGGAGACAAAGGAAGAGGTAGAGGAAATGTAGAAAGAGGAAGAGGAAATGCAGAAGGAGGAAGAGGTAGAAGGGGAACTAGAAGTCCTTTTGGATTCCCTATAGTAGATGAACAAACTAATGAAACTATGAAAAACATCTCACCTTCTATTCTTCCAAACTTTCATGGAATGAAAAGTGAGGATCTTGAAACCTTCTTATTTGAATTTGAAGTTCTATGTAGAACCTATGATTATCTACAAGATGGTAAGAAAATTAAATTGTTCCCTTCAACATTGAAAGGAGCAGCATTAAAATGTTTTATGAGTTTAATCAATAGGTTTATTAGGACATGGGAAGACATGAGGAAAGCATTTCTAGATATATATTTGGATTAGTGTATACTAGTCAATCATAAGGAAGAAGTGTCCAAGATGATGCAAAAAAAGGATGAGAATCTAGAAGATTTGTTGGAAGCATTTAATTATAAAATCAAGAGGGCAAAAATGGAAACCTTAGATCTAGAAAATTTGAAGGCTCTCTTGTTCAAAACAATTAGGGATGAATGGATAGATATCCTTAATATGATGGTAAAAGGGGACATATCTTAGCTTCCATTACCTAATATAGTTGAGTTATGTATCAATCTTTCAAAAGGAAAATCTAAAACTCTAAAAGTACGAAGAGACCCTACTCTTGCAAGGGCAAGTAAATCTATAGCTGGAACAGTAAGTAGGGAAGAAATAGGTAATATTCTTGATGAATTTAAATCTAACATTCTAGGGAGTCTTAGTGAACAAATAGACACCCTTAAGTTACAAAATAAGCAAAAATCTGAAACTAACGCCTTTGAAATATTTTTTCCCAAATGTAGGAAGAAGAATTCCTTGAGAGATTGTCATTTACATGCAAAATTAATAGATACTTGTGAAATTTGTTCAAAAAAACATGAGACCAGGAATTTTCCTTCACTCCCTGGTCTTAAGTTTCTCTTTCAAGAAGAAATAACCACAACTTCCACAGATTCTATTAACTTTGTCTCTAGAAGACCTCGGCAAGGGCCTCAGAAACAAGGGTTTAATAATCAAATTTACAATAAACCCCCACCAAATTGGAACTCTTGGCAATACCCTTGGCCCCAATTCCAAAATCAATCTCAACCTTGGGCACGAGCAACACAAAATCCATATGGAAGGTTCTCCCAGTATTATCAATATCCACCTTATTATCCCTCATATCCAACATATTAAAACTTTCCCCCACAACAAAATTCTCAACAAAATCCTCAACAAAGTTCACAACATCAGAACCAAAGTCAAAATCAACCACTTGCATTACCATTTCCTCAAAAATCAAATGAATTTCCTTCCTAGCCAATACCAAAACCCAACAAAAAAAATCCTCAGAATACATATATTATAGAAGGTCAACAATTTCCAACCTATTTGATTACTCCTTTAGACCTTAACGATGTTCAGATTAGGTCTGGAAGAATACTTGAAAATAAGAAAGCTTCTGTAATTATACAAGAGAAAAATTATTTTGAGGAAGGTTCTCTAAGGGTAAATAAAAGTCTTGAGGAAAGCACATATTTTCAAGACCAAAATATTGAAAAATAAAAACAGAAAGAGCCAATAATTTCAACTCCTATATTAGATCAACCATCAACATCTACTTCTACACCTCCTTTTCCAGAAAGATTACAAATTGATATGGGTATAGAAAAACAAATTATGATGCCTAACTATGATTTCCTAGATGAGTTAAGAAATTTTTGTATTAAGATTCCATTATTACAAGCTATCAAGGAAATCCCAATCTTAGAAAAAACAATAAGGGAGTTGAGTATGAAAAAAATAGGAAAAAGAAAATACAATTGGTAGGAAAAATAACAGATATAATGATGGGTAAGATTGTCATTCCAAAGTATCTAGACCTAGGAAATCCATTTGTCAGAATACACATCAATGGAATTGAAATCCAAAACACACTCATTGATTTAGGAGTAGCAATCAAAATCATGAGTAGGAAAATCATGGAAAAACTAAAACTTCCTAATCTTCTTCTTACACCCACACTGTTACAATTAGCAGATAGGTCTGTGATCAAACCAGATGGGATAATAGAAGACATTCCAATGTCCTTATATTCTTGGGAGTATCTATGGATTTCATGATCCTAACTCCTAAAAATGATCTAGGAGGACATCCTATTATATTAGGAAGACCTTGATTAGCTACAACTGGTGCTTTTATTAGCTGTAGATCTAGTGATATGTACATCTATGATGGAAGTTCAACCAAGAAATTTACCTTGTATCCTCCAGCTAGAACAATCACAGAATTAGATGATAGTCAATGGATTAATGATGAAGAAGATATACAAACTCTCTTCAATATTTCAAAAGTTAGTGAAGATAGTCAGATTCTGAATAATTTGGAAAATTATGAATCTTCTTCAGAATTTAAATATGAAAAATTTCAAGAAGAATCTAACATTTAATTTTAATCATCAAGACAGATGTCTCCCTATTCCATGGAAGAATTTGGCAGCTCTGTATTTGAAATATTCCCAGGAAAGAACTTAAACATAAACAAAAACCTATAGATGTTTCAACAAGAAAAGCTAGTCAAAACATTACAGAGACACTCTTCTACATATGCTTGGGAGTACACTGACATGAAAGGGATCAATCCTAAGACTTGAACTCATCATATCTATATAGAGGAAAATTGTAAACCAATCAGACAACCTCAGAGAAGGATGAATCCAAACCTGAGGGAGACTGTTAAAGAAGAATTGCAGAAATTGTTAAATGTCAATTTTATTTATCCCATTTCAGATAGTCAGAGGGTCTCTCCTTTGGTGATTGTACCCAAGAAGAATGGAAAATGGAGAGTATGTATTGACTACAGAGAACTAAACAAAGCTACTCTTAAAGACCATTTTCCCTTACCTTTCATAGATCAGGTGTTAGATACATTAGCAGGCAAGAAGTAATTTTCATTTTTGGAAGGGTTCAGTGGCTATAACCAAATTCAAGTAGCACTTGAGGATCAAGACAAGACCACATTTACCTGTCCTTGGGTTACCTATGCCTACCTATTATTTCCATTTGGATTATGCAATGCACCTGCAACATTCCAAAGGGCAGTATTAGGAATCTTTTCAGATCTGATACATGATTGTGTAGAGGTATATATGGATGACTTCACAGTCTATGGAAACACATTTGAAGAAGCCTTAGCAAACTTGGAAAAAGTTCTAAAGATATTTAAAGAAAAAAATCTTTCATTAAGTCATGAAAATTGTATTATGATGTTTATTGAAGGGATTTTTCTAGGAAATCACATTTTAGGAGAGGGAATCAAAGTTGATAAGTCAAAAGTTGAAGTCATCTCCAGACTACTAGTTCCAAGTTGTCAAAAATATGTTAGGAGTTTTCTAGGATTTACAGGCTATTATAGGAGATTCATAGAAAACTTCACCAAGATAGCATCTCCACTTTTCAAATTACTTACCATGGACTGTGACTTCAATTGGACTTTTGACTGCCAGTTAGCTTTTGAAACCTTGAAAACAAAAATCTCTGAAGCACCTATTTTAAGGGGACCTAACTAGAAATTACCTTTTCATATTTAAACAGATGCCTCAAATACAACTTTAGGAGTTGTATTGGGACAAAAATACCTAATTCCTTATGCCATCTACTATACAAGTAAAAATTTGACTCCTTCAGAGTTGAATTATACTGCAACTAAAAAAGAGTTCTTAGCTATTGTTCATGCCATAAATAAATTTAGAAACTATATAACAGACTATGAAACTTTTTTTCACACAGATCGCTCTGTAATTAGGTACCTAATGAACAAATCAATTACTAATGGCAGAGTCACAAGATGGTTATTGCTTTTAAAAAATTTTAACATCACTATTCTAGATAGGCCTGGAAAACAAAATGCAGTAGTTGATTTCCTATCTAGACTCCAAAACATTAAAGACAATACTCCAGTTGAAGATAATTTCCTTGATGAATATCTCTTCGCAATTACCAGTTAAACTCCTTGGTTTGCTGATATTGATAAATATCTAGTTTCAGGAAAAATTACTTCAATTATGAATACAAGAGATAAAAGAAAGATCATTTATGACTGTGAAAAATATTCATGGGTTGCTAATGAGTTATACAAAATAGGTCCAGATTTCATCATCAGAAGATGTGTTCGAGAAGATGAGATGCCTGAGATCCTCAAGGCATGTCTTGATGAACCATGTTGTGGACACATTGCTGATAAAAGGACAACCTATAAGATCCTCCATTTAGGATATTATTGGCAATCCCTCTTTAAGGATGCTAAAGAGTATGTTAAAAGGTGTGACAATTGACAAAGGGTAGGGAAACCTTCTCCTTCAGGTGAAATTCCACTACAACCTCAGGTACACATTGAACCCTTTGAGAAATGGGCTTTGGATTTTGTAAGAACTATTAATCCTCCATCAAGACAAAATAAATATATATTAGTTTGCACTGATTATGTTACCAAATGGGTAGAGGCCAAACCATTAATTTTTTTTATACGCGGGCTTTTCTTTTGAGGATATTTTTCTCGTTTTGGTGTCCCAAGAGAAATTATTCTGAGATCAGGGCTCAATTTACATCAAAGCTAGTGGAGAAAATGTGGTGAAAAAGTACAAAAATCAAACATAGAAAAATCTACTCCCTACCATATACAAGCAAATGAGTGAGTGGAATCTACCAATAAATTCGGCCAGAGGATCCTAACAAGAGCATTTCATTTTCACGGGAGAGATTGGGCGGAAAGAGCTTCTCCCGAAGCCTTGTAGGCCTACAAAAATACATGGAGAAACACAATAAGTCCCACCACTCCTTATGAACTTGTTTATGGAAAACAAGTCTTGTTTCCCATAGGTTTCGATTCAAACTCCAGTAGGTTTATGAGTTTGTCCGGTTAGGACTTGATCTAACGGAGAAGCACGGAAGCACGAATTTGGAGCGAGATCAATGAATTGGATGAGATCGGACAAGATGCGGTCTAGAGAACAAGCATAGTCCAAAAACAAAGGACTAGATGGCATGATAAGTACATTAAGGAAAAGAAATTTAAAAGGGTAAGTTGGGGCCCTCTTATTTGATTCAAAGTTCAAGGATTTTTCAGGAAAATTTTAGACTCATTGGCTTGGGCCATATGAGATTGTGAAAATATTTGAGAATGGAGCAATAAAAATTAGGAAAATATATGAAGGAAAGGTAGCCTTTCTTGTAAATGGACACAGACTGAAATTGAATCATAAGCCACTTTCAATACAGGAATTTGTCAAGAAATTTCAAGATAACATTGATATAAAGTTAGTGAAGAAGAATCCTTCCTCTTCACTAACTTAATTGTATTCTTCTTCAATCATATATATATATATATATATATATATATATATATATATATATATATATATATATAATAATAATAAAAGGTATAAAAATGAAAACAAATCATTGATTGGCATGTTTATACAGAAAATCTAAGGTGAAAATCAGAGTTCTTCTAACACTTTAGATTTTCAAAAATTGTTCTTTTCTGCAATTAAGTATCATAAAACCATAAGTTGCAGATTCATTTTACACATTCATGATCTATTTCATTCATTCCATGCATATCTCACTTTATCCATATTTAATTCCACTTCATATTCATGATCCATCTCATTCCATTCCATACTTCATTCCATCCACATTTTCACTTCATTCCATTCAATATTTCAGAGTTTTTACAGGTATATTCTGTAGCTACCTGTTCTGCAGCCAGATCTATTCTGTAGCCAATTTATTCTGTAAAACCAACTCCGACAAATAGAGAATGAGTCAAAGAAAATTATGGAGCCTAAGAGATCAACATTTTTCAGATGAAAGACAAAGCACATCAAAGCAGCAAAAATTCAAAAAGGGCTAAGGTAAAATTGTATGAAATGATTTTTGATAGCAAATCATTAAAGGTATAATGTGGTTAGGTCATATGTTTTCCTAAGTTATTTTATTATTCGAATTGATCAAACCCCTACCATAAAACATTCCTTGACCAAATCCATTTCAAACCCGTTCCACAACAAATCATCATTAATTAGAAGTTAATGGTCAGAACCTAGAATTGACCTATTAGGTCACGTCATTAGAACATGGCATTCACTGATGATTTTTTGAAATCTTCATAAGATTTTTTCGCTGTCATTCATCCCATATCAAACTCTTACACCCGATTATCCTTATGATTTACCACTACCTTGTTCCGTTCACATCCACTCACTGCTAGTTCTTCTGTAGCCAAACCCCCATCTGCAGAGAAGTCACTTTAGGGCAAGACAACCCTTTACAGTTTCTTTTGCTTTAAGAACAGGAACAAAGTAGTGAATTGAAGCCAGAGAAAGGAAACAATTTTCATCAAGAAGAAATGGGTCTTATTTTCAGGTCAGAGCCAATTGGAACTAAGCATTTGGAAGGATACCCTTAGATCAAAGGGTTATTGCAACAGGATGGATGGCTGAGCTTTATAGAGAAATTTAATGGATTTCATAAAGAAATCAGAAAGTCATTTGCTATATCATTCAATGGAGAAGAAGTGGAGATTGGGGATATCAAATTCTCCATCATAGAGTCTTTCATAGAAGAAGCAACAGAGCTGCCAAGACAGGGAGAATGTTGGTTTAAAAACAAATAATTTCACAATGAGGCTTCGAGACAAATGTTGAAAAACCCAGGTATGGACACTACAACGCTTAAGAAAGGTATTCCTAGTTCAGCTTTGAAGAATAAATGGAGGAATATGCTATTAATATTACAAAAGTTCATAACATGTGAAGGCAGATTTGGTACTTTGTATGTTTATCACATTAGGCTCATGATGAATTTTCTATATGAAGAAATAAATATGTCATTTTTTCTACTTCATCGTTTGAAAAGGATGTCTTCAAATGTCTAGAAAAGGCTTCAGTTATTAGAGACTACCTTACATCATCATGGCTTAATTAAAATGTTAATTGAGTTTCATCTGAAGAAGATACGAGATAATTCGGATGAATTCCTCTTAAAAAACCATTTTGAAGAACCTAGAGAAACATTGTCTAAAGAAAAACCTGTGAGAAGAAGTAGGAGAGGAAAAGATGTTAAAATTTTTGAAGTCAAGCCTAATGTATCAACACAGGAAGACAGTGATGAAATAATCTCTGAGAAGTTGGTAAAAATCAAGAAACAACTCAAGAATAAAAGGAAGGAGGAATTAAAAAATGTATGTGTTGAAGAAGATGATGTAAAAGATGAAAATCCACCTAAATTGTGGAGAAGTTCCAGTCTTAAGGGCACGGTGAAAAAGGCATGCACTAAGGGAACTGAAATCATAGACATTGAGGAAGAATAAATTCTAATTTAGACCCCAGTTGACAGATCTCCTGTATACCAGTATGAAGAAAAATCTGGTAGAAGAACCCCAGATGTAGATCTAGCTCAGCAGCAGTTTTATGACCATGTGGAATCATTAGAGAGAAAAGCTTCAAAGAATAGAGAAAGGTCCCCCAGTCCACAAGAACCTCCAATTGAAAAATTAAAAAGAGACAATTATGAATTGGAGATACTGAATAACCATATTAAGAATTAAAATGAAATTCTAAGGGATCAAGTTCAATTGAAAGGCAAAATTAACAATACTCTCTCTTAGAAAATGGAAGGATTATATAAATAAAACAAGAAGTTTAAGAAAAGGAACAAGAAGTTGAACGGGGCACTCATTAACCTGAAGTTCAAAACACTCATAAGGAAACCCAAAATGGCATTAACTACCAGAAGAAGTAGAAAAATAAGGTTAGATGTCCTTGCAGAGGTATCAGTATAAATGGAATGAAATTGCATGAGGACATGCAAAACTTTTGCAGTGGGGGTATGTTGAGCCCTAAAAGTGTCTTCTCCTTTGCCAAATTCCACTTTATCTTATTATTCCTTTTTTCATTGATATATACCTAAAAGATCAATAGGAATGATTAAAATAACTTAAGGAATACATGCAATGACCAAATTATTGTACTTTTGTGGTTTTTTTGTCTTAATGATTTCTGAGAAGTTTTAGCTATAGAATGTAGTCATTCTGTAGCCAGTTACACATTCTGTAGCCATTTTGGTGTTTAAACATATTACAGGTGTCATCTAAAGAGAATGAGTATATGGTTAGATTCTAAATCTTTCCTACATTGTTCCTTGTCATCCACGAAGGTTGAATCAAAATCTGGAGATGCTTGTGCACGTGGTCAAACCAAAAGTCTGAGAAGCAGATTTCTATAAGGATAAGGACTCTTGATTTTCTTTCAGCAAATCACGAGTCCTAGAAAAGATTTTTAGTTTGATTTTGACTTTAGAATACACCTGTGCCTATTTTCATTCAATAACAGTTATGTAATTACCTATAAATTTAGCTCGGTCAGACCGAGAGAACAAGTTAACTCTTAGTTTGCCAATACTGTGATACTTTGTTTCGAAGTATTTTTGATAATAAGAAGAAACATAACTTTGATGCTGTGTTGAAGAAAAACTTGAGGAATTAAATATTTTCATGCCAATTTGATAGCAAAGGGCCCCTGCTATCTAAGGAGGCTTCCACATGCTTTCTAGATAAGTAACTTTTAATTTTGGGTTGTTCTTTTTCCCATTTAGACAGTTTTCTGAGGTTATATTTTTCAGTATCATGTCTTGCTTTGTTTTTTCAACTAACAGATCCTCATGATGTTATAGTTAGTCCTTTCTTAAAGTTTTCCAATATATCTTTATTCATTGAATGGATTTAGTTGTGACATCTTGAGTTACCATCATTTTAGTTTTTATCATTTAGATTAAAAGATTCTCATTATCTTAGAGCCACTCTTTTTCTTAAATTTTTTTCCAACATATCATTATTGACTGAATGAGATTTGGTTGTATGATGATAAGTTAATTAGGTTGTATTTCCTGCTCTGTAATTAGATAGAAGATTCTCATATTGTTACAAATAGTATTTTCTCAAAATTGTTCCAATAAATCTCTAAATTACAGAAAAGACCTAATTGTAATACTATGGGTTACTTGTTGATTAAAATATCCTTATTTCGTTGTATCTAGTCTCCTTCAATGAACTGTTCCAATAAATCTCTAGTTGATGAAAAAGACTTGGTTATAATGTTATAAGTAGTTTCAATATTCATAGAAGATCCTTAGCATATTGTAGCAATTTTCTTCTAAATCTGTTCCAAAATATCTTTAATTTAAGAATAGGATCGCACGACAATATTCTAAGTTGTTGTCTGTTTTTAGGAAGATCCTCATCACATTGGAGATCAATCTCTTCCACAAACTATTCCAACAAACCTCTAACTAAAAGGATCAGGTTGAAATAAAATGTCTTGAGCTTCATTTATGCTTCTTTGCAAGCTAGGACATCCATGGATTAAAATTCTCTGTTTTTCATCATTAGGGACATAATTTACAATTACACTCTGTTTTGAGCCTAAGGTTATCTTTTCTTTCCTTTCTGTCATAGAGTTGATTCATCCTTTTAACATAGAATAGCATACTTAAACTCAAAAATAAAAAAACTCAAAAACATCAACAAAATATTGAAAAAATGAAATAATAATAATGATATTTAGGCACATATAGTGCAAGTATAGCTCATCGGTCTACAAGCCCTGGTTGATAATTTATGCTATCAATTCAGGACACTGAATTGACAAAACATACACCACTAGGAAAAAAAATATAAGTAAAATCCTTCTGAGCTATTCTACGAAATGAAGATGATCTTGCCCATGAATTTGAAGATTCTTCTATACAAATTGTTGCAACATTTCATATCAGATCAGGATGCAGAGCAAGCAAGGGTAAAATAATTGGTTTAATTGGATGAGAAAAGGAGGAAGTATCTTGAAAAAATGACAGGTATTCAAATCAAAATCAAGAATAAATTTGGCAAGAAGTCTTAGATGAATTCATTCAAATAATGATACATTTTTTGTATGTGGGATAAGAGGCATGGAAAACTAGTTTACCATGGAAAATTTTTCAGTGAAATGGATGTCAAATGGATTTGACTATGTGTATTTTAGCTGCATGGAAGTTTTTTGATGATCATACCGTGGAAACTCACTTAGGATACCCAAATGGAAAATATAATTCACCAATCATCCCTAGAGCTTGAGTAGGCACATATTCTAATGCTCCTTCTCTAGTACATTTATGAAACCGAGTTTGCAAGGAGAAAGGAAATTTGGTCCATAACATCATGAAGGTAACCATTTTAAGGATATGTTCTAACTTTTCATCAAGTACCATAGAAATTATCCCAAGGGGTTAGATCAATCATTCGATACCAAGGTTTCTTGGAATTTGGAAAATTCCATGCCAGCAAGTGTCCAATGAAAATCCCCCTTAGTGAGGTTCACTAGCTTATACCAAAAATTTTACTAGGGATGCCATCCATGATTTGGGAAAGCATACCTTGGGTTTTCCCATGAGGTTTTCCTTAGGGAAAAAATAATATTAAGGGAAATTATTAATCGATAGACTTATTATCACACCATGTGGGTGCTCTCAATGTCTCTTATACCTTTAGTCATAAAGGCATTATACCATTTCACACGTCCTTCGATAGTATTTATATGAACCAAGACTCATGATATGGTGCTAATTTAAACAGCTCTAGGCAAGGTCAACATTGTGGGTAATTTTGTTATAGAGATTCATCATAATGGGTAATCTACACTAGCCACCGTCCATCATCTATTGGCTGTAATAAAATGCAGTGGAGAATGAATTCCAATGGTGCAGCCAAATGATAATGGTAATTAATGAAAAATGTCACTTACAGTGTTAAAAAATTTGAGAAAGATTCAAGAATGACAAGTCATCTTATTCAAGAAGGTATCTCTCCAAGATTTCTCCTCTAAGTAGTAAATATTAAGGATACAAGAGTAGAATCTATAAAAATAAGAGCAGAGCAGGTCCCATAAATTCCGACTTAAAAAAAAAGCATATAACTTAAGATCAAGATGCCACCTAGTTTGGAGATAGTCAACCACATGAGATATTTTCAAGAACACAATTTTGGGAACCTCTTTACTTTGTTGGAAATATTTCAGAGAGAACATTAGATTGATTTCTAGGCTCCAACCTCCATCTGTGAGTTGGATTGTCATAGCATAAATAATAGAATTACCAGTTCTACTAGATAGATTAGAGTTTCAAGGCATATTAAGAAAAAATATAATAATTATTTTAATGACAATGAAATATAAAAAACACACAATAAATCCTAAATAGTTTTCCACCCTTGGAATCGCCATCCTAGGTTCGCAAAGGGGTTTCCAGTTTGTATTAGAAATGCAAATTTATTGATTTAGATAAGAATTTGTAGGATAGAGCATTGATCAGCATAAGAAACATTTCCTACATAAAATCAAAAATTAAGTTGTAAAATATCTTGTTGATTTTGGAGGGAACAGGTAGAGGGTCCACATGGCCTCTACATACCAACTAGCATTTGAGGAGGGCTAGTCCCCCTATTTATCAATTTTTTTTCCTCTGGCTCTCTACAAAATTACTTGAAACCCAAATTCATCTCATTTTTCATTTCATACTTTGGAGAGAATATTTGGAAAATAGAAATGAGAATAGCTTAGGGTGGACAAGTTTTTTTGAACAAGACTGAAAAATAACTTTGGAAAGCAGATTTGAAGGGAGGAATGCAAAAAAAAAAAATTTCTCGGCAGAACAACAGTCAAAAATCTTATTTTTTCTTCTATTTCTTAATATCCTATCTTATTTTTATGCAATCTCATTCATCATCTTCGGGAGGGTATGATTATACAAATCATGGTGGAAGAAGTGGTGAAGGGAGAGGAGATGGTGAAACAAATAACACAAATTTCCCATTGATTCCCCCTCAGTGGAAGTGTGTCACAGAAAGATAGAGAAAAAGGAGAAAAAAAGGTGGAAACTACTTATGAAATTGCATAAGTGAAAAGAAATTTTAGATTCATACTCAACGGGTAAAGCCCTCATAGAGCCTGTTTTCTTTGGATTCCTAACAATGATGTTGAGTTTTGTAATCTATCACACAAAGGATTGAGGCACAATTTCAAAAGGAGAATGTCGATTCATAGTTAGCCATGGAATAAAGGAGGGTTGCAAGCATGTTGTCATAGGTTTAACAAAGTGGCATAAAGCATGTTCTCATAGGTTAAAAAAGGAGCAACAAGTTCCCTCAATAGTTGAGGAAGCCTAGAAGCAATTGAACACCAAAATCTTGGAAAGAATGGTTGATTGTGGCAAGAGAAAATAAATAGATAGTGGATTTTCCCCTGCCATACATGCATGTGGTATTCCCTTTATAGAGTATTCTCTCTCTATATTGGCAAGTCATGTTTAGAGTGGAGAATGAAGTACCCATGGGTTACAAGAGACAAAATTTGAAAAATTATGCACCACCATTCTACAGAAGGAGAATTTGTTGTTAACTAATACAACAAACCAGCCTCAATAAATTTGATAGTATGTCTCTTTCAGGCCCATACTTCTTTAGAGAAATAAATGCTTCAAATGAGGAGAAGAGAATTGAATGCATGGTTGAGCCTTACAAAAGTAATTGAGATTTCAAATCATGGCTAAAATATATGAATATGGATACTAATGCTATACAAAAAAAATGTGTACCTAAGAAATTCCCATACAACCAAATGTAGACGTCTACATCTCACAAAATGAAAAACATGTCAATTTTCCAAAATGCTACAAAATTTAAAAACAAGTAGACAAAATTAAAGATGTGCTTACACTAATTTTATGCCATAAATACCTATTAAATCAATATTGTTGAAGAGTTTTTATTTTTATTTTTTTAACAGTTATTTTAGGGGAGATTTTCCCTGAATTTGTATAGGGCATATTTTTGGTTGTACCTTTTAATACAGATACATATACAATACAATAAAATAATATTTTGACCATATTTTACATGTACAATACATAGAATATGTGGAAAAATGAATACCCAAATCCCAAACAAGGTTGTATGGTGACTATGCTTCAATCATGATGCAAGTTATCACAGACAATGCAAGGTCATGCAAAGAAATTGATTCAATCATTGAGAAGGTATGACCATATCTTTGGGACATCATGTGCAGTTCATAGTTTGAAATTTTAATCTTTCTTTCAAAGATATTATTTTTGAAGTTTCAAAAATGAAAAAAAATTGTGATGAAGCAAAAGAAATATACTTTCTTATTACGAGGGATCAACATGCATAAACAATGTGTAGACAATTTCCTAAGCTCCAACTTCTTAAGATTGGAGAAAATAGATTTACATCACACCATGTCTTGATTCTCTTCTACAGTACTAGTGTTTCTTTGTCTTTTATGGCAGTTTTCCCCAAGTGGCAAACATGGAGAACTCCCAGCACTGAAATAACAATGCACATCAGAACTATCATTCTCGTTAAGGCTTGTTGGGGTTAGATTGAGTTGTTTATTTCCATATTGAAGCCATACTTTATATGATACAAACTTTGTGATATGAATATTCCTATGTTGGGAGACATTTATGAACATATTGATTGTACGTTCAAAATAATTCAACAGATTCTTGAAAAGTGGGACCCTCTCTTCTATGACACCCATTAAGGGGATAATTATAAATATATGGGACATATAACATATCTGTTTGAATTATTCATCCTATTAATTGAATCCAAAGTATACAAGAAGGCTTACATGGATAAATTTGGGAATGAAATGAAAGATCCAAACAAAGACAAGGAAATGGTCGATGGATTCAAAGCAACATTTTCTATTATTTTTCCTGAAACAAGGGAGCTCTAAAGAACTAATTTACTACATTTATCACAAGGAGTAATGCATTTGAAAATGTATGTGTACTCATTGATAAGATTACTATGAAGCTTATTTCATGCTGATCATATTTTGGTTTTGAAAATCTGAAATTGAAAACGCTTGCACCTCAAGTTTTTCCAAAAGTTCCCAACTTCTGAGTAGAAAAAAGACCATTTCTGCCTCTGTTTGGAGCATGTGCCTGAGGAGGAGCATTCTAAACATGTCACTTTTAGAACTTTCACAAGAAAAAATATTCATTTAAGTTATATCTCCATGTCCCCAATGATTCAAATTAATCAAATTTTCAAATAATCCTCCTGTTGGGGTTCCAGTGTTTTGGCCAGATTAGCAAGACCAAAAGACCGGACAACATCATAACCACTTTAGGATCCTAGGATCTAGCCCTCCTGGATCAGGAGAGGGATCTCTCCATAAATGCAAAGATTGATATATATCTTTGAAGCTCAAAAGGAGGTATTAGGCTAGCTATGAAGCACAAAGTGGGGTTTTAAATGATTTGGTTGTTGGGTTGGTCGGAGATCATCAACTGAGAAGGTTTTGGAATGAAAGGAACGAACCAGAAAGATGTTTCGGCAAAAGAAGATAGGTCAAGAAAGTGTCAATCCATTGGGCTATGGAGTCATGAAAGGGGATTACTTGCATAACAATTAGCCGAGGCTTTCATAGGGAAAGTCATCTATACTAAAGGATATTTTAGATAGATGGTGGAATGGAACATTAAGGAATGAAGGGAGAGACACAAAGGGTAGCTTAAGATCAAACCAGAGGTCATTTAACTCTAGGTCTGCTTCAGCATACTCCAAAGGGAAAAACAGTTTAATATTTAACATAGAGCAAGGCCTAGGATCAGAGAAGGAATTTTAACCTTTAATGCTTTTGATACTCACTCAAATAGAGCTTAGAAAGGCCAATCTGTTGGAAAAGGACCCCAGTGAATAGGGCTTACACTAGATCCCTGGTATCCCAATTCTTCCAGCTTAAAACTAACAAGAACATCTAAGCAACAAACCCCAAATCCAAACATCAGTAAGCATGGTCTTGACCAACATCTTTGACTGGTTAAATTACATGAATTTGTTCTCAGATACACATTAAGCAGAAAAAATCAAAGACAAGAAGAGCAGTGGGCATTAGGGTACCATGCATGGGTATATCTTAAGCCTAATTTACTAATTCTTATCATAGAAATATGAACAACATGATTAAAATGAAATAAGACAGGAAACATCACCCGTAATATAGACCAGGATCCTATGAAATTGATTGATTAATTTATGTGCAAAACCAGTCACCTACATTGAGCTCAATAGCTGATACAGTCCAAACTTTCTCCTCCCAGCCTACTAAATTACAAACTACTCAGCTACTCTCCTTCCAATAACCGTTCTAACAGTCGAATCAATGCCTCCACTAACAACAACAACAAAAAACTTACAATGAGTTTTCGATGAATATTTATAGGTGAATGAGGAAGTGAAGTAGTAGAAGAGATAGTTGAACCAATTAAATGAAGAACTTAATGTTTCTCGGCCTCTGGGAGACTTGAAGGATAAGAAATGACATGCTCCATGCTTCATTAAATGGTCCTTTGATTTTATATGTACTCTGGCTGTCTGTTTTGACCTTTGAAGTAAGTAAAGGGGATAGAAAGTCTGTAGGTCGCCCATGCTTTATAATTGTTTCTTCTGCCCTTTGAGGCTTAATGGGCGAAGAGATTGACTTCTGGGTTGCCCCTTATCTTTAACATAACTCTGCTGACAATAAAAAATAATTGTTCAGCTGTCTTTAGGCCAATATCCTCTGTTCTGTCAATAAATAGGCTTTATTTTATTTTTGTGAGGCTACAGGTGTCCTTTGGTAGCGTTGGCTTTTGGCGCTGAATAGGGTTCAGTGGACCTCTACTGTGGTGGTGGAGTCTTTCTCAGATTGACAAATGTCTCTATCTTTTCCTAAAACACTTTAATTCACTTTCAGGTCTGTGTTTTAGGCTGAATTAGGCCTTGGTCTTCTTAATGGCCTTCATATGGTCTCTTTATCCTTTAATCATTTGATTAAATCATTAATCTTCAATAATAGGCTCAGATCCCTTGATCTATCTTTGCTGATACTCTTTTCCGCTGTTGTAATGGTCATCTCTGTATTCTCCATCAGAGTGGCTGCGACTGTGGAGACAGAGTGAAATTCTCACTCTGTAAACCCTGCACAATGAAATAGATCTGTTATAGAAATCCAGGAGGAGTGGTGGAAGATCGTTGTCGAGGCCTGTGGAATGGTGACAGAAATGGTGCATGCAGGTGAAAATGGGTGGAGAAATGTTGCATAATGGTGGAAGGGATTTCCTGATGAAGGTTTGATGTGATAATGGTCGCAGACCGTCTGATAAGATATGGAAATGGCAATCCACGGTCAGGATTCACGAATGGAACCGTTAATAGTGAGTGGGACGAAAGAAATAAGGTTTAGTGTAAAACCCAAAGTTTAAGGCTCGGGTGATTTAAAAATAAAATGTGGCAAAATGTATGAAAGCGGGCCTTTAGGTAATGGGACTCGGTGGGCAAATGGTGATTAACTATGAGCCATTGGATCTCAGGAGGAGATCAACAGCTGAGATGTCCCGACGAAACTCTATGGTAGTTCGATGAAAGACATATGAACGAAATGCATGATGGAATGAGGGTCGTTGATCTATATAGATCAACGGTCGGGATTGCATGGAATAAATTTCAAAGGTGGAAGAGGGGAAGTGGTTTTCGAAGAAAAAAACTGTTTTCGCACAGCCAAGGCACGGTTTTGAAATTTTCCCAAAATCACGTGATATGGTCCACCACCTGACACGTGGCAAAATAAAACCACCCATATCGCCTAATTTCAAAATGTTAAAGCCCAGACACCAAATTCATGCGATATGGATGCTAGCCATTGGATCTGGGACTGTGAGATCTAACGATGGTGGATGGAGCGCGATACAGAGAGATGCTTGGTTGGTAGGGTGGGGACAGGTCAATGGTGGTTTTAATGTGGTCCGTCTGATCTATGGAATGAACGATTGAGATCTAAAGATGAGGCAGAGGCGAAAGGGCTAAATGAATGAGCAGAAGAAAGGTGGACCATCGGATCAAGAATGATGGATGGCTATGATCCAATCACAATTAGAGAAGGCAAGGACCGAAACTCCGATGGGTTTATGTAGAAATTGGGTGTGGACCGTCGGATCGGCGGGAGATCGACGACCGCGATTGGATCAGGAATGGCCAATCGGGGGAATAGGGGTGGAGTGAGGAAAAATCTTGGCCATTGGTTCTTGTGGATTCAACGCCCAAGATCCAATCGGGAGTCGGCCAATCGGGGAAACGGAAGTGGCACCTTTAAAAACTTGCGATTGGCGATTGGGGCAGCAATGCGATGGCTGTTGGATTACTTAAGGATCAACGGTGGAGATCTTAATCAGAGGGTAAAAAGTGAACATTATGAACGCGTGGTGAGATTTTTGTGAGCCATTAGATCTTCATGGATCGACGGCGGGCATTGCACCTGCGACCAGTAGAACATTTCCTCCTCACATCAGAAGGTTTCACTTTAGCAAAGAAATGCGCTCCCGACCAATCCTCCGATTGTGATAAGCGCTCAAGGGCTTATCGCCTGGTCTTGGCGCTGGGTTTCATGGAGGGGAAGTGGTTAGGGGCTTAGCCGAAAGGGGCTAAAGCCTGTAATGAAAAATAAGTGTTTTTAAGCCAAAAAGAGGGTTCTTAAGGCTTAGAGGAGGGTTCAGCAGAGGGAATAAGGGGGTTTTAAGACCAAATAAAGGTTATTATGAGGTCTTAAAGGGGGTTTAGGGAGATTTAGAGGGTTAATGAGGGATTTTGAGAGGAAAAAAAGGGATGGAAATAGAGGCTCAATGGGAATGAAAATAAGGGGAGATGGAGGCCTTCTGAGCATTTTCTTCCACAAACAGAGAGGCTTTTTAACTGGAAACAGCAGTGAGGATTATTCAAAGGGAAAAAGACACATGGACGCTTCAAGAATGATCTGTTTTCAGAGGAAATGTATTTCTTGAAGGCTCAAAAACATTTTAGCCACCTGTTTGCTTGTCAAAAATTTCATAGGTGGCTAACAGTGGCTTCACATGGGGATGGCATCTTCTTGAAGTTGTCAAGAATTCAAAAAATAATCTTTGGAGTAGGCCAGATGCCTGGTACTTGACACATATTTTTCTTTTCTTGGATCAGCTGCCACAAATCATGAAGACATCATATCAGGAGTAATATTCTTCCAAACAACTACCTACCCATACTATTGTCCTAACACTTTTTCTTCTGGGTGCATTTGGACTTGCAGACCCTTTACATTATCATTTTTTTACAAAAAGGAAGATAAACCTACTCTACTTCTACCATTACTACTCCATGAGACCAGATTAAACAGTTGGTCTCATAGTTTCTCTACCTAGACTATTATTTGCTAGGACTAAACTGTCTAGCATATTTCTTCTCTACATTCTATGACAAAAATTGAAAAATAGTCAAGCCGGGATTAGACTGTATGGCTTGCTGGACTTTGCAGAAATTAAAAACAAATAACTACATGCTCATGGACTGAGCTTTATTGAGCTTTCCTACCTACCCTATTATAACTTGAAATATTTACAAGTCTAGCTTATAGACCTTATTTTCCAATACATCCAGTCCATCAAATGATCCCATCACTGTTCTGTTCTACTCATCTCTTTGAGTAGGCTGGATAGGAAAGGACACTCCCATTCTCTTTGTTTTTCAACAGCAACTTTAAAAAAATTTCTTGTTGTCTGCAACATGCTGCTCAAAAAGACCTTTGATCCTTCCTCAAATGTTAGCAGGAAATGAACATAAG
Source organism: Pinus albicaulis (assembly GCA_034641835.2). Classification (NCBI taxonomy): domain Eukaryota; kingdom Viridiplantae; phylum Streptophyta; class Pinopsida; order Pinales; family Pinaceae; genus Pinus; species Pinus albicaulis. Next base: position 914,812,495 of record CM076569.1, read on the forward strand.
GATCATAAAATGATACCTGGTTATGAATATTTGGTAGGCAGGCTTCAACCAGGATTGCTTCCTCTTCCACTGGATCAAGAACAAGACTCTCTTGAGAGAGAGAATCTCCTTCATATTCTTCATTTTTTGAATTGGAGGACTCATCATATATGGCAATGTTATCCTCTTGGAGCTCTGAGATGTTATGATCTAATGGGCTGAGCTCTATGGAAAGATCTATGTATTCTTTAGCAGTGGTTTGTTCCATTGCTTCCTCCTTTACAAGAGAAGGCTCCTTAATTTTGATCTGCTCAAAAATATCTTCCTCATTTTCCTCCTCATCCTTTGGGATGAAAGGCTACCGACTTTCAATCACATGCAAATTGTTACTGATGCCTTGTAATGAGGTGAAGCAAAGATCCAGAGATCCTTCACCCTCTTCTCCTCTTTTAAAGCTTTCTTCATCAGTATCATAAATATCCTAGCTTGGCTCATTACTCTCTTGGCGTTGATGGAACTGATCTTCCTCCCATAAATCTACTAATGATGACCCTGCAAGATCATCTTCTGTTTGGAGAACATCATCATCAAATAGATCAAAAATAGGAAAATCATGAATATAAGTAATGTTCCCAAATGGACATACTGGATTATTAGCAGATTTTTCTTCACTCTAATTTACATGGGGGCTTTCCAAATCTGTACAAAAAATTTCACTAGATGAATGGGCAAGAATCTCTATTTTGTAAAAAATTTCAGAGGCTGGCTATTTATTTATGATCTGATCTGTTTCTTCTTCTTTCAAAGGGGAAGATGGTCTTCTGTTTCTTTGAGCAGAAGTGCAACATCTCTCTATTTCTTTTGAAGACTGGATTTGAGGCAAAATGTCATCTAAAGCCTCAACTACAAGGGATGATGGATCAGCATCTGAGTTTTCAGGAATATCTTGAGGAATGTCTACTGTCTCTTGACTATTCTATTCCTCAGCTGATTCATCCATGTTCTTGTGATATCTAGGATGCATATGAAATTCTTGAATGACCGTTATCAGATCTTCAGGATTCATATTAACCAAATCCTCATCAATGTATAATAGGTACTGTATGATATTATGATATTTATCACAACAATGCCATGACAAGGATGGAGAGTTTCCTTTATAATTCTCGTAAAATACTTGGTGCATGTCCTTTAAAGAAAACAAACTTTTGGGTTCTAACCATTCATACCAATTCCTAGCTTTTCCTTCTAACGTTGCCATGAACATTTTCATTAGGCATTCTTCATGCCATTCAACTTTGAATCTCCACACATGTATATGAAACTTAATGAGATGTAACAAGGGGTCCTCAAATTTTTCACCTTGAAAGGTAGGTAGGTTTTTCAACCAATCTACTTCGGGAATTTTGTGCAGAAATATAGGGATATGATCCCTATTCATTGGGGAATATATTCTTTGTATATGTGGAAGCATGTTTGTAAATAAAAAAGAGGTCAATGTATCTACTCAACCAGTTCAGAGTCTTCTACCAGTGGATTCATTAGGTCTATTAGGAGTTATGGAGTGTGGAGTTGCCAGGTGGATGAATGTGACTGTTTGAAGCAGGTTTTTGTCCACCATTAGCAATAAAATACCAATCTAACCAGAGATATTGGGTCCTTTGAGTGCCTAAGGGTCTCTAAGATAAAATGCACTCTTCCCCAGTGGATTCGCCATTATGTTGGGGTTCCAGTGTTTTGGCCAGATTGGCAAGACCAAAATACTGGACAACATCATAACCGCTTTGGGATCCTAGGATCTAGCCCTCCTGGATCTGGAGAGGGATCTCTCCATAAATGAAAAGAATGACATATATCTTTGAAGCTCAAAATGAGGTATTAGGATAGCTATGAATCACAAAGGGGGGTTTTAAATGATTTGGTTTTTGGGTTGGTCGGAGATCATCAACTGAGAAGGTTGTGGAATGAAAGGAACGAAGCAGAAAGATGTTTCGGTAAAATAATATAGGTGAAGAAAGTGTCAATCCATTGGGCTATGGAGTCATCAAAGGGGATTACTTGCATAAAAATTAGCTAAGGCTCTCATAGGGCAAGTCATCTATACTAAAGGATATTTTAGATAGATGGTGGAATGGAGCATTAAGGAATGAAGGGAGAGACACAAAGGGTAGCTTAAGATCAAACTAGAGGTCATTTAACTCCAAGACTGCTTCAACATACTCCAAAGGGAAAAACAGTTTAAGATTTAACAGAGAGCAAGGCCTAGGATCAGAGAAGGACTTTTAACCTTCAATGCTTTTGAAACTCACTCGAAGGGATCTTAGAAAGGCCAATCTGTTGGAAAAGGACCCCAGTGGACAAGGCTTACACTAAATCCCTAATATCAGAATTGTTCCAGCTTAAACCCAACAAGAACATCTAAGAAACAAACCCCAAATGAAAAAATGAGTAAGCATGGGCTTGACCAACATCTTTCACTGGTTAAATTACTTGAATTTGTTCTCAGATATAGATTAAGAAGAAAACATCAAAGAGAAGAAGAGCAGTGGACATTAGGGTACCATGCAGGGGTATATCTTAAGCCTAATTTACTGATTCTTATTAGATAAATATGAACATCATGATTAAAATGAAGTAAGACAAGAAACATCACCTATAAGATAAACCAGGATCCTGTGAAATTGCTTCATTAATTGATGTGAAAAACCAATCACCTACACTGAGCTCATTAGCTAATACAGTCCAAACTTTCTCCTCCTAGCCTACTAAATTACAAACTACTCAGCTACTCTCCTTCCAATAACCGTTCTAACAGTCGAATGAATCCCTCCACTAACAGCAACAACAACAACCACAACAACCTTACAATTAATTTTCGATGAATATTTATAGGTGAATGAGGAAGTGAAGTAGTAGAAGAGATAGTTGAACTAATTAAATAAAGAACTTAATGTTTCTTGGCCTCTGGAAGGCTTGACAGATAAGAAATGACATGCTCCATGCTTCATTAAATTTCCCTTTGCTCGTATTTCTACTCTGGCTATCTGTTTTTACCTTTGAAGTAAGTAAAGGGGATAGAAAGTTTGCAAGTAGCCCATGCTTCATAATTGTTGCTTCTTCCCTTTGAGGCTTAATGGGCAAAGAGATTGACTTCTGGGTTGCCCCTTATCTTTAACATAACTCTGCTGACATTTAGAAATAATTGTTTAACTGTCTTTAGGCAAATATCCTCTGTTCTGTTAATAAATAGGCTTTCTTTGATTTCTATGAGGCTGCAGGTGTCCTTTGGTAGCCAGAGAGGTTGGCTTTTTGCACTGAAGAGGGTTCAATTGGCCTCTGCTGTGGTGGTGGAGTCTTTCTTGGATTGACATAAGTCTCTGTATTTTCCTAAAACACTTTAATTCACTTTCAGGTCTCTGTTTTAGGCTGAATTAGGCCTCGGTCTTCTTAATGTCATTCATACGGTCTCATTGTCCTTTAATCATTGGATTAAATCATTAATCTTCAATAATAGGCTCAGATCCCTTGATCTGTCTCTGCTGATACTCTTTGTCGCTGTTGTAATGGTCATCTTTGTATTCTCCGTCACAGTGGCTGCGACTATGAAGACAAAGTGAAATTCTCACTCTGTAAACCCTGCACGATACAATAGATCTGTTATAGAAATCCAGGGGGAGTGGTGGATCATCGCTGTGGAGACGTGTGGAATTTTGGTGGAAATGGTGTATGCAGGTGAAAACAGGTGGAGGAAAACTGCAGAATGGTGGAAGGGATGGCCTGATGAAGGTTTGATGTGATAATGGTCACAGACCATCCGATCAGATATGGAAATGGAAATCAACAGTCAGGATTCACGAATGGAAGTGTTAATAGTGAGTGGGGCGAAAGAAATAAGGTTTAGTGTAAAACCCAAAGTTTAACGCTCAGGTGATTTACAAAGAAAATGGGGCAAAATGTATGAAAGCAGGCTTTTAGGTAGTGGGACTCGGTGGGCAGAGGGTGATTAACTGTGAGCCGTTGGATCTCAGGAGGAGATCAACGGCTGAGATGTCCGGATGAAACTCTATGGTAGCGCGATGGAATGAGGGTCGTTTATCTATATATATGAACGGTCAGGATTGCGTGGAAGAAATTTCAGAGGTGGAAGAGGGGAAGTGGTTTTCGGAGAAAACAACTGTTTTCGCGCAACCAAGGTGCAGTTTTGAAATTTTCCCAAAATCACGCGATATGGTCCGCCGCTCGACATGTAGCAAAATAAAATCGCCCATATCGCGTAATTTCAAACTGTTAAAGCCCGAACACCAAAGTCATGCGATATGGATGCTGGATGTTGGATATGGGACTATGAGATCTAACGGTGGTGTACAAAGCATGATACTGAGAGATGCGCGGTTGGTAGGGTGGGGATAGGTCAATGGTGGTTTTAATGTGGGTCGTCCGATCTATGGAATGAATGGCTGAGATCTGAAGATGAGGTGGATGGCAAAGGGCTAAATGAATGAGCGGAAGAAAGGTGGACCATTGGATCAAGCAGGATGGACGGCTGCAATCCAATCGCAATCGGAGAAGGCAGGGACCGAAATTCCGATGGGTTTATGTAGCAATTGCGTGTGGACCGTCGGATCAGCGGGAGATCGATGGTCGCGATTAGATTGGGAATGGAAAATCAGGGGCACAGGGGCAGAGTGAGCACAAATATTGGCCATTGGTTCTTGTGGATTCAACGGCTAGGATCCAATCGGGAGTCGGCCAATCGGGGAAACGGAAGTGGCACCTTTAAAAACTTGCGATTGACGATTGGGGCGGCGATGCGATGGCCTTGGATTACTTAAGGATAAACGGTGGAGATATTAATCGGAGGGTAACAAATGAATGTTATGAACACATGGTGAGCTTTGCGCGAGCCATTAGATCTTCATAGATTGACGGCAGGCATTGCACCTGCGACCAATAGAACATTTCCTCCTCGCATCGGAAGATTTCACTTTAGCAAAGAAATGCGCTCCCGACCAATCCTCCAATTGCGATAAGCACTCAAGGGCTTAGCACCTGGTCTTGGCGCTGGGTGTCATGGAAGGGAAGTGGTTAGGGGCTTAGCCGAAAGGGACTAAAGCCTGTAATGAAAAATAAGTGTTTTTAAGCCAAAAATAGGGTTTTTAAGGCTTAGAGGAGGGTTCGGCAGAGGGAATAAGGTGGTTTTAAGACCAAATAAAGGTTATTATGAAGTTTTAAAGGGGTTTTAGGGAGATTTAGAGGGTTACTGAGGGATTTTGAGAGCGAAAAAAGAGATGGAAACAGAGGCTCAATGGGAATTAAAATAAGGCGATATGGAGGTCTTCTGAGCATTTTCTTCCACAAACAGAGAAGCTTTTTACCTAGAAAAAACAGTGAGGATTCTTCAAAGGAAAAAAGACACATGGAGGCTTAAAGAATGATATGTTTTTAGAGGAAATGTATTTCTTGACGGCTTAAAAACATTTTAGCCACCTGTTTGCTTGTCAAAAATTTCATAGGTGGCTAACAGTGGCTCCACATGGGGATGGCATCTTCTTGAAGGTGTCAAGAATTCAGAAAATAATCTTTGGAGTAGGCCAGATGCCTGATACTTGACACATATTTTTATTTTCTTGGATCAGCTGCCACAAATCATGAAGATGTCACATCAGGAGTAATATTCTCCCAAAAAAATACCTACCCATACTGTTGTCCTAACATTTTTTCTTCTAGGTGCATTTGGACTTGCAGACCCTTTACATCATCAATTTTTTACAAACAGGAAAATAAACCTACTCTACTTCTACCCTTATTAATCCATGAGACCAGATTAAACAATTGGTCTCATAGTTTCTCTACCTAGACTATTATCTGCTAGGATTAAACTGTCTAGCAAATTTCTTCTCTACATTCTAAGACAAAAATTGAAAAAAAGTCAAGCCAGGATTAGACTATCTAGGTTGCTGGACTTTGTAGAAATTAAAAACAACTAACTACATGCTCATGGACTGAGATTTATTGAGATTTCCTACCTACCCTATTGTAACTTGAAATATTTACAAGTCTAGCTTATAAACCTTCTTTTCCAATACATCCAGTCCATCAAATGATCCCATGACTGGTCTGTTCTGCTCATCTCTTTGAGCAGGCTGGATAGGCAGGGCCACTCCAATTCTCTTTGTTTTTTAATAGTAGCTTTAAAAAAATTTCTTGTTGTCTGCAACATGCTGCTCAAAAATACCTTTGATCCTTCTTCAAATGTTAGCAGGAAATGAACATAAGGATCATAAAATGATACTTGGTTATGAAGATTTGGCAGGCAGGCTTCAACCAGGATTGCTTCCTCTTCCACTAGATCAAGAACAAGACAATCTTGAGAAAAATAATCTCTTTCATATAATTCATTTTCTGAACTGGAGGACTCATCATATATGGAAGTGTTGTCCTCTTGGAGCTCTGAGATGTTCTGATCTGATGGGCTGAGCTCTGTGGAAAGATCTATGTATTCTTTAGCAGTGATTTGTTCCATTGCTTCCTCCTTTACAAGAGAAGGCTCCTTAATTTCGATCTGCTCAAAAATATCTTCCTCATTTTCCTCCTCATCCTTTGGGATGAAAGGCTGCTAACTTTCAATCACATGCAAATTGTTACTGATGCCTTGCAATGAGGCGAAGAAAAGATCCAGAGATCCTTCACCCTCCTCTGCGCTTTTAAAGCTTTCTTCATCAGTATCATAAATAGCCTGGCTTGGCTCATTACTCTCTTGGCACTGATGGAACTGATCTTCCTCCCATAAATCTACTAATGGTGACCCTCCAAGATCATCTTCTATTTGGAGAACATCATCATCAGATAGATCAAAAATAGGAAAATCATGAATATAAGTAATGTTGCCAACTAGACATATTGGATTATCAGCAGATTTTTCTTCACTCTGATTTACATGGGGGCTTTCCAAATCTGTACAACAAAGTTCATCAGATGAATGGGCAATAATGTTTGTTCTGTAAAAAATTTCAGAGGCTGGCTATCTATTGATGATCTGATCTGTTTCTTCTTCTGTCAAAGGGGAAGATGGTCTTGTGTTTCTTTGAGCAGAAGTGCAACATCTCTCTGTTTCTTTTGAAGATTGGATTTGAGGCAAAATGTCATCTAAAGCCTCAACTACAAGGGATGATGGATCAGCATCTAAGTTTTCAGGAATATCTTGAGGAATGTCTACTGTCTCTTGACTGTTTTCTTCCTCAGCTGATTCATCTATGTTCTTGTGATAGCTAGGATGCATATGAAATTGTTGAATGGCCATTATCAGATCTTCAGGATGCGTATTAACCAAATCCTCATCAATGTCTAACAGATATTGTATGATATTATAATATTGATCACAACAATCCCATGATAAGGATGGAGAGTTTCCTTATAATTCTCGTAAAATACTTGGTGCATGTCCTTTAAAGAAAACAAACTTTTGGGTTCTAACCATTCATACCAATTCCTAGCTTTTCCTTTTAACGTTTTGTTGTGGTAAAACACAACCCCCCCATTTTTGACTTTTTCACTTCAAATAATGGGGACCCTTTCTATAAATTTTTGACTAAACGCCTTTTCAGATTTTTATTTTATTTGATTATCCTACACGATTGTTAATTTTCATTTTCTTTGAATTCTTGTTTTGATTGCTTTGTTAGAATTAATTTTTTATAAGCCTCCCATTGACGCTTGTTTCGCCTCATTTGGTCAACTGGTTTAAAAATGGTACTCCTTTGAAGTCCCATCATTTATCTAAGTCTGGGTTAAAAATGCTATTTTTATTCTTTTTTATTTATTTTCAGAGTAGCTGTAGTTTAGAAAAAACTTAATATTAAAAAATATATATTATTAAAAAAAAAAAAAAAAAATCTTTATTTTTTCGGATCGGTCGCAGATCGCAGATCGCAAATTTTAGATTCGTCGCAGATCGCAGATCGCAAATTTCAGAATCCGTCGCAGATCGCAGATCACAAATTTCAGAATCCGTCGCATATCGCAGATCGCAAATTTCAGAATTCGTCGCAGATCGCAGATCGCAAATTTCAGAATCCGTCGCAGATCGCAAATTTCAGATTCGTCGCAGATCGCAATATCGCAATATCGCAAGATCGCAATTTTGCAATTTCGGATCCATCACATATCGCAATATCGCAATTTTGGATCCATCGCAATTTTTAGAACATGCACATTTAAAAAAACCCCTATCCAAGGTTCTTGCGATATGCGATGTGTTAAAATTTTTTAATATAAAGTTTGTTTTTTTTTTTTTTTTGTTTCATCCCTTATGCCTCCCGTATCTCCACCTCACGTCACCCTCACCTCACACTCCACTCACCATATCCCTCCATAATCTCACGTGGATGAATTAATGGGTTTAGATTGATTTCAATGGTTTGTTTTATGGGTTTTAGGTTCGGATTGATTCCAATGGTTTGTAAATTAATTTTTATATTTTTTATATTATAATAATTATATTATAATTATAATGTTTATTATAATTTTAATATAATTTGAACTATAATATTAATCATATTTAAATTAACTTTTTCAAATCATTTGTATATTAATTTAATTTTGTAACTGAATTAATTGTTAGTTAGTTAATAATTAATTTAGAATTAATTATTAGATAATTAGAATCTAATTTAGGATTAAATTTCTAATTAAAAATTCTGATTTTTAGCCCAACAAACAGAATTTCCAGATTTATGCCAGATTTGACTCATCAACTTTGGAAGCTCATAGATTGAGTTTTACTTGGCCAAATGAGGCCCAGGATGGCTCATTGGAAAGAAAAAATCAAGGAGAACATTTTTGAGGAGGTTTCACTAATAGATTTGATGATTTATTGGGTCAAAAATCAGGCAGAAGATCAAGCTCCGAATTTCTAAAAATAAAATCAATTTTCTAAGTTTTGTTTTCTTCATTATCATTTGTCCAGCCTCTTCTAATTGCAGATTCATGCATCAATATTATCCTTGGTTAATTAAAATCATTATGAGTATCAATATGAAGCTCAAATTTCCTTTTTGTTTATTTAAATAGAATTTGATTGGATTTGTTTTAAATGTTAGAAATAATATTTGGATTTTATTGTTGCATCTTAATTCATTTTAATTTCTTTTTGCAGGGAAAAAACAATAGAAGGGATATTGAGGAAAAAGATTTCAATCAATGAGAAGACTCCAACAATTAAAGATTGGAATTTTTTGAGTAATTAAAGTTGGATTGGGCAGATTTTTCTTCAACAAACTCTCTTCTAAAAATACTTTTGGGAGGATTATAAATTGCAGATGGAAAAATGTAAAAAACGCTGCTCTCCTCTGCAATTCTAGACTTCTAAAAGCATTTCTGTTATAGGAATTTAGTGTTGTAGATGGGGAGGAGAGAAGGTTTCAGATCTGAACATTAATGAGGGTTTATTCTTTATATTTTGAATTATGCATGATGGGCAAAGTTTGCATTTCTGCAGCTTGAGTCTTGAAAGCAGAAATTCAAGTAATGTAAAGTACCGTTAGAGACCAGGATTAGAGAAGCAGATTCAATTAACTGGTATTTTTGGCATTTCTGTATCAAATATCAGTTTCATTTTTATGTTAATAAAATTGTTGTTTCATTTTATTCATGTTTATGCATTTCTGTTAATATGGATAATTTGTCTCAAATTGTTATGTATCTCTATTCTTATGGATTTAACTCTGATTTCTGAGTAACGATTTGCTCAGAAATCTGTCTTACAAAACTGATTTTTTAAATAATAATATGTTGTGAATTTCTTCCACATATTATTGTTTAATTATTGGCTTGATTGATTTGATAATCAATATAATTTTTGTGAATTTCTTCCGGAGTGTTGTTGATTTATTATTTCAGTCAAATGGTCTTAATAGAATATGTTTTGGTACTCACAAATGTGAGCTAAATTGAATTTCTTCGTTGGTTTGACATTAATTAAAAGCCAGACATATTTTAATCCTCATTACTTAATTATCTTGCTCTTAGTTGGGTTAGATTTTCATCTACCTAATTGAGATATGATTTAGATTAGTTTCTTTTTGCTTGCATTATAGAATAAGTTTGCAATTAGATTAATTTCTACATTCTTTTAAGTCCTCTTCTCGAAGAGGCAAAATCTTAGTTGTGGTTTGGCTGAACCCAAATCAGCTTAAGGGTCATTTTCTTGCTTGATCAGCAAGAAGAATTGATCTAATATCTCTGTCTATTGGTAGTTAAGGACACATCATAAACCAATAGCGATAGGGAAAAGGTAACTGGACCTAGTTAAACCAGTCGGAGCCACTATCATAAATGGAAAAGGAGCTGCATTAAGGTCCGGACCGGGTGGTTATCCCCCAATGTTGTAGCAGCGATTTTCGAGGCTTCAACATTTTTGGCGCTAGAAGGAGGGCCTGAAACTTGTTGTCTGTTGGAGCCTTTTCAATTTTAACATTTTATTTAATCACGATGGCTCCTTTTAAACTTCCAATTTGGAGTTGTATCCATGGACGTGCATCTTCCAATACTCCACCCGAAGTGGTAAGACTCTTGTCTCAGGTAAAATTCAATGATAAGAAAAATTCTTCTGCTTTTAATCATGTCCTTCAATTTATTCAAAATGTTTCAAATTATGATTTTCAAGGAATTGATGAAGGCATTTTATGCAGAATTTTTACTCTCACATTTGTGGCAGAAGCCAGAAACTGGTGTAGAACTCTTCAGGTTGCCTCAATTCACAGCTGGGATCAATTTTTTACAATTTTCGTTTGTAAATTTGACCACTATGATTATGATCAGGTATGTGATGAAATTGAATATCTACGAAATGAAAATGAGTCTGTTAGAGGTTTTAATATTCGATTTCATTTGAATTATTTAAAATTTAATGTCAAAGATGAACCTATGAAAGAAGAATCATTAGATTGGTTTGAACATAATTATTCTCTTCCTCCTATTTCCGATCCATATGGAATTAGTTCAAGCTTTGTTCCATCCCCTTCTAATATAAATGAGAAATCCAATTTCAATGTGCAAATAAATTGTGATGAAGAGGTTTCACAAAGCTTGGAAAATATTTCTAATCAAATGCAAGAAGACAACAACAACAATTTTGGAGAAAGACCTGCATTAGAATCTGAAAGTTTCTCTGTATTAAATTCAGAAAATCAGATTGCAAATCAGCAAGTGCAAGCAACAATCAAAGTAAATAATAACATGCAAACTGCTGTACAAATTTCTGAATTTTTCCATGGTGAACAAATGCTGAAATCAGAGCAGCAAAGCAATCTTCTTCAAGAAAGCATGTGCACGCTAAGGAATGATATGGAATCTAAAATTTACAATAATCATAATGCACAAGAGTTCTTCAACCGAGACAATTTTAATTACGTTATTTCAAATTCACATTTTTCCCTTTATCCGGATATTTTTTATGATGGTAAAATTTTCCCTCTGGGTGTTAATGATATTTCAGAAAATACAGAGGCTGATTTAAATGAATTACCATTAAATTTTTATCAAGATAGAGAAACAATTAATGATCATTCTTTTGCCATTAATGAACATGAAATTCTTGTTCCTCCGTGTTTGGATATATTGGATAAGATTGAAGGGAATTCTAGAGAATTTTGTGAAGTCATTTATGATAATTACTTTGACATTGAGGATGTTGATTTCTATTCTTCTAAAGAAAATCCTCATGAGAAAATTCAAATAACATCTGAAAATGAGGAACATTTCAATTTAGAAATTATTCCAACTAATCCTCACTCTAAAGCAGATAATCATCTTCATGATTTCACTATTCGAGAAAATATTCCAATTTATGATTCATATCATGATCAAGCTTTCATTCCTGTTCATAATCATAAATATTTTTCTAATTCACAAGTTGGAATTCGAAATTACTCAAATTCCATAATTCTGGCCAATCCTTGTGAAAAAGAAATTATTTCAAAACGATCCCGATTGTGCTGTAACATTAGTTGTACCAATAGAGATTTCATTTTATTTTTTCTTATAAATTTAGATTTGTTTTCTGATTTTATTTTTCAAAATTTTGATACATTACGCTGGCATATTGAGCACTTTACTATCAAACATTCAATTGATGCATTGCCATATTGAGAAATTGAAGTTTCATATTATAATCAAAAATATCAAAAGCTTCTATCTTCTCAAAGGAAATATCAACAAGAAAATGTATTTTTAGAAGTTTGCCAGCAATCCAATTTAATTAATAATTTTCCATTTCATTTGAAAGATTTCCATCCATTTTTGTTTGATTCATTTGAAAAATATTTAGAAATTTTTCCTTCATGGAAGATTTTCAATAACTTAACATTTACACATAACACTAACAGTTTCTTCCAGGATTTTGAATTTAAAAGCTCATATCCACAATCTGGTTTGTTATCTCTTTCTTTGAATATTTCCCAATCCTTAAAAGAAATTCATCCGGATTTCTCTGATCCAATTGGTATTCAATTGGAAAGAAAATTTCATGAGAAGGAGATTTTAGATAAGCTTCTAACAATAGTTGTACATTATTATTTCAGGTTTAATTTTCTTAGTTCAATTAGATTTGTATTTTTATTACTAACATTTGAATTGTACATACATGTAGGGATTAAAATGAGAAAATGGTTACATTGGAAATATGACTATACCTAGTCATTTTTTAAGTATATGGTTAGAATAGGAGTAGAATTAATTTAGTTAGTTTGTTTTATATAGTTAATTTATTTTCAATAGTTCTGTAAATTAAAAATAAAACAAAGCAATCAGCCATTTTCATACATGTTCAACGAAAACATTTTCTCCCGATCAGAAAATTTTAATTATTGCTTTCCTTTTTAAAAATTTCTTACAGCAATACCTCTACTCTGTCTATTTGAATAATCTCTTGATTAAATTCAATTAATATTGCAATTGGCATCAATCGCCTCAAAGCCACTTTTCTTAATTTCGGGATTTCCTTCTAAGACTTTCTTTTAAAATTTATATGATAAAGGTTTTGAGGATATAAAAGCTTCATGATCTCACTATCCCATGAAATGTATGATTGTCTATTATAAGCTTAATTCCAATTTGATCATTATTATTCAGTCTAACCTTTCATGGTAATCACATGAAGTTCATATTATCTTCCTCAAAATTTGCTAAGTGGACCCTAAGGATGCCCATTTTGCTGTGTGCACACATTCAAATCTGTTTTGACATTTTTCCACAATTAGTGGCTTTAATCCCATTCGGACCTTTAGTTTATTATCTGATGTTGTAATATGGATCATATTTATTTACTAAAGGCATTATTGAATAGTCACTATAACAATATAGATTTTTCTCAAGTTAATTCGGAATGTGCAGAGGTAATAAATTGTTGTCGCAATTCAAAAAAGAAGCATAAGTTTCATATTTATTTCTGGTAAAGTTTATATTTCCTGAACATGAATAAACATATCTTATTTAGGCTGATTGCTCACTCTGATTTAGAATAAATAATAAGATGATTTTGAACAAAGTCAGAATTTTGATAAATCGAAGGAAGAATTTGAAGATTCATGAGGTAAAATCTACAGACAATTTCCTTCCATGTATGCATTTACAAGTTCATTTTCATCTATTATTATTTTATCTTTTCTTTAGTTTATTTTTGATACTTTTTCTGTTTTAATTGCAGGTTTTCATTTGTTTTCAAAATTTGGAGTAAGCAGCAAACCCATTTTAAAATTTGCAACAGGTTCAAGGAAATTTTATTTGAGATTCATTAGAATTTGAGCATTCTTTAACTTTGTTTTTATTCATTTGGGAAACCCAATCGAAATTAAAAACAATATCATAAGATTTCATCGGAAGTAGCTCTTAGCAGTTTTGATAAAAAATTGTTCATAAAAGATCTTTGATGTATTACCTCACTCATATGCCATTGCAATCTCCGGTGTGATATTTTTCAATGCATGCCTCTAAGCCATTAACACTTAATCGATATATGGCATAGCAACAAAGGTGAAGTCTTGCATGATGAAGAAACATGTGATACGAATCATCCAATACGACGATGTGTTATTTTAAAAAGCGAGCTTGGGTAACCACTATGGTAAGAAAGCCATTAATGATAAATTTGTGGCTTATTCAAATCATTCTGATTTCTCATATATTTCAGTTTTAAATATATAATTCCATAATTAAAAAGGAAATTCAGGACCTCTTTATATTCACATTTAAATTTTATTATCTTAGATGTGGTCTTGATTCTGGACAATTTATAAAATCATGGAGTTTATATAAAACTTATAATATATTGAGAAACAGTCATTACCGCAAATTTTCATTCTCATTTCTGATGCATTTGTTTTCCTTTGAACATTAAGCATTCCATTTTACTGCTTGCTTTAGTTTAGATAAAATAAATAATGATTTTGGGTTATAGGATTTTGGTTAGTTTGACTTCTTCATGTTTTTAATGTTAATTAAAATAAGAAGTCAGCTAGTTTGGAGAAATTGATATCTTTCAGGTAAGATCAAAAGCAATTATCCAATGGTAAGATTCATGTACCCACTTTCATTAATTTCCATTTCGTTACTTTAGTTTCAGTTTTGTTTTTCTGATACATGAATCTGTTTTGCAGCTCTTCATAAAAGCTTCCAATCCTTCGCCAGATCATATTTTCGAAGTCCATACTCTTCTCTTGGCTTAATTTCAAGAAGCATCGATAATCCTCATTGAAACAACTACGCTAGGAAGTTTCTAAACCTTTAATCTATTTCTTTAAGAATTCCTTTTTATTAGAAAATGATTAAGATGATGCTTGGAAACAAAAAGATTGATATCAGACAAAAAGTACTTATTGTGGCTGAATTTTATCGTCATTGCTATCTAAAAAGCCTAAAACACTACAACCCTGCAAGGTATGATTTTTCTAAATCTCTACATAAGAAGGATTGATTACACGATTATTTCTTTCTTCATATTATTGAGACATTGGTATAAACATTCTTGTTTGAGTTTATCTTGCGAAACTTGGATTTTCCTTTCCAGTTTTTAAATTTCTTCATTTTTATTTTTGTTCGTTAGTTTCTTTCTTATTTTAGAATAAGAATTCTTTTCCTTTGATTCTCAGTTTTGATTTTGGTGACTTTGCCATGATTTATATGGAAGGCCTTCTTGTTACCTAACTATGGTCAGCATACATGGAGAAAAATTGTTAATACTCATCTATTAGCTTTTTCTTAAATCTCTTACTAAAAGTTTGATTTTCTTATTATAAAGGTAGATATATTTAAGGAAGAGGTTACCAATTTAGAGAAGTTAACAAAGTATCATAAAATCTGGAGAAATTTCTTTTTCATCAAAATTGTAATCATTTTGAGATTTCAATATTTTATTAATATCTTTCAAAGTTCTATTATCAGTCAAGAAAAGTTATTTTTAACCAAGTAAAGACACTTTACAACAAAACACCTTTTAACTCTAAAATTGTCATTATTAACTCTTAAGGAGTCAATGATTCTCCCTGTCCCAAAGAGTCTTATTTTTCTAGAGTATAATCCAGAGATATATTTAAACTTAAAAGATAAGAGGTCTCATCATGAGCCTGCTTACTATGATCATAGGGGAAAAATAGACTGACATTACCAACACTGCCAAACAAACCAGGGTAATGGCTTATGATTGCAAACAATTATAAGACAAGGGGTCTCATCACGAGCCAGCTTGCTCAGTCCAATTATAACCAGTGAATGGCATTGTCAACTATCTGGCTACCAAACCAGGACAATGACTTTTAAGATTTATAATATTAAAAAAAAAAAAAAAAAAAAATAATAATAAAAATAATATAAATGGATTTATCTCTAGGTCAATAATTCTTAAAGAGATGGGATTCTGAATCATTGGTGGTTAAAAGGTAACCCTGTCGAGACTATAGATGTTTGCTGGCAACAGTGGCTCTACCTGTGACAAATGAGTATATTTTAAAAGCTAAGCTGTAAAGTGACCCTTGCTTTATCTCCACAACTAATTAAGGACTGATATAGAGTTTTGAAATATTTTAATTTATGAGGAATTTTAAGAAAAATTACAGTTAGATGATTCTTTCTTTTATTCAGACTAATGAACCTAGTCAAGCATTTTAAGTATAATTCTCTTTTCTTTAATTATTTTTACTTGAATTTTAAGAAAATCTCATTCATATCAAATATAGATAACTGGTTCTTCTCCCGTGTGTCGCCAATGTTGTGGTAAAACACAACCCCCCCATTTTTGACTTTTTCACTTCAAATAATGGGGACCCTTTCTATAAATTTTTGACTAAACGCATTTTTAGATTTTTATTTTATTTGATTATCCTACGCGATTGTTAATTTTTCATTTTCTTTGAATTCTTGTTTTGATTCCTTTGTTAGAATTAATTTTTTATAAGCCTCCCATTGACGCTTGTTTCGCCTCATTTGGTCAACTGGTTTAAAAATGGTACTCCTTTGAAGTCCCATCATTTATCTAAGTCTGGGTTAAAAATGCTATTTTTATTCTTTTTATTTATTTTTAGAGTAGCTGTAGTTTAGAAAAACTTAATATTAAAAAATATATATTATTTAAAAAGAAAAAAAAAGAATATTTTTTTTTTCTCGGATCCGTCGCAGATCGCAGATCGCAAATTTCAGATTCGTCGCAGATCGCAGATCGCAAATTTCAGAATCTGTCGCAGATCGCAGATCGCAAATTTCAGAATCCGTCGCAGATCGCAGATCGCAAATTTCAGAATCCGCCGCAGATCGCAATATCGCAAGATCGCAAGATCGCAATTTTGCAAGTTTGGATCCATCGCAATATTGCAATATCGCAAGATCGCAATTTTGCAATTTTGGATCCATCGCATATCGCAATATCGCAAGATCGCAATTTTGCAATTTTGGATCTATCGCAATTTTTAGAACATGCACATTTAAAAAACCCCCATCCAAGGTTCTTGTGATATGCGATGTGTTAAAATTTTTTAATATAAAGTTTCTTTTTTCTTTTTCTTTTTTTTGTTTCATCCCTTATGCCTCATGTATCTCCACTCCACTCACCATATCCCTCCATAATTTCACGTGGATGAATTAATGGGTTTAGATTGATTTCAATGGTTTGTTTTATGGGTTTTAGGTTTGGATTGATTCCAATGGTTTGTAAATTAATTTTTATATTTTTTATATTATAATAATTATATTATAATTATAATATTTATTATAATTTTAATATAATTTAAACTATAATATTAATCATATTTAAATTAACTTTTTCGAATCATTTATATATTAATTTAATTTTGTAACCGAATTAATTGTTAGTTAGTTAATAATTAATTTAGAGTTAATTATTAGATAATTAGAATCTAATTTAGGATTAAATTTCTAATTAAAAATTCTGATTTTTAGCCCAGCAAACAGAATTTCCAGATTTATGCCAGATTTGACTCATCAACTTTGGAAGCTCATAGATTGAGTTTTACTTGGCCAAATGAGGCCCAGGACAGCTCATTGGAAAGATAAAATCAAGGAGAATATTTCTGAGGAGGTTTCAGTAACAGATTTGATGATTTATTGGGTCAAAAATCAGGCAGAAGATCAAGCTCCGAATTTCTAAAAATAAAATCAATTTTCTGAGTTTTGTTTTCTTCATTATCATTTGTCCAGCCTCTTCTAATTGCAGATTCATGCATCAATATTATCCATGGTTAATTAAAATCATTATGAGTATCAATAAGAAGCTCAAATTTCCTTTTTATTTATTTAAATAGAATTTGATTGGATTTGTTTTAAATGTTAGAAATAATATTTGGATTTTATTGTTGCATTTTAATTCATTTTAATTTCTTTTTGCAGGAAAAAACAATAGAAGAGATATTGAGGAAAAAGATTTCAATCAATGAGAAGACTCCAACAATTAAAGATTGGAATTTTTTGAGCAATTAAAGTTGGATTGAACAAATTTTTCTTCAACAAACTCTCTTCTAAAAATACTTTTGGGAGGATTATAAATTGCAGATGGAAAAATGTAAAAAGGATTGCTCTCCTCTGCAATTCCAGACTTCTAAAAGCATTTCTGTTATAGGAATTTAGAGTTGTATATGGGTTGGAGAGAAAGTTTTAGATCTGAACATTAATGAGGGTTTATTCTTTATATCTTGAATTATGCATGATGGGCAGAGTTTGCATTTCTACAGCTTTAGTCTTGAAAGCATAAATTCAAGTAATGTAAAGTACTGTTAGAGACCAGGATTAGAGAAGCAGATTCAATTAACTGCTATTTTTGGCATTTCTGTATCAAATATAAGTTTCATTTTTATGTTAATAAAATTGTTGTTTCATTTTATTCATGTTTATGCATTTCTGTTGATATGGATAATTTGTCTCAAATTGTTATGTATCTCTATTCTTATGGATTTAACTCTGATTTCTGAGTAACGATTTTCTTAGAAATCTGCCTTACAAAACTGATTTTTTAAATAATAATATGTTGTGAATTTCTTCCACATATTATTGTTTAATTATTGGCTTGATTGATTTGATAATCAATATCATTTTTGTGAATTTCTTCCGGAGTGTTGTTGATTTATTATTTCAGTCAAATGGTCTCAATAGAATGTGTTTTGGTACTCACAAATGTGAGCTAATTGAATTTCTTCGTTAGCTTAACATTAATTTAAAACCAGACATATTTTAATTCTCATTATTTAATCATCTTGCTCTTAGTTGTGTTAGATTTTCATCTACCTAATTGAGATAGGATTTAGATTAGTTTCTTTTGCTTACATTATAGAATAAGCTTGCATTTAGAGTAAATTCTACATTCTTTTAAGTCCTCTCCTCAAAGAGGCAAAATCTTAGTTGTGGTTTGGCTGAACCCAAATCAGCTTAAGGGTCATTCTCTTGCCTGATCAGCAAGAAGAATTGATCTGATATCCCCGTCTATTGGTAGTTAAGGACACATCATAAACCAATAGCGATAGGGAAAAGGTAACTGGACCTAGTTAAACCAGTCGGAGCCACTATCATAAACGGAAAAGGAGCTGCATTAAGGTCCGGACCGGGTGGTTATCCCCCAATGTTGTAGCAGCGATTTTCGAGGCTTCAACACGTTGTCATGAACATTTTCATTAGGCAGTCTTCATGCCATTCAAATTTGAATCTCCACACATGTATATGAAACTTAATGAGATGTAACAAGGGGTCCTCAACTTTTTCACCTTGAAAGGTAGGTATGTTTTTCAACCAATCTACTTCGGGCATTTTGTGTGGAAATCGAGGGATATGATCCCTACTCATTGGGGCATATATTCTATGTATATGTGGAAGCATGTTTGTAAATCAGAAAGAGGTCAATGTATCTGCTCAACCAGTTCAGAGTCTTCTACTAGTGGAGTCATTAGGTCTATTAAGAGTTATGGAGTGTGGAGTTGCTAGGTGGATGAATGTGACTGTTGGAAGCAGGCTGCTGTCCACCGTTAGCAATAAAATACCAATCTAACCAGAGATCTTGGGTCATTTTAGTGCCTAAGGGTCTCTAAGATAAAATGCATTCTTCCCTAGTGGAGTCGCCATTATGTTGGGGTTCCAGTGTTTTGGCCAGATTGGCAAGACCAAAAGACTGGACAACATCATAACTGCTTTGGGATCCTAGGATCTATCCCTCCTAGATCCAAAGAGGGATCTCTCCATAAATGAAAAGAATGATATATATCTTTGAAGCTCAAAATGAGGTATTAGGCTAGCTATGAAGAACAAAGGGGGTTTTTAAATGATTTGGTTGTTGTGTTGGTCGGAGATCATCAACTGAGAAGGTTGTGGAATGAAAGGAATGAAGCAGAAAGATGTTTTGACAAAAGTAGATAGGTCAAGAAAGTTTCAATCCATTGGGCTATGGAGTCATGAAAGGGGATTACTGGCATAACAATTAGCCAAGGCTTTCATAGGGAAATTCATATATACTAAAGGATCTTTTAGATAGATGGTGGAATGGAACATTAAGGAATGAAAGGAGAGAAACAAAGGGTAGCTTAAGATTAGACCAGAGGTCATTTAACTCTAGGCCTACTTCAGCATACTGCAAAGGGAAAAACAATTTAAGATTTAACACAGAGCAAGGCCTAGGATCAGAGAAGGAATTTTAACCTTAAATGCTTTTGACACTCACTCGAAGGGATCTTAGAAAGGCCAATCTATTGGAAAAGGACCCCAATGGACAAGGCTTACACTAAATCTCCGATATCCCAATTCTTCCAGCTTAAACCCAGCAAGAACATCTAAGAAACAAACCCCAAATCCTTGACTGGTTAAATTACATGAATTTGTTCTCATATACACATTAAAAAGAAAACATCAACGACAAGAATAGTAGTGGGCATTAGGGTACCATGTAGGGGTATGTCCTAAGCCTGATTTACTGATTCTTATCAGAGAAATATGAACAACATGATTAAAAAGAAATAAGACAGGAAACATCACCCGTAATATAGACCAGGATCCTGTAAAATTTCTTGATTAATTGATGTGAAAAACCAGTCACCTACGCTGAGCTCAATAGCTAATACAGTCCAAACTTTCTCCTCCCAGCCTACTAAATTACAAACTACTCAACTACTCTCCTTCTAATAACCGTTCTAACAGTTGAATGAATCCCTACACTAACAACAACAGCAACAACCACAACAACCTTACAATGAATTTTCGATGAATATTTATAGGCGAATGAGGAAGTGAAGTAGTTGAAGAGATAGTTGAACTAATTAAATGAAGAACTTAATGTTTTTCGGCCTCTGGGAGGCTTGACGGATAAGAAATGACATGCTCCATGCTTCATTAAATTTTCATTTGCTCGTATTTCTACTCTGGTTGTTTGTTTTGACCTTTGAAGTAACTAAAGGGGATAGAAAGTCTGCAAGTAGCCCATGCTTCATAATTGTTGCTTCTGCCCTTTGAGGCTTAATGGGCGAAGAGATTGACTTCTGGGTTGCCCCTTATCTTTAACATAACTCTGCTGACAGTTAGAAATAATTGTTTAACTATCTTTAGGCAAATATCCTATGTTCTATTAATAAATAGGCTTTCTTTGACTTCTGTGAGGCTGCAGGTGTCCTTTGGTAGCCGAAGAGGTTGGCTTTTTGCGTTGAAGAGGGTTCAATTGGCCTCTATTGTGGTGATGGAGTCTTTCTCGGATTGACAGATGTCTATGTATTTTCCTAAAACACTTTAATTCACTTTCAGGTCTGTGTTTTAGGCTGAATTAGACCTCGATCTTCTTAATGGCCTTCAGAAGGTCTCGTTGTCCTTTAATCATTGGATTAAATCATTAATCTTCAATAATAGGCTCAGATCCCTTGATCTGTCTCTGTTGATACTCGTTGTCACTGTTGTAATGTTCATCTCTATATTCTCCGTCACAGTGGCTGTGACTGTGGAGAAAGAGTGAAATTCTCACTCTCTAAACCCTGTACAATGTAATAGATCTGTTATAGAAATCCAGGGGGAGTGGTGGAATATCGCTGCGGAGGCCTGTGGAATGGTGGAGGAAATGGTGTATGCAGGTGAAAACGGGTGGAGGAACACTGCAGAATGGTGGAAGGGATGGCTTGATGAAGGTTTGATGTGATAAGGGTCGCAGTCTATCTGATCATATATGGAAATGGCAATCAATGGTCAGGATTCACGAATGGAAGCGTTAATAGTGAGTGTGGTGGAAGAAATAAGTTTTAGTCTAAAACCCAAAGTTTAATTCTCGGGTGATTTACAAAGAAAATGGGGAAAAATGTATGAAAGTGGGCCTTTAGGTAGTGGGACCCGGCGGGTGGAGGGTGATTAACTGTGAGCCGTTGGATCTCAGGAGGAGATCAACGACTGAGATGTCCCGATGAAACTCTATGGTAGCACGATGGAATGAGGGTCGTTGATCTATATAGATCAATGGTCAGGATTGCGTGGAAGAAATTTCATAGGCGGAAAAGGGGAAGTGGTTTTCAGAGAAAAAAAAAAAATTCACGCAGCCAAGGCGCAGTTTTTAAATTTTCCCAAAATCACGCGATATGGTCTGCCGCTCGACACGTGGCAAAATAAAATCCCCAATATCGCGTAATTTCAAACTATTAAAGCCCAGACACCAAAGTCACGTGGTATGGATGCTGGCCATTGGATCTGGGATTATGAGATCTAACGGTGGTGGACGGAGTGTGATACGGAGAGATGCACGGTTGGTAGGGTGGGGACAGGTTAATGGTGGTTTTAATGTGGGTCGTCCGATCTATGGAATGAACGGCTGAGATCTAAAGATGAGGTGGAGGCCAAAGGGCTAAATGAATGAGTGGAAGAAAGGTGGACCATCGGATCAAGCAAGATGGACGGTTGCGATCCAATCACAATCAAAGAAGGCAGGGACTGAAACTCCGATGGGTTTATGTAGCGATTACGCGTGGATCGTCGAATCGGTGGGAGATCAACGGCCGCGATTGGATCGATAATGGCCAATCGGGGGCATTGGGGCGGAATGAGGAAAAATCCTGGCTATTGGTTCTTGTGGATTCAACGGCCAGGATCCAATCGGGAGTCGGCCAATCGGGGAAATGGAAGTGGCACCTTTAAAAACTTGCGATTGGCGATTGGGGCAGCGATGCGATGGCCGTTGGATTACTTAAGGATCAATGGTGGAGATCTTAATCGGAGGGTAACAAATGAACATTATGAACATGAGGTGACATTTGCATGAGCCGTTAGATCTTCATGGATCAACGGCGGGCATTGCACCTGCGACCAATAGAACATTTCCTCCTCGCATCGGAGGATTTCACTTTAGCAAAGAAATGCACTCCCAACCAATCCTCCGATTGCGATAAGCACTCAAGGGCTTAGCGCTTGGTCTTGGCACTGGGTTTCATGGAGGGGAAGTGGTTAGGGGATTAGCCGAAAGGAGCTAAATCCTGTAATGAAAAATAGGCGTTTTTAAGCCAAAAAGAGGGCTTTTAAGGCTTAGAGGAGGGTTTGGCAGAGGGAATAAGGGGGTTTTAAGACCAAATAAAAGTTATTATGAGGTTTTAAAGGGGGTTTAGGGAGATTTAGAGGGTTAATGAGGGATTTTTAGAGGGAAAAGGGGGATGGAAACATAGGCTTAATGGGAATGAAAATAAGGGGAGATGGAGGTCTTCTGAGCATTTTCTTCCACAAACAGAGAGGATTTTTAACTGGAAACAACAGTGAGGATTCTTCAAAGGGAAAAAGACACATGGAGTCTTCAAGAATGATATATTTTCAGTCAAAATGTATTTCTTGAAGGCTCAAAAACATTTTAGCCACCTATTTTCTTGTCAAAAATTTCATAGGTGGCTAACGCCTTCCTTGAGGACTTTTCCAGATATATTCACCTCTAGCTTTTACATTATGATTGGACACTTACTCGCATGGAATTTTCCAAATGCCAAGAAACCTTAGTATTGAATGATTGATCTAACCCCTTGGGATAATTTCCATGTTACTTGATTACAAGTTAAAAAATATCCTTAAAATGGTTACCTTCATGATGTTATGGACCAACTTTCCTTTCTCCTTGCAAACTCGGTTTCATAAATGTACTAGGGGGGGAGCATTAGAAGATGCACCTACTCAAGCTCTAGGGATGATTAGTGATTTATCTTTTCCATTTGGGTATCCTAAGTGAGTTGCAATTGTATGAGCATAAAAAAACTTCCATGCAGCTAAAATACAAATAGTCAAATCAATTTGACATCCATTTCACTGAAAAATTTGTTATGATAAACTAGTTTTCCATGCCTCTAATCCCACATCAAAAAAATGTCTCATTATTTGAATGAATTCATCTAAGAATTATTGCCAAATTTCTTCTTGATTTTGATTTGAATATCTATCGGTTTCTCAAAAGCCTTCCTCCTTTGCTCATCCAATTCAACCAATTGTTTTATCCTTTCTTGCTTTGCATCCTGATTTGATGTGAAATTTTGTAGCAATTTGTATAGAAGAATCTTCATATTGATGGGTAGGATCATCTTCATTTCGTAGACTAGCTCAAAAGGATTTTGCTTATATTTTTTTTCCTGGTGGTGTGATCTTTCCAAAGGGAAAACTTAATTTTTTTGTCCCAACATTCCTTATTGTCTCTTAGGGTTTTCTTTACAATATTAATCAGGTTCTTGCCTCTACATTTTTCTAAACTATTCCCTTGGGGATAATAATTTTATGAGTGGGATATTTTTCCATAATTCAAACTAATCCTCACCAATTTAATGGATATGAATGCTTTGGCATTGCCTGTAGTGATTTTAACAGAAACCCCAAGTCTTTTGATGAACTTTCCTTTTATGAATTCAATTATCATTTTGTTGGTTGCCTTATTTGTAGGGGATTCTTCAAACCAGCCAAAGAAATAATCAGTGGTAGTGATGGTCCATTTACTGTCACTACTTTAATTCTCATGGAATTTATCAATAAATTCTAGGCCCCACTGCTCGAAAGGTGCTTTAGTCAGCACATGCTACAATGGAAGGTTTCAACCTTATGTTTTCTGGTAGTTTTTTTACAGGACTACCACGATATCACAAATGTATGCATATCAAAAAATTTAGTAGGTGAATAGTAACACGCTCTCAAAATTTGTGGAGATTCATATTTGCTAAATAATGTCCACCATAGAACCAACTGTGCATTTATGTCTTCTTCTTTTTTACTTCTAGAGGATACATACATCAGAGGGTTAGACCATCTAGATTCTTCCATCCTAATCCTATATGGATTAGGCAATATTTTGCTACAGCTAACCTCAATGATCTATCGGTCACTATGAAAATGGCTAGGGCATGATAGATTGTGAAAAGGAGAAAATATAAAAGCATATTTAGGACTTATGAAGACTATTGCTGAAGACATTTCCTCTCCTTAATTTCTTGAAAAGCCCGTTTGGTTTCTTTATTCTATTTCACCTCTTGATATTTCTTCAACATGGCTGAAATGGGTATGGTAATTTCAGCAATTTTGCTATGAACCTCTTGATGAAGTTGATTTTACTAAATAATGATTGAATTTCCATCTTATTGGGTGAAAAGGTTAGATGTTGAATACCTTCCACCCTTATTGAATAACTCCTCACACCATATTTAGATGCAGTATGGCCCAAGAGTTTTAATTCATTCAGACCAAAAAATAATTTCTTTGGATCAAGTGATATCACAAATTATCTACATCTTTCATAACACTACTTGATATGTCAGACATGTGCATTCCTATATTTAGTGAAAATTGTCAGGTTTCCGGATAAATGACAATGATCTTGTCAATGATGTCCTTCAATGCATTATCCATACCTCTTTTAAATTTAGAACCAATGTTCAACAATCTAAATGTCATCCTCAAGTGCATGAAGTTTTTCCATGGTGTAGTGAAATCAATCCTATGTTGAATTTTCCTATTCTACCAGAACCTAATTATATCCTCGAAATGAATCCAAGGTAGACATGAGAGTTTCACCATCACTTTTTACAGCAAATGGTCCATGTTTGACAGTTTGTAGTTCTGTTTGAGGGACAATTGTTTCAATTTTCTGAAGTCAGTACACACACGCACCTGATTTCATCATTATTTTTTCTGGCCCCAAACTATTACCCTTGATGAATACCTTCTGGGAATAATGATCTTATCCTCTAACTTCCTCTATAGTTCACTTTATATAATTGGAGCTAGCTTTCGATTTGTAGGCCTATGTTTTTATTTGAAAGGCTTATCTCTCTCCTTCAATGGAATAGTGTGTCGATAAGTATTTACACCCCTTTTCTACTTGAAGTAATTTTGATAGGAGATAGTTATCATTGAGAGGTAGAGAGTGCTTTCATTTTATCTGTTATCACTCCAATAATTCTCAAGGGTTGTTTATATTTTTTTTTAAAGAATATTAGAGGTAACCAAAAACCTAATTTTAAGCCTTAGGATCTAGCCTTCCTAATGCTCAGAGAGGGCTCTCTCTATATGATTTATCTTTGTCGATTGTAGTTTATTTTAGGCTAGTTATGTGGGATTACTTGGAGTTTGATTTTGGATTTGGTTTGGTGGTGAAGTTACTTACTCAGAAGGATAGATGTAGGTCTGTATTCCATTGTGCTAATGGAGTCAAAGTTTCAAGAAACAGAAGTAGGATCAAGGTTCTAAAGGGAAGTATTGACAGGGAAAGATATTTTGGTCACTTCAGATCCTTAGGCTGATGGTGAAAATGGTTTCAATCGGGGTAAGAGATAAATTAAGGGTTCTCAAATCCGGATAATGAGTGAAAATATAGAGGTCAATCGAAATAAAGGAGAAATTAATAATTCCCTAATCTAGATATCAGAAGACAAACATATAAATGATAAACAATTCAATACAGAGTGTAACTAAACATATTCTGTAATAAAATTCTAGTTATATCATTTAGATTTAAGCAAACATATGAGCATGTGAAAACTTCAGAAAGAAACAATTGAAAAAGTAGAAAGTACTTCACTGTAATCACCCAACACATGAATCCTGTAATATAATATCTTTATTACTTTAATCCAGTCTACTGACTTGAAATTGGTTAAATCACCCTCAGGTTCCATATTAGTACAACTATAGAAATTTTCAACAATTCATCCATGCTCAATACTTCAAAATGAGAAGTATTTATACAAAAAATCTTGCAAAATATCCTAAAACAAACTTAGGAATTATTCAAGGACAAATAAATATATTCATGCAAGAAGATAGAGACACCTATCTAACTAATGCAAGCTCTCCCTTATTTTATTTATTTGATGTTTAATTTTTTATATTTTTCTGCTGATTTGTCTCTAATTGTTGCTCAACGAAGGTTTCTTGCTAGGTAGTGGAGTGTCCTCTACGCTGGTAGCTTCATCTCTGTTTTGAAATTTACTCTAGCTGTAAATTGATACTCTTTGACTCTGATACTCTTTGATTGTAAATACAAAAACATGTGGAATATGATTGAGGAATACTTGAAAACACCTTCTTCAGGCATTTTGACCAACTATTCATGAATATTATCAACAAGGTGTTGGGAAAATTTGAGAATGGTAGCAGGAGATTGAGCAGGTGTGAAACTAGAAAAAAAACCTAGTACTACAACATCAACATGATCATCTATGAAATAACCAAGAATAAAGGACATCATGCTAATGATATTTCTGGTTCTTTCCAAAAAATTTGCAAATGGGTAAAGAGGATTTATCTTGGGAATTTATAGAGATGAGGGCATGAAATTTTGGCATATCTGGAACCTCTTGGGGAATTCTAGATTCAGATACAACTGTGTAAGAGCTTCAATGAACAAAGGAATTTGATCTGGTCTAGATTGGATAGGGAGAATTTGATTAATTGACTCAACAGTAATAGTAAACATAATTTATTTTTCAGGGTTTATTATGGCTCTCTGGTCAGGGAAATAGCAAGATTGACAAAGTGTGATTACTTCTGGGCACTGGAAAGTTTGTGGAAATACATTATTTGGAAAATTAGATTCCCAAATGAAAACCTCATCTGCTTTTTCTATGGATTTTTCATGGCCTGAGTAGTGGTGCTCAAGAAGGCTAAATTCAATGACTGTGTCATTAATTTTAAAATCTTTGTCAGCTAGGGGAGTGTGTTCTACATCTACAACAGGAGGTTACAAAGGATTGATAGTTAAAATACTTTTGAAAGCCATTTTTATTTTTGATTTATCAATTAATTAATATTTTTCTTAGAAAAAAATTATTTAGGCCTTTAGGAGCACCTCTGACAGATTATAACATTTTGCAGACTGATTTTAAAAAGCCAATTTGTCAGTTACTATTCTCTATAATCAAAAACAGTTTTCGGACCTCAAATTTCTACAAAAATATGCCTATGGTATGTATTAAAGGTTTAAAAGGCACAAAAGGTTTCCTTTAGTCTGCAAAGGCTTCTATTTTAATTCAATTACTGATTACTTTCTCTTTAGATCAAGAAACACACCTTTTTTTTAGGAAAATCTGGGAAGAATGAAGATTTTGGTTTGTAGAAGGGTTCTGAGGTAGCAGAAGGATTTGTGAGGCTCTGCTGGTCTTTAATAGTGCTTTGGATGACTTTTCTAGTGTCTTTTGGCAGCAAATGTTTTAATTCTAGTTGAATTGGGCTTAAAATGAGGTCAGCAATGGGATCTTTGCTGGAAAAGTGATCAAAAATAATCTTTCAGCGTAAAAATATAATAGAAAGTGGTAAAGGGGCTAATAAAGGGCAGTTATATGCATTTTTAACCAACAGTGTCTACATTGAATGCACGGGTCTTTTCGAATTGACAGGGTAGTTTGGACAACGGTTAGGCGAAACCGTTGAGCAGTTTTCGCATGAGCTAAAGTGGTCAAGCGGTATAATTCTTGAGGATGTGATCAAATGAGAATTAGCCATGTAGCCAGGAGCGGATCTCCAAAAACCATGGATATCACAAAGTGGGGTTAAGGTTAAGGATCAGGTTATCGGTTGTGCAACAAGGCTTGCTACCCATTAGATCTGGTCAATGATAATCCAATAGATGGGATGATGCAATGGAGTATCAGGATTTGATGGCGTGGGGCCTGGAATGTGATTAGTTACATATTTGATATGGTTTTGGGTCACTAGTACATTTGGTCAAAATTCGGACACTTAATTTCGAAACTTTTGACGTATTGTCATAAATTTCCCCAATTTTTCTCAATTTTTTAAATCCCACCAACAACCATCGCTACACTAGGAAATTTGGCCCAATTTCCGATAGCCAATTCATCTCTATTCTGACACATGGGTGTGGTAAGAGTGACAGTGTGAGGCGGGGAAAAACGTGGTTAGCCATTACATCACAATTCCATCACTTCAATAAAGCGTTGGAAGAGCGACACTTAATCCTGAACATTTTCAGACTTCCGTTGCACTTTCGATGTTCACCAAATCGTCGCTATTCCGACGTTATGTAAGTGTCGGCCTTCCAACGCACCACAAATATCGGTCTTCCGATGATACTAAACTATCCCATTTCCAACGCGTATAAGGTTTTCAAGGAAACATCACAATGCCGGCATTATGTGCCAAACGTTGCAAGAACGACGAAAATTTTAGCACCGTCACATTTCCGAAGTTTTATGCCAAAGGTCGCAAGACCGACAGAAATGTAAACAACGTCACATTTCCGACGTTTGGTGCCAAACGTCGCAAGACCGATGAATATGTTGGTACCATCGCATTGCCGACGTTGTGTGCCAAATGTCGCAAGACCAACGAAAATGTAAGGTGTCACACTTCTGACGTGTACGAGGCATCATTGTTCCAACTGTTAGTCATCAGTATTTTTCACTTGTTATTGATGACTAGATCCATAGCTGAGTTTTCTATAAGCATATTTCCATATGTCAACCTGTCATCTAGAAAACCCTTATAAAATTTTTTTCACCCTCCTACTTTTTCAGTTTGCCCATGTCAAAGTCAAAATTCATTATCACTATCCTGTCTAGCTTTAGCCCTACTGGTCTGCCAATTAGCTCTAAAAAGCAAATCCAAGTCTGTTTCAAAAGCCTCCCCGAAGTCAGGAAGTGGCGTTTTAAGGCATTTTACCCTTGGCAACCATCAAAAGGCCAAAAACCTCCATCTGATACAGACCAATCATGACAGGCCTCCCACTCTGCAAATCAAGTTGATCACAGCTCTAAGTCGTGCCACTTACACACCCATAGGTCTCAGCACTGCATAAACCACAGTCTCAAGCTAATTATTAGGTGTTTCACAGTTTTTTTATGGATTCTACAAAGACAGGAAATATAACTTCATCTCAGGAGAAAATTCTTGAATACACATTTAGAATAACAGCTGCTTCTCAATGTCAACATGAGCCTGAGATACATATGCAAGACATAGATTTACTCATCAAGACCTTGCAGCTTCCTTTCAGCATGAAATCACAGTAAGAGAAAGACACCACTATCACACAGACTGGTAATTTGTCATGGCCAAGAACCTCCTTCATCTACAAGCAGAGGGTTAAGGCGCCTCCTTCATCTACAAGCAGAGGGCGCAGGCCAATATTGACTTTAAGGATTGCAAAAGCCCAGGTTTGATTTTCACTAGACAGTAAAACAATGACTCTAGGTTTCTGAGTATAAGTGATTATCATAACAGGGCTAGGATCTGAAATGTGCAAGAAAAGGAAAACAGAGTTTTTGGTCTTGTAAAGGGAGTCATTTGAAGTTTTCAATCATATGAATTGTTAAAACCCTTGGAGAGGAATATCATTAGTGAAAACAATTCTAATTATAAGCAGCCTGCTGTTTCAACAAGACCAAATTGAAGAAAAGTTGACAAGTCATGTCATTACACAGGCAGAAGAAAATATGGTTGTTTTTCAAAGGGTGCCAACCTCCCTACTCACAGAGATTATCTTTAAAAAGACTTGTCATAAGTTGACCAAGGAAAATGGTGACATTTCAGTTTCCCCTCAGCAAAGAGCAGTGCAATAAGACAGTGAAGACCTCCTTCACAGGAAACAAAAAGGACAGCTCTCCTTGTTTCACTTTCTAACTCTGATGCATCATCCCCTATTTTGTCTTCTACCCACAGTCAAAGAAGAAAGCTCAAAGACACCTAACAGTTGCATCTACAGTCAAGAAAAACCTGTCACCTAATTAGATTTACATTGACGGCAAGATTATGGCATAATACCCAGAGCAAAAATGTATTTGATCTAGTTTGTCTCTTACAAACAGGTATACAAGCTCATCAAGTACAAAAAGAGCTTTAGCATAGTTTTTTAGGTTCTGGAAATAATCAAAGGCAAAATCCAAATGCCACTGCTCCAAAAAGAGACATTTCCTCCTCTAAGTAAGAACAATCAAAGTTTCAAAGGACATCTTAGCCACAAGTTATGATCTAAGTTTTGAAAACTTTGAAAAGCATGGAAATAAAATCAGCTGGCAAGGAATTTTTAGTTTTATCACCAAGAGACATCACCATTGGAACTATTGTTCATCATAGGGAAAGGAGGTGTTTTAATAAACTGTCAGTTTTTTAGAAAGTTCAAGGCAAAAATAGGTTTTCATTATCCAAAGGACAGAGATATTATATAATAGGTTTTGAGCAGAGAAGTGTATTGAAAAGGGCCATGACCAACTCCAAATAAGGTCAGAAAATTTGGGCATCCGCAGTGGGAAAGAGGTTGAAGGAGAAATTTGAGACAAAAGTTGTCAAAGCAAGGTGAAAAATAAACCCTATCCTTTCAAATAACAACGCAGTCTTCAGGACCTT
This sequence comes from Pinus albicaulis, assembly GCA_034641835.2. Classification (NCBI taxonomy): domain Eukaryota; kingdom Viridiplantae; phylum Streptophyta; class Pinopsida; order Pinales; family Pinaceae; genus Pinus; species Pinus albicaulis. The sequence goes on from CM076569.1 coordinate 914,843,791, forward strand.
TTAACAATTTTGGAATGGGGTTTAAATAATGAATATCATCATCAGGGATTAACAAAGTGGCAAAGAATGGTCTATAAGTCAGCAGGGTATTATTCAAAGTTTGAATTTTGGTGTTAAATTGTCACCAAAAAGACAAAATCGACAGGAACCACCTCTCAGACCTATATGCCTAAATGGACAGAGTTCTGACCTTTCAAACCGTATTTTCTTTCTTTAAAAAGGGTTTAAATCTCTATTAGCATTTTTTAAGGGCATAGATACTCTGTTGACGAAATAATTTCAAAAAGAATGAGCACCTCTCAAATGAAGTCAACATGTTTTCAAAAAGGGTTTAAGACCATTGAACCTCCTTTTGACTCCCCAAGAAGCGCAAAGTCGATCCACTCTTGCCATTTCAGAGATTGAAGACGAGTTCACAATTTTTTTTACTGTCTGCAAAGTTTTTATAACAGCGTGACGCGCCTAGAGTATTGTGGGACGCGCTCAGGTGGAATTTTACATTGGCATTCAACTGCCACACGATGCGCCTGTACATGTGCACGACACACCTGTACACGGCGCCCGGCCAACCCGACAGAGCCACCCGACAGCTTTGTGCATGGCATTTTCTCATTCAAACGCGTCGTGTTTGTCATTACACCTCCAACCGCCTTCAAAACATTTCCAACTCGCAAACAAAGATCTGCATCGTGATTTTGAGGTATTTTGGCTTGCTCTCCTTCAAAGTTCACATCTTCTAAATATTGTTTGAGGCAGAAAAATGATGTTTGTTGAAGAAGGCAGCGTTCAAATTAAAGCAGGGTTTGTTTTTAAGAACGGTTGTGATTGAGAACTACAGGCCTTTTTCTACCACATCATAGAAACAAAACAAGCCCTTTTAACCTCTCTTATAAATAATGACTTTGACTGAGAGTATATGGTTCAAATAAGTGCAAGGAATGAAGAAGTTAAAGCAGAATTGTTGAGTTTGTCTTAGTTTATTATCATCATATATTTGTGGAGTTTCCTATCAGGGTTAAGGTCAAATCAAGAGAGGGCTTGTCCTCATTTAACTTGCTACATCACCATATCTGTAAACTGGTTTTTTCTGTGAAAATATCCCTTGGTTGAAGCTGTGCTTGAGTGGTAGATATACTGCTAGAAGTTCCTATAGAGAAAACAGTGTGTTGAACTGCTAGAAATTTCTCATACCACAGCATACAAAACTTTCAAACTTTGTCACCATATCTAGAAAACAGTGTTCTTGCTGTGTGGTGATCTGAGGTATAAAACTGTGGTAAATTGTTGAATGTGCTATTAAAGGCACTTACAGGAAAGAAATTGTGTTGAACTAGGAGCTGTGGGTTTTCACCTTTATTAATCAAAGGACAAAAGATCCTATACCTTCCAAACTTCAAAAGACAACGTTAACCCTATAAACCACAGAAGGGATAGTTTTTCACTAAGTATTCCACTTGACTGTCTTTTGTTCTTCGAGCTTATTTGATAAGTGGATGTTCATATAGAGTAAAGGTTTTTTCTACACAGGCAAGCGTTACATTGATAAGGGGCATTGATTATTTTGAAAAGAGAAAACTCCTACAGCCTCTGCTTAAAAATTTTGGAACTTTTTTAAACTCTGTTATCTTTATTCCAGGACTGTGACATTGACTGTCTGATTACACTAAGGGTTGATTGCAAAAGACATAAGTTTGTTGAGTAATTGGCACACTTGGAAGGGCAGGTTTTGTAATGATTGGAAAGTCTACCTTGGGAAAAATATATAAATGTGTTGTTGACCTCTAAACTTCACAAGAACAAGGTGATTTCTTGACACTTTGCACAGACAATTCACCTAACAATTGTCTCCTTTTTTCACTGTATGGTCTCTTATTGAGAAATCTACTGGCAGAGATACATTCAAGGTAGAAGGCCACCTTTTAAGGGAGCAAGGGTTCTTTATATTGTGAGGGAACAGTGTGCAGTCATCCAAAGACATTGTTCACTACCTAAACAGTTAGTTGACACAGTTTGGCTCCAAAGAAGGCAGTTTATAGACAGAGAGGCTGTTTGGTTCTTCAAAAGCACATCTAGGTCAAAATGCCTCCTAGGCAAGATAGCAGGAGTGGTTCACATAAAATATATGAGCCAATCTCTACAGAGGAGGTTAATGCTCATCCATCCATCCTTTTCAACTTCCATGAAGTAGGTTGTCTAGATTTCTGCCAGAGGATACAGGAGGTCAAAAATTTTTCGCCATTAACACACCTATGCGCCCTGAGGTTCCAGAACAAGCATTTCCAGGTAGCGGATCTTGATTTCAAGTTTTCTCCAAGATTAGTGTCCAAAGCCACCAAGATTCCATATCATGGCGAGAAATGGTTCAAACAGACCCATCTTGACTTAGAAGATTACAAGCCTTTCATCAAGCCTGAGCATAGAGATACTTTCACTGCTATTTTTCCTTTTTCTTATCTTCTTGACAGCTATGCTCCTCTTATGAAAGTCATAATGAAGTATTTTACTTGTGAAGGGAGGTTTACTCGAGTTTATACCTACCATGTCCTACTATTGATGCATTTCACTAGAACCAGGCAGCTAAATCTCCCTTACATTTTATACAAGAGCATCGAGAAGATGGCATCCACAGTCCAGAAGAAGACTCCATCTCTGCAAATACCTTCCCTTTTCCATCATTCTCTGATCAAGATTATCATCCTACACCAGCTAGAGAAGAAAGAGGTTCCATGGGATGTATTCATTAGTCACCCAAATTTCTCTACTGTTCCTCCTGTCCATATATCTCCCACTCAGCCAGTTCATCGCCCTATACCTTTGACCAGCAGGCCTACTCCTAGAAGGCTCAAAATTACCACTGAACAGTCAAGACAATAGGAAGAAGGAGAAGGGAGTAGACAGAAAGAAAATATAGGTCATGAGCAAGAGGAAAGGGATGAAGAGAAGCAAACAAAAGATGAGGAACAGCAGCAGGACAGAGGTGAAGGTCAGCAGCGAACAAAAGATGATGAACATCAGGTACAAGAAGAAGAGCAACAGCTTGTTATTGAAGGACAGGAACAACAGCTTGGGCAGGAAATTGAGCAACATCTTGAGCCACAAAATGAACATGAAATCCAAGCACAGCAGCAGCTTGATTTTGATGAAAAAGGGCAGCAGGTTGAAACACAAATTGAACAAGGAATTGAAGTAGAACATCAAATTGATGTTGGCGAACAGGGGCAGCAAATTGAACAGCAAGAAGAGGACACACAATAGCCTGAAGGAGAGCAACAGTTTCCAGAAGATGTCAAGGGTAAAGTAGTTATGTCTCCTCCTCCCAAAAGAACACAGCCCAGCACAGCAAGGAAGAAAGGGCCTAAGGCTACCACTCCAAAAATGACAAAAGTTGTCCCTAGCAAAAGAAAATCGCCGAAGAGGACACCCACTAGCATGCCAAGGAGGAAAGGTGCAAGATTGGCCTTCAAAGGGAAAAGCAAGGTTGGAGAAAGTAAAAAACATGGAGGTGCATTGGCTGTCATCCCAATCCAAAGTGATGACAGCGATAATGAAGCCCGCATTCTTGAAAACCTCCTGATCCATAGAGAGGGGAAAATTGAGGCCTTGGAAAATTATCTTCAACGGGCAAGGAACTTCAACTATTTTTTGGAGACCCAAAATAAACAGATGAATGTTCACACAGCAGTTTATGAAGCACGAGCTATCAAATACAAGAATGAGGCAACTAAGGCGCAAATGAGGATAAAGGAGCTCATTGGCGATTTTGATGAGGAAGAAGAGGAAGAACAGCCTAGGCGGAAGAGGCCTAGAACCATAGGGCTTAAAAGAGCCCTGGAAAAGCAAAGGGAAGAAGAACAGGCCCAGCTTCAAGCTTTTCCCCTCACTGCACTACTTGAGCAGGAAATTGAAGAAAATAAGGAGGCATGGTTAGAAAGGGCCAACAAACACTTGGAGATGAAGCTTGAAAGAGAAAACAGAGATCTAGAGCAGCAAAGGAAGAGGACACATCATTATCAAAAGTTGAATCAGTTTGCCCAGCGCAAACTAAAGGCAGCCCAAGAGAAATTGAAGAAAGCAAAGGGGAAGCGCCCGACACGGAAAGAGGAGAAAGGCACATCAGCACTTCAAATTTTGGCCTCAGCTTCGGAGCATGTTGCTAGGGACCCTTGAGGGTCATGCGCACCAATTTTGGGCCTATTTTGACAACATTTTGTTTTTTGGCATTTTTTGAGTTTTTGGTCGAAAACTCATAAATTCGCCATTTCATTTTGAGGATTTGTCAAGGGAGGAGGATGATAACAGTTGATGCCATAATTTCATGATCAGGTCCTCAGCGATTTTCAGAGCATTTGAAGGTCATTTTCCCCCTCAAAACGACGAAAAATGCTCACTTTTTGCACATTCTGCCCGCCATATCAGCAGTCTGCAATTTTCTGGTTTTTTACACATAGGTACAGATTTGGAGAACCTCCAGGCATCAGATTGAGGTGATTTTAGTTGTTCCGGAAAGTATACACTCATAGCTTTCCAACAAGCTATCATGAGCCTCATTTCGACACCGGGAAGGCTGCCATTTGTTTCCAACAAGTCAGGGGACCTTTTTCTGATATAAATTTGAAGTATTTTTGTAATTTTTGAACCTCAAAAATCTGCTTTTCCCAAATGTGCGTTTAGCTATTTTTTACACTTGGAAAATGATCCAAAGTCAATTAAATTCCCCTTTTTAGCAATTTTTAGATATTTTATGAGATATTTTTGTGCCTTGGGCTTTGCAAAGTCTCAAGGACAAGTTTAGATATTTTGATTAGGCCAATGAGGATGGAAGTTGAACCATGAGGTTTTCCTCACTTGGGCCTATTTATTCCACAAGGCTCTCATTGTAAACAAGGCTGGAACTTGAGAGAAGAAGCAATATATTGGTCATATGAGCTTTGAAGAACATACTTGTGTTATGATTTTGGACTGCCTCTTGGATGATTTTGATGAATGATGAAGGATTGTTGATGGATTCCATGACATGGTAGAATGGTATAGTGTTTCTTGCTTTGTTTTTGTCTTCTAGTTTTCATTCATGATACATGCTTCTTGCTTGCTATAGATCAGTAGAGATTAAGTTTGAGATATGCCCATGGAGGCACCTCAAAATTTCTGAATCTTCATAGCTTTTATGTTTTCTTCTTCCTTAGTTGCACTAAAAAATTCTTAACTGCTCTTTAGTAACTTAAGGATATAGTTGCTAGTTTTATTCATAAGTTCTATGTATGTCAGTAGGATGTATGGTGTGCCCTGCTTACCTATGACTGTCCATAGTTCTGTCCATGAAACTATCTCTTTGACTGATTAGATTATCATCTTGTTGAACCAAGGAGGCCTAGTCCCGATCTAGCCCTTTGCCTAAAACTATGAAAGCTTGTTTGTCAAAGTGCCCAATAACTTAAAGACTATTTTTAGGAATTTCGGAATAGTATTTTGAGTTGTTAGTCCATCTTATGTGTTTTCCCCAAAGTCTGATAGCCATTTCCCAAAGTTAGAAGGTCTTATACTTCTATGTATGGTTTGAATGTTTGATTTCTATGTATTAATTAGCTCATAGTTACCATTTAGCATGATTAATGGCTTCCTATAACATGTTTATGTCTGCTATCAACTAGTTATACTTGAAATCCCTCATCTTTCACAAACTTGATGTCCATTTACTCCATTTTGCCCAAAGATCCTTTCTACCTTGAAATCAAATTGACCCTTCAACAGCTTTGCATCGTCATCTGATAGCCTTCTTGACCCCTTGACCCCATAGCCCAGTTAATCCACACCTTGTTATCAGTTTTATATCTTTGATCAGTTTCATCCCTCACAAACTTAAAAACAAAAAAAATCAAAAACTTACTTCATAACTAGCCTAAAATTAGAAACAATAAGCAAACAAACATAGATATCCTTTATACAAATAGAGAGAGCCCTCTCTGAGTCTAGGAAGGCGAGGTCCTTGGACTCCAAAGCTTGGTCTTATGTTACATCATCATTTGGTTTGCCAATCAGCCAAATCACGGGACCCTAACATAATGGCGATCACGGTGGGACTTTGAGTCAAAACATCCTAGGTATCCCTTAGGAACTCTTAGATCTCAGTCAAACTTAGAATAGTAGAATCTGGTTGTCTCACCACCCTAGCAAAATGATGAGTCAGTTATAGGAAACTCTTCCAAACCTCATAGGCACATAAAACTCAAAAAACCCCAAAACATTCCCTTAGATTGGTTTTTGACAGTTACTGGTGGTGGACCATGCAAGTATACCTCAAAACAACTGACAATCCACCTGGCGAATCCACTAGCCTCTAGTAGGCCTTACTATTTTATCGAACTCTAGATTACCATCAAATTTATCTATCCCATCACTCACTAACATAGCGGGAGATGGTGGGACACTGAGTACATGACAGTCTAGCAAACTCTTATAGACTCTTTGGTCCTTTAGGTACTGAAACAAGCAAGAAGTCCATAGACCCATTTAGAGTAAACTCTTTTTGTTCTCATCACCCTAGCAAAGTGTTGAAACAAGTCTAGGATACTTTAACAAACCATAGGCTACACATAAAACTCAGAAAATCCAAAACATTCCCAGATTAGTTACTGGTGGTGGACCATAACTATATTCATAAAAACAACCCAGTTCTACCTGGCGACTCCACTAATCCATCCCTTTTATTTTTACCATCCTTCACCTTAGTAGAACTTTATAGAGACCACTCATCCAGAACATTCACCAATACCATTCTCTCTAAACTCTAGATCCAAAATCTGGCTTCACGAAGAATTAACACCAGATCCCATCCAGACCCAAACCCCCCTATCATAGCAGATGACCCAGAGAAGATTCTGTGGCAAGCTTCCGAAACTGAACATCTAGCTACTGGTAGATCCATCCGTAGAACAAGATCAGTACCTAAACATCTCACTATCCTACCAGATTCACCTTTTGAATTAGAGTCATCAAAAGCTCTTTTCAGAAGCAGGTCTCATAGTAAGATAAACTTTGACGATCTTGAAACCCTAGACCAATCACACAGTCATAGTAGAGAAGCCTCACCTTCCACCCCCCCCCCCTGACTTTCAGCTTCTCCATCAATTTGGCTCCTACCATCCCAGATCTGCTCAAAACCAGATCACTAGTCCAAGTTCATCCGCCACACCTGTTCAAAACACCTCATCTCATCCCACTAGTCCTCATCTTGTACATCATCCATTAGCTTCCGTCATGGCAGCCTGGTATGCACCTTTGGTGTTGCCACCACCTTTGGCTCCTCTCCCAAATAAATACCAAGACAAAATCCCACACTTTATTGGAGAAGACACCACTACACCTCAACAGCATATAAGTAGGATGACTGATGCTTATGAATACCTGGAGGTACAAGACAAGACCGTCAGAATGAGAATATTCGCCCAAAGTCTTGGTGGTGAACCCAAAACATGGTTCAAAAGCTTAACTCCAAACAACATCCACAATATCCCAGAACTACATCAAGTCTTCAGAAATAGGTGGGAAATCCGAAGAAACCCCATTCAAATCCTGTCAGAATATAACAACCTGAAACGGGAAAATGGGTAAAGTGTCCAGGCTTACTGCACTAGGTTCAACAGTGTATATAACTCCCTCCCACCTCATTTCAAACCCCCACTTGGTTTAGCCTTGGTAAAATTACCCGAGGGTTTCGACCCGGACATGACATATCATCTGAGAGACAAGGATCCCCCTACCTTAGAGGAAATGCAAAAAAATAGCCATAAAAGCAGATGCCAACTTAGCAGAAAAAAGGGCTAGGACCAGATCAGAAAGAAAGGTCACATATAAAGATGAGGTCTCCACTTCATCACCTTCACTAGATCCTAGAATAGATGACTTAGTCAAAACCATGGCCAAAATGTGGGAAAGGATAAATGAAAAGGCCCCTGTTAGGGACAACCAACCAAACCCTCCAAATAGAAACCGGAGCCAAAAATTTAGGAGGGAGCAGCCCCAAAACATACCAAGGGAAAATGACCAACAAATTAGGCCACCATTCAATGAAAACTATGTGGAAGAAGATGACATGGATACAAAAACTCTTGATGAACATCATTTAAACCTCATAGGATCTGATAATGAGAGTGAGGTGTACCTCACAGAAGAAGAACAAGAATTCTTTTCTCCTAATCAAGATGAGACCAACTATGAAGATCTCGACAACCCCGCCATAGACTTTCAAAATGCTATAATAGAAGCTCACCGGCAATATGACCTTAGAAGCAAAATAAACCAAGATAATTCCAAAAAAGGTAACTCAGAAACTGCTAAAACCCCTAATACCATCCTCAAGAAAGCAGTAAGCCATGACAAAATCAAGGTTGAGAAGACTGACCAAAGCAAAGCTAAAGTTACCCAAACTAGTCCTCTCTCAAATACTCCTGGTACTTCTACAAAAGTCACCGAAACAACTAGGGCAAACAAAATCCCAAAACAAGGTCAACAAACTCAGAACATAGAGAAGGTCGTGGCTGAAAAAACTGAAACAAACATATCTAAACATCAGTTGCCTTTCAGCTTTGAAGGCGAAATCGCCAGGATCAAGATCACCATGCCTCTTACTGAACTCATTGCCCAAAACTCTTATAAATCCCAAGTACTAAAAGTCCTAAATCTAGGGAATGATGCAAACACTGTTAATCTGGCTTATGACACTCCTGAAGTGTTGTTTGGTCCGAAGATAGAGGGAAAATTCCAAGAAGGAACTACTCTTCCATTTTACATCAGCCTAAACATCCACGATCAAATACTCTACAATGCCATGCTAGACTCTGGCGCCTCGCATAATCTTATGCCGAAGGTAGTAATGGAAAAACTAGGCCTGGAAATCACAAGACCATACAAAGACTTGTATTCATTTGATTCGAGTAGAGTCAAATGCCTGGGTTTGATCAAAGACCTTTGTTTTAGTCTGGCTCAAATACTGGCAAAACATCTAATCATGGATATAGTAGTGGAAGACATTCCTCCCAAGTACGGGATGCTTCTATCCAGATCTCGGGGAGCCAAACTCCAAGGGAATATTCAACTGGACATGTCATACGCCACCATTCCTGTGTTTGGCCAGACCAGAATACTCTACCGAGAATCACACATGAAATACATGATTAGTAGTCAAGATAGGCCAGATAACATTCCAATGTGTTCCTTGCGTTCCGACCTGAACTCTTTCATTATGCATATTGATGAAAACATGGAGGAAGAGTCAGAAGAAACTGAAATAAACTTTGATCCACCACATCAGTTGTCCCTGGTGCCTTATGATGAACTAGACACTCAAAAATACCATGATCATGAACAGCTGTGTCATAAAGAAAGTAAGTATGTCCCTTCTAAGGTGGGATTAGAGCAAGAAGCGCAAACCCTTATGTACTATTAAGCGAATTACTCTGACCCTAGTCAAGCACCAGCAATAACCTGCAGAATTTTTTTCCGGGTAAAGGCTTTAGAAGACTTACACATCATAAACCTGTTTGGAAACCGGGAGCAAGGGAGTTTAATGTTTCTACCATACACGGGAAAATTTGGCGCAATTTCCGATAGCCAAATCGTCGCTTTTCCGACACACAGTCGTCGCAAGAGCGACAGTTCGAGGCCGGGAAAAACATGGTTTCTCGTGCGGTCTCAATTCCGACGCCTTTACAAAGTGTCGCACTACCGACACTTCTCGTCGTTTCCAAACACTCGTCACTCTTCCGACGCCTCCCAAATCGACGTTTGTAAAATGTCGCAATTCCGACGAAATTTGGTCCGACGTTTTTAACGTCGCGCTTCCGACGTTTGTAAAGTCTCGCCATTCCGACGAAATGTCGTCCGACGTTTTGAACGTCACTCTTCCGACGTCTTTATACCATTGCTCTTCCGACGTGTCTAAACTGTCACATTTCCGACGCCGTACAAAAGTGTCAGAAGACCGACGTATTGCAAAAGTGTCACAAGACCGATGCTTTCCAGAAGCGTCACAATATCAACTCCAGGAAGAACTGTCGCAATTCGGACGAAATCTGGTCCCAAATTTTGGACGTCGCCCTTCCGACCTCTTTTTTCTATTGCTCTTCTGACGTTTCTAGAGCTGTCGCAATATCGACGGACGTCACAAGACCGACGAAAATGGAAATCGTTCAAAACATGAGCGATGCTTACAAGGCGTCTGTATGCCGACGGCTGTTTCAATTTTTTTTTTTTAAATATAAAAATTTAAAAAAGGACAGTAAATCTCCAATGTTTCTTATCACAATAAGAAATCAATGATCAGTGATCACGTCAAATTTTCCTCATAGCGTGACGAGTCTAATAAATTTTATTGTAAAGGTTGCTGGTCAGTGACAACTGGCGTAGCATTGAAGGAAATGCATTAAAGAAAATTAATTAGGCTGCGAACTCCAAGCCAACTGGCAACAACCCTGATAATTTTCCTTACCAACTTCCAAGTTGTGACTCGAGCTTCAGACTCCAAAGCTAAGAATTTTTTTTTCATCGTGTTGGAGAAGAGAACTGCAACCTGCAGCAAAGGAGCAATTCCTCAGTCTCACTGCTCAGGACTCGTAGTCATTCCTTGCTAACACGGTACGTGGAAATTTTGATAAGATAACTTTCTTCACCCTCGTTTTTACTAAATTTATTCTTTTGAAAAGGGCCTGGTTCCATTTCAGAAATTTTCAACTTTCGACTTCTAGACTTTGTACATATGATTTTTGGACTGAGGTTTTGTTATTAATGAGGAGATAGTGTCTTGGTTCTATCTGTATAAAATAATTGCCTCGTTTTTTTCTTCATGTTTAGGGTTTTTGATTTTATCAAAACCTATCTCTCTTTTAAGCATGCCTGCAAATTAATATATTCCAGGAATGTACACAATTCCAGGCTTCATGTACAACGTATTGTATCGACTATATTTTAACAAGTGAGTTGCATGCCCATATAGTGTTACAGATTACAGGGCTTCATTTGGAGAATAAATGATAAGCCTGGCAGCACTAAATCCAAGTAATTCCCCTCATCCCTAAAAAGACACCTCTAAATATAACTAGAAATTTCAAATAGTTAGTAAAGGAAAAGTAGAAAGATATAACAGATATGTGTTGAGCCAAAAACATGTGCATTCACAACAAAACTGGGATGGATAAAACTTAAAAACAATTATGGACTTTGACAAAAAATCGTCTTATGCATACAAAATGAAAGAAGCATTGGCATACTACTATGTTTACAAATTTAAGGACAGGCAGAGTGAATCTCTGGGCAACATAGTTTCATGTGGAGACCCTAGATCCTTGTACCCACAATATCTAGTGACTTAAAAAAATGATTGCCAAAACAATGCCTTTGCTATGCATGTAAGAACACCACCTGTATAATGAGGGAGATGTAATATTTTCCAAGAAGTAGATTTATACAGAGTGGTCCAAGATTGTGTATTTATGGAAGATACAACTGATTTTGGCATGAAACATGTATCCAAGATTTCAATGTGGCCTTATTGTAGAGCCCATTGATGATTTACTATGAAACCTAAACTTTCAAAACAAACACATTGAAATCACAGGATCTCCATCATGAATATCATAAATATTAACTGTCTTTTGGGCACTGGCAGTAGATACCATAAGAGGCCCACATGGCCTGTACCACCAATGTTGATTCTCTGGCACAACATTTGCAAAGCCAAAATTTCTCCCCGAGACATCCCTCTGTGCCAAAACTGGAGAGATGGTACTGGACATTGAAGTGAAGGCCTCTGATTCAGTATGGAATGCCATAATTTCTTTATTATAAAAGTCCCATGAACAGAAACCTGAGTCCAATGTACAACCTGCAGATGCTGCCACAACATATTTACCAGAGCAACCATCTGAACCAGCTGCTCTGATCAACCAGCAATCACCCCACATGTTTGGGGTAAGCCCATATGGAGCTTTATATTTAGCCTTCTCCTGGAGATTCGAAAATAACAATACTGATTATTACTCATACATCAACTGCCCTTTATGTTACGGGAAAATTTAAAGAGTGCATAAATATTCTTGAAATGCCAATTATAGTTTCTAGAAAATTTCAAGAGTCTTTGAAATGAACTACATCCTATTTAAACTACATCAAATATTTAGGCAAATCATTTTTTTTAAACAGAAATTGGTGAATTTTATTTCAAATATAGAAATTTAAACCATGAGAATAATCTAACCCCTAGGCTTTTCCCTATTTCTAATAGAAAATCCCAAAATGTATAAATTATAACACCCATAAACCCCAAAATTAAGTACAATAATTAAAACCTCCACACCTCTGAATTTGCTATATCGTGAAAAGAGAAGCATCCATCATCATGGGAAAGCAAAACCGATTCTCCTTCTGATACAAACCAACCTGCAGTAGATGTCTTATGGCTGAGTTGATTCAATCGATCACAGGAAACCTCTTCAGTTTCTTCAATATTGCCAAAATGCTCTGGCTTGTTTTTCTGATCATCATCAAAGTCCATATTTTCATCACATTGAATTAGTTGGGGTTCATTACGATCAGGTCCAGTGCCTATTGCAGAGCTCCGGACATCCAATCCAATATTGGAACTACCATACCCGTTCCCATTAGAGATTGTAAATCCTGTTTCTGGCTTTAATTCGGTAAGTTCAAGAGCACTAGAACTAGATTCAGTTGATTTAGACTTGGTATAGTTGTCCTCTAATTTGTATTCCGATACAACACTATACTTGTGCTTCAATGTAGACAGAAATTCTGCAGCAATGGGATCTTCATCTATGGGGATTATGGATCTGCCCTCAAAATCATCCCGAATATCTGATTCATTTTCATTCAACTGATCATGCAAATCCACCCTCGTCTTCAGCACAGCAAGCTGAACTGAAGGCCGGTTTTTCAGCAATTTATGGTGGGGGTAAAGCCTGTCTTCCAGATCTTGACTATTTAAGTGTTTAATTGGATTTTTCAGAGACCCGACCATAGAATCAAATGAATCATGCGAATCCTGCGAAATAATAAACAATAGTAAGGCCATTATTTATTGGTTTGAAATAATAAACAACATGCAACAAACCCACATAATTAGTAAATTATTTAAAGACAATGTTGGAAATATGTTTCCTGTATCCTATTATATGATTGCCCTTGATGGAAAGCTTTGTATTTAATGGAGAATTGATATAAGTAAGGACGAGTTAATTCATGTGTGAACATATGTATGCATCCTGATGAAGGATAATTGACATCGGTAAGAAACCCTGTGCTCTGTATGTTGATCGAGGAACCGATGTTAATACGGTTGACAGTGTATCCAAACTGGTAGACAATGGAGTTATATATATTCGTTAAATATATGATGGAAGGGTATACTCTATTAGTAAGGAGCTGACTGGCTTTCATGGAGAAAGGAACGAGGATTGAGAGAAAACCAGTTATAACGCGAAAGAACTAAAACAGAGTATTTGGCATTGAACTTTCGGTGGAACACGGACTAACCCTTTGGAATCATGAACGGAACCTGGAAGGAAAGAGGTGGAACATAACAAACGGAAGCGCGACGGAACCCTGCGTGGAAGAGCGTAACCGTGACCGTGCAATAATCCAAGTAAAGAATTAACAGCATAATAAGATCTCTGCTGAAAATTTTTTAGTCAGCCCTAAATATTGATTCACCCCCCCTCTCAGTATTTTTCCCAACAGACAATAATTCCTACATATTAAAATATAAAGTTATAACATACCAGCTCATACTCGAACATAACATCTGTATCAATATTCTTCTGTATCTTCTTGATCTTCATCCAAATGATCGACATCTATATCAACATCTGATTCAGAAACGGTGTTGAAATGATCGACCATGTCATCATCATCATCAATTATGTCATTTTCAATAATATCCTCATCGACATCATCATCAATAATTGTTGCCTCATCTCCTATGCCTGGTTCATCTTCTAAGATATCTTCTTCATCTGTCCATGCATCTTCCTACTCATCTGCCACCGCATCATCTTCCTCTTGATCAATATCATCTTCTTCCTCTACAGTATACTCTACTGGCCTTCCTCTTGGATCATATCTAATAGCAAATGACCATTCCTTCTCACCTGGAACCTCTGAGTAAAAGACTTGTTCGCATTGGCTTGGAAAAACATAGCGATCTTTTCCTGCTTCAAACTACGATGTTTTAACCATTGGAAATCCATTGTCATGTTGAATAAGTGTTCTATCATCATCACGTACATTCATTCGTAGCCTATACCATTTGGCGTCGAACAAAACTATTTTGAATGAATTAAAGTCACACTCAACTATATCATCTAAGAACTCATAATATCTATTTTCAGATTCTCGAGGATGTCTGTCACTCCTGGAGGAAACATTAGTGACCTGGAATACTGCAGTTATCCCACTATCAGAAGTTTTCCTGTTATCATCCAACTGTTTAACGCGAAATTGACGACCATTGCACCACATAGCCTTGTGGTGTTTCAATTGCAATATGCCAAACATGAAAAATATGCATTCTCAATTAATAATTAAACATATAATTTACACAACATGAAAATTAACTGAAAAATCAAACTTCTTGTCACATTATAAATAGGTGAATTAATTGCTTACCTTTCTATCTTTCAAACCATATACTAAATCGATTTCCCTGTCCATAACGTTCCCATCTCCACTACGATATGCTTCTCTAATCAATTCAGACAGTAGTTGCCATGATAACCTACCGTCGTTACGTGCTTTACATGTTTCAATCCATTCACTCATCCACTCAAGATTGTTTTCAATGTATAAAAGTAGCGCCTCATAATCTTGAGCACCTGAATAAAAAAACAATAATTCACCAATATTAATAAATATTACTTATAACCATGGTAAATTATATTAATTAATAAACTATGAAAGAATAAAACATGAATGAATATAATGATCATATACATGATGTAAAAAAATGAAACATTATATGTATTATACATAATAAATCTTTTACCTCTCACTTTCTTCATTCTACCTTTTCCCAACAGGTGCTCCTCTTCAAATTTTTTGATGGAGTTCACATCCCAAATGAAATCCACCGCCTTCATGACTGGCACAGCTAATTTAGGAAGATAATGACTAATATACACCATGGATTGATATACCACATATTCCTCCACCATAGAACCCTCAGGTCGTGCTCTTTGTTTAACCAAAGCCTTCAAGGATTTCAGGTGCCTCTAGACCATCCACATTGACCTTGTGTGTACTGGTCCACACATTTCAATCTCCTCAACTTGGTGTATCAAGTAGTGTTCTTGTGCATTGAAAAGTGTTGGAGGTAGATACTTTTGCATTTCACACATTAGCCGAGGAATTTCTCTCTTCCAATACTTTATTTCATCTTGATGGATTTCTTTCAATGACAACCATCTGCAAATCATTACGCAATGTTATTTCAATGAAACATAATATATATATTCATTACAAGTAAATTAATACATCATTTCATTAAGTACAAAAATAAATTGTAGCAATTAGATTTTGCGTATAAATCAAAACTACTTACCTCATGTATTTACTAAGACCATATATAACTTGTTTGACATTGTTGTCGAAGTCGTTTGGGAGAGATACAGGTAGAACATACTATAACAATAAAAAATGAATCGTTATTGGTTTCCAAATTAAACAAAAAAAAGGAAAATTTAAAATATGTATTCAAGCAATAACAAACAAAATCGTATACCAAAAAAATTACCTTAATAAATGTATGCCAATCATGTGTTTTCACCCCACTGAAGTCACCTTTCTTCATTAAGATATTATTTATGTTTGAAGCAAAACCTGTTGGAAATTTAATTCTTCTAACGACCTCTTTTACATCATTTCTTTGTTGTTCTGTTAATAACCATGGAATATTATTATAATTTCGACCTCCATTGTTATTTGATCCGTCGATCACACTTTTCATTGCATGATTTGATTTCTCAATGCCAGCACAAATTTTGTCAATTTTATCTCTCTCATGTGCACCATCTATGGTTCGCCATAACATTTCTGTCACATTCTTCCCGACAATGCATTGTATCAAACAAATGAGCTATTTTTAGGTCCTCATAGTAGGGCAACCTCGCGAATTGAGAAGGATACCATTTCATTCCAGGTGGAAGTACAATATTAGTACCTTCACGGTGACGATGACCTTGATATCAAAGAATAAAATAAATCAGAACAATATTAATTATAAAATACAATAAAATAAATTCATTAGTTAAAACAAAAATTCCAAACATTACATAAACAAATAATATATATATATATATATATATATATATACACACACACATTACGTACCAGCTGCTCGACGATTATTAATTCTGTTATATTCCAACATCCACAACTGAGGTGTCATTCTTCGTGGTTTTAATCTAGTTTCTTATTTATCATTGAAAAGATGTTTTTCAGTAGTACGATACTTACGGTTCCTAGGGAGGAAGTGCCTAAACTCATCAAACACCATCTTTTTTAAGCCTGCTGAATGACGATACTTCATCTTAGGGCCACAAACTGGACATGCAAATCTACCCTTTGTTTGAAGACCTGCAATAGATGGATCAATAACAATTAATATACTATGAGATCATTTTTAAAACATGCAATATGGTATATCTAATTTAGATAATTATGTATCATATTAAAGTGCAATGAAATATTACATACCACAAACATGTGTTAGTCCCGGGGCATCATGAATTGTCAATACAAGCATTCCACGACATTGAAATCTCTTCTGCTTGATTGCTTAGTGATGTCATACATAGTGATGCCATGCCATAACTGTATTAGCTCATCGATAAGAGGCTCAATATATACATTCATATATTTGACCTGGTACTTACCTAATTGTTCAAAATTACGGAAAATAATAATTACTCCCATGATATATGTATATATAAGTAAGTAAATAAATAAAATATATATTTATTCAAACAACGAGAGAAATGAAAATGTTACATTCAAAGAAATAATGTATCAAATACCTGGAATAATCATAGTCAACATTATGTGCTCCCTCTTTACTGACATCCAAGGAGGAATGTTATTGTTGATAACGAAAATAGGCCACACTGAGTAAGTAGATCTAAGCTCTCCGAATGGATTAACACCATTGGCTGCCAATGAAAGCCTGACATTACGAGGTTCATTTTTAAAATCTACATATTTTTCCTCGATTTCTCTAAATGCAGAACCATCTGCAGGCATTCGAAGAACACCATATCCACTTCTATTCTTTGCATGGATATCCATAAACTGTGCTATGCTGTTACACCTAAACATTCGCTGCAAACGTGGAATTATGGGAATATGATGAAGAACCTTTTGAGGCACCTTTTTAGTTAGTTGATCTGTTCGATATCTACTGGTACCACATTTCGGACATTATGTTTTCAACGCATGTTCTCCATAATATATAATATGATCTTTAGGACATGCATCTATAGTGTTATATTCCATTCCAAAGTGTTTCATAATAGCACGTAGATCTTGATATGTTCAAGGTAAATTATTTGGCGATGGTAACAAATATTCACCCAACAATCTACAACATAAACAAAAAGTAGTGTCTTGTAAAGATTATTAATCATATATATATATATATATATATATATATATATATATATATATATCATAGTTATTAAAACCGGAACCGGTGACCGGATCGGTGGAGCTAATGAACCGGGTTTCGAACCGGAACCGGTCTAACCGGTAGCGGTCAGATCTCAATGAACCGGTTTTAAAAAAAATACATTAAATAATTATTTTTTAATAAAATGAAAAATAAATAAATAAATAAAAACTATTTTTAAGATTTGCAACCATGATTCCAAGCCAATAGAGACAAAATATGAAAATTTTGCTCATTTATATACCATGCAAAGGTGAATATATCAAAATGGCAGCAAATGCAATACATATCATCGAAAAATACATAAGCAAACTTGTTGAAGTAATGTATCAGGTTTCTCTTATATTATTCATTGTGTTTTATTGCTGAGTTAATATTATAATATACAATCTGTCCCTGCTCAGATCTGTTGTCAATTCATTGTATCAGCCTTAAAGACAATTCTGGGTTCAGTATCTATATATATATATATATATATAGATATATATATATATATCAGACCAGCATTTTGAAGATCTTGTATTCTTCATTATCTATGTTTGCTTGGCAATAAATTTCTAGAAAAACATCTACAACACTTAGAGGTATTGAATTGGTTTATGAAACCCACAATTAGTGCTATTTGTAACAAGTTGAGAGAGCATTACAACTTCAGCAGTCTGCTCACAATGTGTTTGACAAAATTTATCACTAAAAAGATTCATTAAAACCCAAAAAACTCAGTAGCTAGTTTAGTGCATTTCCAAGCGAGAATTTTCTAGTGGTCAATTTATTATTGCCAGTCACATTTTCATTAGGTTGTATGTTGTTGTCCCTTGAGTGGCGTCAGACCATTTGCATCAGTCTTGATGCCATGATCGAATTGCTTGTATGCTGTGTGAAAGGTTTTTTATTTATGCTGCTGCTATGTGTGAGCAGAGAGAGAGGGTCTGACAGTTCCTAGCTGAGTGTGAAATAAGGTTGCTGCTGATTGTTTTGAGAACATAAATTGTCATCAAGTACACTTGATGAGTTGCATGCTGCCAGGGATTTTATGCTAGCCAACCTTGTATTTATCAGTCATCATGTGTATTGTTACTACTATAAGGTGTTGAGTATGAGTTATTAGACAAGTTTGTTGCTAGTATAATAGAGGAATTTGCAGCTCATGGAGGAGACACTGAGGAATTTGCAACTCATGGAGGAGCACCTAACCGGCCGGTTAAGTACGGAACTGACCGGTTTATGCATAAACTGGCCGGTTCCTTACTTAACCGGCCGGTTAGGTCCGGTTAACCGGCCAAAAACAGGTGAGAATAGGCTATTGACCGGGTTGCAAGACCGGTTCCAACCAGCAGCTGTCCTGACTGGCCGGTTTTGATAAATATGATATATATATATATATATATATATATATATATATATAACTTATTATTTTACACATTTATTACAATTAAAAAAAAGGGAAAATAATCAACATTTACATATATGTGATCATATATACATATTGCATATCTTAGGAGTTGTGTCATACATCTGTTCGACAAATTATTCATAACCTTTAAGTTCGCCAGCAACAATAGCAGAGAGCTGGTGAACTTAAAGGTTATGAATAATTTGTCGAACAGATGTATGACACAACTCCTAAGGTATGCAATATGTATATATGATCACATATATGTAAATGTTGATTATTTTCCCTTTTTTTAGTTGTAATAAATGTGTAAAATGATAACTTATATAATATATATAAGTTATTATTTTACACATTTATTACAACTAAAAAAAGGGAAAATAATCAACATTTACATATATGTGATCATATATACATATTGCATACCTTAGGAGTTGTGTCATACATATGTTTGACAAATTATTCATAACCTTTAAGTTCACCAGCAACAATGTAGCAGAGAGAAGAGTTGCATTTGAGTGTTCAAAAAGTCGTTCACTTGACCTTTCAATCAGAGGTACATCATAAATACCATCACTGCTATCTCCACCATCATCATCTGACTCACCATATAAGTCTTGGAGCATTTGATTTGTCCCATCATTAATGTGAACTGTCTCATTACTGTCATCATGATCTACCTCCATGGGATCATTAAAATTATCTTCATCATTCGCTTCATGTTCTTCACCTTGTACAACATCATTTCCAATACTAATATTTGCTGCAATATTCTCTTGTACTGGTGCAACATCATCTAATCTACTACTATTTTTCTGTGGAAGCTGGTTGATCATCTGCAAAAATTTGGGGGGCAACTGTGCCTTTATGAAAATTACAAACATTAATAATTAAACATTAGTGCGCATATAAAAAATATTAAAAATTTAAAATAATATAAAATTTTACGATATAATCAAAATGAAGATAGATAATTAATTACCATGGGATGATATTCATTCGATCCACCAAAAATGTGCCCATATTTCCTACAATGCACTGTTGCTATTGCTATTAAAACTCTAACATTATTTCTCATACAACATTTTTTACAAGGGAAATAAACTCTCCCATCACCCCTTTCACCCTTTTGAATTGTTTTTCCAGATCCAATGTTTTCTTCCATTGATGCAAATTATCCCATAAAGAAAACAATAAATATCTCTCAATGGTGTAGAAAACCCAAGACTTGTTGAACTCAATGGGAGCTCAATATATAATCAAAAAGAAAATAAAAGTGGGCATTTTACAAATTGTGAGCTTTTTACAAAATGTGGGCTTTTTACAAAATTGTGGGCTTTTTACAAATTGTGGGCTTTTTTATTCTTAATGCATTTTCTGTAGAATACTAAACAGATTTGTCCAAAATTTCAGATGCAAACTGTAGTCTCTACTACGTTTGGAAAATTGGAGGTTTATAAAAGATAAACTGCGAACAAAATTGTACCACTATGATAAGAAGCTGTCAGAAGCATTCCTTCTGCTTCACAAATGTGGAACTACCTTAAGAATGCTTATGGTTGATATAAATATTAGAGCATGGCAGTTAAATGTAGTAGTTATGCTAAAATGCTGAATAACAGCTTGAGAGTGCTCTTCAGATACTGTACGAATGCACCAAATTAAGGTTGTACCATTACTAAAGATAAATGGCCAAAAATAGTCAATTTTGATATCGTGAAGTTATGTCTTTCTCGGTAGAAAAATGGGGATAGGATGGAAAATATGAGAGAACTAAGTTCCAAGGACTAAAAAACCAAGGCCAACATAGTTCTGCCTTGAATCAGAGACAAAACAAAGCTGCCCAAAAAAGTGTTTGAGAGCACCCATTGAAGCTCCTATATATAGCAGAGTCAACATTTTCCTATTGAACAAGTTTGTATAGTCAAAGCCACAGCAAGATCAGATATCCACGATCCTAAATGAGAACCAGAGCCAAAGCTAAGACAGATCCACGTTTAGCAGAACAAGACAACCATAGCAAAGGATTTGACCACAGAACCAGATCATGAGAGATAGCAAGATTCTTGCTTCCACTGTGGAAATGTAGAAACTGTACAAGGGCTTTGCTTCCAGCAGATTTCATTGTGACAGTAATTGCTATGGTGTTGTAAGCGCTCATTAGTAGAATCTTAAAGCCATTCCAGAATTCTTTTAACGTGGAGAGGGTTTTCTGTGGTTATAAATACTCATGTTCAAATTCCATTGTCGATTGGTTGTGTTTGATATTATGTTTTTACTGTCTGCAGTTGAATTTTCGCATAGAAAATTATCAGTCTAAAGCGGAGCAATTTTGCGATGTTTCTTTTGCTTCCTATTGTGAAGTATTTCGCTCAGAACTCTACTAATTGTAATAGAGGTCTTGGGCATAGAACAGGGGACTCGGGTTTTTTGGAATCAAACTTCAGGTTAAGATGCTCATCTGAAGAATGGCACAGTGAGCCTTAGCATGGAGTTGGGAGTACCAGTTTGAAGTGCAGGTAGGGCATTGTACAATAGACCAGTTAGATTTCTGGACCCTAATACAAAAGTTTCTTCTTCTTTCAAAACATGTTTCTCTTTTTCTGTAACCAATGTGGGTCCTGTTCTTGTTTCAATTGGGGATGGATGAGCATTTGTTATTGCTCCAGATGATCACACTCTGGGTAGCCCTGGAGGCTATTTGGGGGTGATGAGTCCAATAGGTCTCAATGAACTGTTGCCCTCGCTGGGGAATACTATTGCGGTGGAATTTGATACTATTTTGGATGTTGAATTCCACGATCCTAATGGAAACCAGTACCTTCAGCTCCAGTACCTGTTCACAAAAGAGGGTGCCATAGTCATTCATGCGTGCAGAGAGGGTGAATTGCAGGCATTGCAACAGAAGGTGTTGTTGTTGTTGCATTGGCCACTAGATTGTTTGTCTGGTTCTGTTACAAGCACAGAGTATTGAAAAGGACAGACAAATTTAGTTCAGATATTGTGAAATTGCCTCGGAAATTCACCTACAAAGAGCTCAGCAATGCTACGAAAGACTTTTTTTGAATGTGATTGATAATTGATAATTGCAAGCAAGGGTAATCCCCTTGTGAAACCCAAATTTCTGAGCATTTTCTAAAACCTGATGACGGAGACATTGTAATGAACAAGCTCCTAGGTCCATATTACGTCCAAATCTACCAAGCACCAAGATCTATAAAAAAAATCCACAGTATCTGTGAACTAAAAAGAAGAGGCAGAAAATGTGTTCTGCTTACCTGTTCTAATAGTGGTTGGGGTTTACCACGACAAAAATTTGACAGAGCCCATGTACAATTTCATATCATTGAAATTCTAGCAGTATCATTCAACTGGGCAAGCACCTGCCTCGGAGCTCCATGACTGAGGGCAAGATCCCTAAATGATGCAGAGTCTATAGCAATATTTCCCAAAGCCCAAACAGCCTTACACGAACACCAGTTGAACTCAAAGTTTCCCAAACAGCCTTTACACGAACACTAGTTGAACTCAAAGTTGGGTAGTAGTTTTTTAAATCAAATTCCAAAATTACAAACGTATAAAGATAGTTGGGAAGAATAATTTTATGCCTCAAAAATGAACGTGCTACCTGTTCTCGAACATTATCATTCCCAGAGGCAAGAAGTTCCACAAATATAGGCAGTGCCCCGTAATCAATCACAACCTTTGTATTCTCAGAGGCTCCAAAAAAACCCAAATAGGGTCAACCCTACTATAGGAGGAAGGGCCTGCAGTAAGAACTTACCATTTTTCAAGAACTGAGGGAGAATGCTGCTCTGCAAGAGCTGAGAGCGAATGCTGAGAGCGAATCGAATGCTGTTCTGCAAGAGCTGAGGGCGAATGCGCGCGTGCGAATGTGCGCGTGATATCAGACGTTAATGTAGTTTTTAAAAAAATCATTTTTATGTAGCCCGCATTTGAATTTTCTGTTTTCCTTATTTTATTGGGCTGAACTGGATAAAATTGAATATGAATAGTGAGTTAATTGTAAGATCAATGGGCCAAGGCCATACATCAACATTGACCATAGTGGGGAATTATAAAAGCATTGATATTCATGCAAGTATAGTTATTAATGTAAGATCTAGCATCAACTGAAATTCACGTGAAAAAGTACATGAAAAATGTACAATCATCCATTGGAGAGGTAATCTATAATTATCCACTAAGACTCTTGGCTATGCCTTGAGACTAAACTAATTCTCAATATTTTTGAATAATCATCCATTGGAATTTAGTAGGAAAACCATAGTAAATCATTGTCCAATGGCCATGCAAAAATATAAAAAAAATAATATCAATGGTACATCAACTTTCATACATGAGAACCCGGATGCAGGTGAAGTTGGTGGCGAGCCTTATTTCAGCTGCTATCCGCCCATTAATGTCAATTAATGTCGACTGATCAGCGTTTAATGCCATTTACTCGCTCGAATAAACCGTAGTCCCGCTCCTCGATACACATTCGTATGCCGCAACATGACTTAGCCTCCAGTTCATACTTATGGTGGTTTATTGCAGTCGATTCATAGTTGCACAGTAGACTGGGCTGTTATTATGGAACGTCCCTTTGGTCTGAATATAATTCCCCTGCCTGTGAATCTCTGGTGCGCTCAAGGAGTAGGGCTTTCTAATGTTCGCACTGTAACTGGTAAGAGGAACTGTCTCAATTGTTGTTTGGATTTTGGAGAAAATATCCACTTCTGCCATGCTGGTTCCTGCAAGCTTGCTTCTATCGCCCTGTTGCCCCTCTCGCCTCAGTATTCTGTCCATCTTTTGCCTCCCTGCCCTGCTGTCTCGAGTGCGACTATGCCACGCCTCAGGCAGAGAATGCGTTGCCGAAGAGGCTCCACGAGGCGCCAAATTCGACGCTCTCCCTCCACCTCTGGCACCTCCTCTACGTCTATATCCCACTCTGACAGTCGACCTAGAGGGCGCCTTCTCCGCTCGGGCCGTCACCTTACTTCCCCCACTCCTTCCGCTCCTCCTACTCAAACCCACACCACGCATTTTTCCTTTCACAGCACTCTCAATCAACCCAGGGTGACTGCCTCAATTACGGTCGTCTTTCGTGAAGAGCCTTAGGAAATTGTCCCCAGTTCTCGCCCGGTGGAATGCAGCCTCTCGGCGGCTTAGGATTTGGCGTAGTTTGTTGGGTTGAAGCACCCTGATAGTGTGAACGTGCAGGGTCAGATGGGCAAGGCCACGTAGGACGAGGCGAACAAGGAAGCGGTGGGACAACCTACTAAGAGGCAGGATGCAGTGCAAGCGAGCAAGGCGCACATTACTCCTCCTCCTCCGGGGAAGGTGATCCATTCTTTTGCTGACCTGTATAATTCTGACGGGGAACCAGATGAACTCTGGTGCAGAGTTGTCTACAAACCTGATCCTGATGAATAGTTCCTCCTCTTCACTCTGGTTTTTTGCTCTATTTCTGCCCATTCTCATGGGCCTATTCATGTGTTTCCTGCTGTCTCTGAAAATGCATCTGCTTTTTTTGCTTCGATATGGTCTCCAGTACTACAATTCTCTGGTTCCCCTGCGCGGGATTTTTCAAATGAACTGTTTCAGACTGGTTTCCCTCTTGCAGGGAAGTCTTCAAAATATGGTTTTTTGTTTCAAATGCCATAGCACTCGGCAATGATTAGGCTTCGGCCCACTGTACTGTACTCCTTTTGTTAATATAATTACTTTTACTTCGAAAAAAAAAACTTTCATACATGAGAAAATAGATACTGACAAATGGTACATCATGGCCTGATTAATTTCGCTCAGCAATTTCAAATGGTATAACATTTAGTCAACAATAATCATCAATTTCTACACACAGAGACTAATTTCTCTGGAAGCCTCAGATTTCTTTGGCTTGTTATTCTTATAACTACATAGACATAATTAATAGAGAGATTGAGGACAGAAAAAAATCTAGGGCTTAGTCTCCACTACTCAACATGTTTTGTGAGAAATAATACATAGATTGATTTCTCTGAGTGCCTTAGCATTCTTTGGCTCATTTTTTTAATCACAAAAACAATAAAAAATGCATTGAGGATTTGTTCTTAGTCCGATTATGCAATTTTTATAAGACAGATTATGCAATATTAATAATAAACATAAATTTATTGCAATTTAGGGAAAGCTTGTTCATGTTTTTTTCTTTATATTGGAAGGTTTACTTGATTTTTGAAGTAATTTTTAGTAGATCATAGTGTTGGAATATTTAAAATTCCAGAACAACAATGGAGAATAAAAATCCCCTCTTCAATACAGAGAATATATAAAAAAAAATTCTTCACTGGAAACAAAGTTTTCACTATAAAAACTATTTCATTAAACTTCAAAAATTTGGTTACAAAATCTCCTCTGACTGAGGGAATAAAAAAACTTTGACTGCTTCAAAACATAGTTCAACACAAAACTCACACTCTAAAATTTCACTCTATCTGTGCATTTACAACTCACTGCTTTGAATTGTGCATATGATGTATATATGTAAAACATATATATATATATATATATATATATATATATATATATATGGACCTGTACGCATGACATTTTTAAAACAAACATTAAAGAACTTTGACCACCGGACGTCAACCAAAAATTAAACTCTCCTTCAATCAATTTCGGGTGCCAAAAAAATTTGCTGACGTCATAAAAAATGTGACGCGAAATTTCTATTCAATCTGCTTTATGAATTTTTCGCGTCCGATTTTGGGCACTCGTACGAACGGCTGAGTGTGATGCGAAATTTCTATTAAATCCGCCTCAGTGAGATTTCAAATCTGGAAATTTCAATTTCGGGTGCCAATAAAATTTGCTGACATCATCAAAAATGTGACGCGAAATTTCTATTCAATCTGCTTTATGAATTTTTCGCGTCCGATTTTGGGCACTCGTATGGATGGCTGAGTGTGATGTGAAATTTCTATTAAATCTGCCTCAGTGAGATTTCAAATCGGGAAATTTCAATTTCGGGTGCCAATAAAATTTGCTGACGTCATAAAAAATGTGACGCGAAATTTCTATTCAATCTGCTTTATGAATTTTTTGCGTCCGATTTTGGGCACTCGTACGAGCGGCTGAGTGTGATGCGAAATTTCTATTAAATTTGCCTCACTGAGATTTCAAATCCGGAAATTTCAGTTCTGGGACCACTGTCCTTCAATTTTTTAAACTCTGATCAATCAAAAATGGCAAGCGGCTCTCTGCAACGTTTTTGTTATACTGCGATCTTGACTGATCGCTGGAAATGGAAGGCGGCTGCCTGTACATCAGTTGTAAGTAATTTCAACACATAGCATATATTGAGGAAATATTAGTTTGACAAGAATCAGTTATTTCTCTTGAAACTTTAGGTATTAAAATTCCATGACACAGATATATCACACTCCAAAATCCAAAGAAAATGGAAGAGCGTTCAATTTTTTTAATCAAACTTTTATTGGTGAAGGGTTAATTTATTACGAGAACGTCATTAATGAAGTGAAAAATTTTAAACGTAACGTTTATTGACTAGAAAAATAATGACCAAAACGTCAAAAAAATTTGTGTGACGGGTAAAGAGAAATCCAAATTCCAACCCTGCCTGCCACTTGTTGGTGAGTGGAGGTTATTCACTTTTGGTGAGTGGAGGTTATTCACTTTTCATTTACAACTTACCAGGTTACTCATGTTACCAATATTTTCACATGGCTCACTTTTAGGTGACTACTTATTGTACTTCTTCTTTATAAAGAACAATTGGTAGATAATTGTATATATTATTTTAAATCTATAACAAATCCAGGCAACAAAATTACAACAAATAGAAAATTATGCAAAAAATTCACCAGGGCACTACTAATGTGTAGATACCCTATCATTTCTTAGATCCTCATAACTTACCAACACCTACTATATTGGTATACACATAATATGGCATTTACCTGAAGTATTTCATATGTACCTAGAAGTAAATAAGTTGTATGACAATTGTTATGGAAGATATAAGATGTGTATTATAGTTTATATTTCAATTTTTCTAGCATGCATGTGCGGTCCATATAGTGACTACAATTACCAATATATTTCACTGAAGATGTGAATATGATCTCTCATTAAGTCCTAATTACTTAAAGCATCATTAATTAGCTTTCCAAATGAATAAAATATGTTAACAAATTAGTAAAAACTAGGAAAACAAATCATGCTTTAAAAAAATATGGCACAATGAGTCACACTCTTAGATTTATTTAATTACTCATCAAGTGTCGCTAAAACATATATATGATCACCATTACCATAGAAATGGGACATGTGACCATCATTTTGGTTTCGCCAATGACATTCCACATCATGAGCATTGTTTAGGGTTGATTGTGTTGATTTTTTTTAAACAAATTATTTATACATTTTATGGAAATTATAGACACAATTTATAATCACATTACAAGATCATGATGTATGGATATTCCTTATCATTTCTTAGATACTCAAAACTTACCAACACCTAATAGATTGATATACACATCATATAGAATTTACCCCTAGAATTCCACATGTATCCTAAAACAAATTAGTTGTATGGCAATTGTTATGGTGCATATATAATGTGTATTATAGTTTATCTTATAATTTTGTTGAAGTAGCATACAACAATTTACATAGTGATATGAGAACCACTCTCTAGAGTATACATCGATTTTGTACACATGGATTTTCGGTTGATTTTTAAGATATATCATTGGTGATGCTCACATGATTATATAATGAACCATTAAGTTGAACTATGAAATTATTCCTCACAACACACACATATTGATGAATTAATAATTTTTCTCATATAATTTTTTTAATCTATTTTGAAAAAAAAATAAAAATTATATATAATTATTTCTAAGAGAGAGTTACTTACCATATCTTCGTAAAACATATAATAGCGACGTTTGGAGGAAGCCGTCTAACAATTCTTTGGGGCATAGTGTCGCAATTACGACACTTTTTCTACGTGTCGGTATTGCGACACATTTCTCTAAATGTCGGTATAGCGACAGTTTCCCAAGATCAATGCCCCAAAGCGAACCCGATAACTTACCTTTTACCTTTTCGGTAAGCGTCGCTCTTCTGACGTTTTGAACGATTTCCATTTTCTTCGGTCTTGTGACACTTTTGCAATAGTATCGCACTGAACCCGATAACTTACCTTTTCCCCGCACCTTTCCTTTTCATTGTGGCTGTTCACTCGTTGAATCCAGATCCGACGACACTAATACATTTCCGTGCTCATAAAGTAATCGTTTGATGTTTTGGCAAAGCCGCGCGAAATGGGTGGTTTTTCCAAACCACCTGCGCTTACGTGTCGCCACCACGTTGTATCGCGTTCGAAAAGCTAGTTTCCGCTTACCACCATTTACCCTCACGAATACCACTGGTGGTATTCCCTAAACCTCACCCGTTTAACCCAAGTTTAATGTCATTTAACTATGGTTATACCATCGAAGGATAACATTAAAATTATTATTTTCATTCAAATTTTCAACTTTTCGCTTTAAACCTGTAAAAACATTGCAGAACCGTTTTCCTCAAAATCACGCCGTTTGAACCTGAGAAACTTTGCAAAGCCATTTTCAACCTACCAGTACCATTTTTCGACGCCCATTGCCCTGAATTTCCATTACAAAGTACTACATTGTCCTCTGCGAAGCCATTTTCCAAAAATTGAAGACTAAGCACCTCTGCAACGTCTTCAACCGAATTCCACTGGTTCTCTTGGTACTTTTATTCGAAGTTTCCCTCTGAGATTTCAAAATTCCTGTCGATTTCAAATAATTACCAAAGTTACTGCAAAAAAGTGTCCATTTTTCAGGGAAAACTCTGTCAAAATTTCCCTGGAATCCCTAATTGCCCTTTCTCGCAGTTTTTTCCATACCCTGGTCCGTTTTGCTGTCGAAATCGATTTTAAATACACTTCCTGAGCTTTAAATTCCTTGCATTTCCTAAAAACCCTGCTCAGAAACCCCATTTTCAGTAGAAATTCACCAAGAAACCCCTCTTTCTCATAAAAGAACTTAGCAAACCGTTTAAGCTTGCTTCGTTCATTATTAAAAATGACCAAGAAATAGGAACTCCCAAGAATGGAGGCCCAAAATCTGAAAATAAGTCTTCTGCAAAGATTCCTTAGCTTATGTCCTTCAAAATAGACAAACCAACTCCTGCACTCACGGCTGATTCTACAGAAGTGGTCAGACCAGTCCAGCCTCTAGTCATTTCTCCAGAGAAGAGCCCTTTAGTTGATCTGGACTGTCTAATACTAGACCCTAATGTAGAATTTAACCCGCTTGATGTCTATAATTGGTGCTATGGAAAATCAGTGGAAAAGGGTGACAAAGATATTCCAATTTGGGAATCCAATCTGCCTAGATATATTGTCCCTCTCACTCATTCTGTTCCTGACTTTATCAAATTATGCGAAGCCTATTATATGCCAGAAAAAAGATCTATTGCAAACAAAGAAAAAGAAACCCTGTTTTACATCACTGAAGAGTCGATAAATTCCATGCTGCAAATTAATCATGACCCCAATTCTGTTTCCCTAATAAGAGAAGATTTAACCCAACTATATCTTGACTTGGATTCCAATGCTAGATTCAAAATATACCAGACTTTTTTTCCAAATCAAGTTGATATTCCTAATTTAGATCCTCCTTTCGACACCGTTGATTTCCCAGATGAAACTAGACAGATTGTCTCAATGCTCTCCTTCATACTAGGATACGCCAGTGATGAATTCACTGATGTGGTTATCCTAGGTTTTCTGTCAACTCTAAACCCTGGTCAATCACCATCCATTCAGTTCAATTTTGCTAGATGTATTGCTGATAATATGCATTATCAGTTATCCAAATTATCAGAAGAAGGAGTTTTCAGATACTCCTCTTATCTACTACACCTCTTCCTATATTATCAAATAGATAAGTTTCCAATTGAATGTCAGAAAGTGGATGCAGAAGGAAAAGTTCTATCAGTAGTATTTTGGTCATCTATTCTAAGGAAATGGAACAAAGAGTATATTTTTACAGATTTAAATGACTCATTTATAGCCCCTGCTATGTATCTCTTGGAAAAATACGAGATCCCTAGGATCAATGATGAGACAAGAAGAATTCTGCAGTTATGAGAGAGCTACAAAACTGGAGATTGGTATTTATATAAAAATCATACAGAAATCAGAGTGTATGGCTCATCCCTGGCCCCATATAAGTTACCCAGATTTGTAACTACAAGAATATTTTCTTTAGAATATCTGAGACAACTATTGAATGTAGATGAAATCCACTTCATAGCTTTTAAGAAAAAGACCCAATTTAAGCTGAAAAATCAAATTGGGCCATTCATTGTGAATAACAGAGAAGTTGCCAATGAGATAAATGTCAAACTTAAAGAGTATAAGTTCCCATGTAGTTTTACATGGAAGTATGACCCACAAGGTATTTTGAGTGCAATAAGGGTAAAATGTAAGTTGCCTGTTTACTTGCATGATCCTAAGCCCCATATTGAAAGATATGTAAATAAAATTGAATGGGTGCCAAACACCCTATCCGATGATGATTCACAGGCAGTACAGGTAATACATGTAGATAGTGGCAAATGCAAACAGATTGAACAGACAGTACAGGTGGCTTCTACAAGCAAAGATACTTATAATGTACATAAAAGAGACAGAGAAGCAGATAGTTTCATAGCTGATACTATTGAGGACATAAAATTCAGAACTCCTTATAGTAAAAGAAGCAAGTCAACAGAAAAAGAAAAGGATAAGGCTGTAAATATTGATATAAATGATGAAGCAATAAGAATAGTCACTCAAACATTAGAAGAGCTTCAAAATGTAAAAATTGGAACACAACAAAAAGATATAGTCATGAAGGAAAACCAGGCTACTGTCGATTTGCCTCCTTCTTCTCAGGAAACTGACAATACAGAGTCAGAGATTCAGATCAGATTCAGAAAGATTAAAGAGAAGAATGAAGAGCTCAAGAATCAAGCTCATTCTAGATTTCTTAAGGAAAAGCCTGGAAATAAAGACAGGATTCTTTCAGCATTTGATTATTCATCCAATAAATTGGTAATGTCATTCTTGAAGCCTACAGTGGCTGAGCCAAAATCAGTGGCAGATTATTCCAAAACAGATCTTGAACTGGATGCATATGCCATTCATGAATTAGATCAAATTGAATTTCATAGGAGAAATACTGAAATGCTATATTCCAAAATTGTCAGTAAAACTATGAAATCAATTAGGCTTGAGAAAACAATGCTCAACCTCCAAAATCAAATGAGGTTGGACAAAGCCTCACTGTATGCTAATAATTTAAGAATAAAAGCACTAGAAGATATAGTGATTGAAGTAGGGGGTGACCCAGCCAACATTGAAGGGGAAAAAGTCTTAATTAAATAGAAAAATGAGGATATAGCTTCTCTTAGAAAACAGTTGAAGTTTCCTTAGAGTGAAAACTCTCAAGCAAAATAAATTCTACAGCAAAAAATAGATAATGATGATTTAAAGCAGCTTGTACATCAAATGTCAGGTCAGATAAAAACAATGGAAAGTCAAATAGAAGCTCTAATGAAAGAGAATGAAGAACTAAGAAAAGCACAACCAATGGTCATTCCTACAGTGATCCCCACTGTAAACACTGCTATACCATCTACTTTGGCAGAACACTTGGCATCGAACGGAGTACTGCCAAATGCATTGCCAATTACTTCTCTAATCTCTGCCTCTTCTTCTTCATCCTCACAGAGGACCACACCACAAGACCAAGAAAAAGAGATTCTTAGTTTGAGAGGCACTATTAAAAATTTGGAAAAATCCAAAAATGATGCCTTGATTACTTCTAGAGGACATGAGCAAAGGGTTGATCGAATACAAGAACAGGTAAAGATTCTGCAAGCACAAGTAAATATTACAGATCAAGTGGCCTTTATAAAAAGTCATTTATGGACCAAAATTATTGATGGCATTCATTCTCAATGGCCTTCAATTTGGATAATTTATGAACAGAGGGAGTTACTTCAAGTTGCTAGTGCAGAGATTGACAAGACTAAGAGGGAAATTGACAAAAAACCAGCCCAAGCAATCCAAATCATAGCTTTTTTAAACAGTAAAACTAGGGAAGAGTTGGAAGAATTGAAAATTGTTGATAGAACAGAAACCATTCTTCAAATCAAAAAGGTCCTGAACAAAAGAAACATAATGAGTACTCTAGAGGACCGATGTAAAGACATGAATTTATCCATCTCAAGATTTTTAGCCAAATACAAAACATTTTCAGAAGCAGGTTTGCCTAATATTCACGCATTGAATGACAAGTTAATGCCTTAGAAATATTATGATCTAAAAATCAGAAATCATGCAAAAGAGCAAGCCACACAACAACTGCCTCAAGGATCACCAACAGGCAGAATACTTCTTCAGTATTTTGAAAATATGTTCTTTTTAGATAATGAGATCAGGCATATTTTCACTATAAAGCCTAAATTTTCCAAGTATACAGAGGCAGATGAAAGTTACAGAAAATTGAAGACTATGAAGATCCCCTCTGCAGAAAAGTGGCAAGAATTCACAGATCTGCTGTGAATTTAATGGATAAAAAACAGGAAATTCACTTGCAAATTCATTTTTTACTGTTACCTCAAATGGTAAAAATACAGGGTTAAAGTGCATTACAACAACAATCAGTTCAAATTAGAATAATCAGTTCTATTTTTGCTTGTAAAAAGGTAACAGCTTGCAAACTGTTTTGCAGCTGTCCCTCTTTTTAAGTTTTCTTTCCTATTTTTGATTAAAACATCATCTCAATTCCTGAGATATTTTGCAAACATTTTTTTGTATAAATACTTCACAATTCAAATTATTCAGTGTGAATAAAATTTCTCAAGACAACTATAGTTCGTGCTCTCTACTTGGCATTTTAATGTTTTCTACTTTGTTCGTGCTCTCTACTTGGCCATTGGCCTGTGGGTCATATGGAGTTGTAATCTTGTGCTGAATGTGGTAGTTTTGCAATGTTTCAGCTAATTTATTACCTACAAATTGTGGTCCTCCATCTGTGATTATGTCCCTTGGGAGACCATAGCGCACAATGATTTGGAAAAGAAACTGTACTACAGAGTCCTCTGTAGCTTTTGAAACTGCCTTTGCTTCGACCCAATTAGTGACATATTCGGTTGCAACTAGGATGTATGTTTTTTGGTTTGAGGGAGGACTAATAGGGCAAACAAAATCAAGTGCCCATCGTTCAAATGGTTCAATCACTAGTTGAGGGTTCAAAGGCATTTCATCAGACTGCCCAGGGCGTCCTGCCCTTTAGCAGCTATCACAGGCCTGCACGAATTTTTTGGCATTCTTAAAGATGGTAGGCCAATAATATCCTGTTCGTAAAACCTTATGGGAAGTTCTACGGTTCCCAGTTAGATCCCCTTCTTCAATCTTCTTATCTATAGCTTAAGGATTCTTAAGTGCCCTTTTGCTCAGATTCCATCCACTCCATCAAATCAAGCCTATACATAGCCTTAGAAGGTCACCTATCTTGCCCTTAGCACATTTGCATCTCTGAGCCTTATTTCTTAGTTCTGCTTGCCTAGAGAGTTGACTCCATTGCCCAATATTATGGTAGATCCTTCTCATTTACCTTGAAATCTCTTTATTCCCACCAATATTTTAAAATAAAACCCAAATACACAATCATAGCTAGCCTAATATCTGTTACTAAAACAAAGCTAAATCATACGGAGAGATCCATATCTAGAGTTAAATAAGGCTAGATCTTGAATTCCCAAAGCGGTTCTTGGTTACCCTTGGTGTTCTTAACTACAAAAATCCCTATCCCACAACCTGAGAATTACTAGGGTGATAACAGGCCTTGGGGGTATTATGATCCTTGGAGGAAACTCCCACAGCTAGAACAGTTGACAGAGAAAATTGGATCGAGTACAAAGGTGTGGCAGGTGGGTTTTACCCTGTACCAATTGTTATGGTGCATATATGATGTGTATTACAGTTTATCTTATAATTTGTTGAAGTAGCATACAACAATTTACATAGTGATATGAGAACCACTCTCTAGAGTATACATCGATTTTGTACACATGGCTTTTCAGTTTCTTTTTAAGATATATCATTGGTGATGCTCACATGATTATATAATGAACCATTAAGTTGAACTATATAATTATTCCTCACAACACATACACACAAAGCGTCGCTATTGCGCCGGATGCCTCCAAACGTCGCAATTGCAATTACTTAGACATTGTGTTACAATTGCGACGTTTGGACGCATCTATCGCAATAGCGACGCCTTGGAGAATAGGGTCGCCATTGTGACATCTTCCTTTAGACGTCGCCACTACGACACTTTGTCTAAGTGTCGGTATTACGACCCATTTCTCTAAACGTCGGTATAGCGACGGCTTCGGGCGGGATTGAAAAAATTTGCGGAAATTTCCGACATTTGGTCAAAAGCATCGGAAGCAAGTGTCGGAATTTCCGCCAAATGTAGTAGTTTGGCAACGCTTTGGGCCATGGTGTCGCAATTGCGACGTCTTCCTCCAAATGTCGCAATTGCGACAGGGTTTAGGTGTCGGTATTGCAACAGGTTTCTATAGCCGTCGGTATAGTGACAGTTGCGGGCGGGATGGAAAAAATTTGGGAAAATTTCCGACATTTGGTCAAAAGCGTCGGAAGAAAGTGTCGGAATTTCCGCGAAATGTAGTAGTTTAGCGACGCTTTGGGCCATGTTGTCGCAATTGCGAAGTCTTCCTCCAAACGTCACAATTGCGACAGGTTTTAGGTGTCGGTATTGCGACAGCTTTCTATAGACGTCGCTATAGCGACGGTTCCGGGCGGGATGGAAAAAATTTGGGAAAATTTCCGACATTTGGTCAAAAGCGTCGGAACAAAGTGTCGAAATTTCCGCCAAATGTACTAGTGATACCTCAAATATTTACCATCATATGGATCATCCACTGCAAATGAAACTTTTAATATAGCCTCAGCAGCTCAAAATCTAGAAAAAATGCTTGATAAACTTCTTATGAGCAAGAATGATAGTTGCAGTCCCAGCATACCTGAGCTACTAAAATTGGCTCATATTCTATCTTTTCATGAAGAACTTAGAAATGCTAAAATCAGAAATCTCATGCAAAATACCAATTTCTGCAGAAAAAACAAAGAAAAATGCTGCGATACTTCTTCTCCCTCAAAGAATAACTTTGACAAAATAAAACATAACAATCTGAACCAAACTGAAATAATCAGGGATAAAACAGCTAGTCAAAGAGTATTTTTCAATTTTAGAAATACTGCTGCATTTCCCTATAACAAAAATTATGTTTTTTCTACCCAAGACCATGATATATCAATTAAAAGTTCTTTTAATCATGTGTTTTCGCAAGATGATGTTTCAGGTCATAATATTCCCTTGCAAAGTAGACAACTTAAAGATTTTTTCCAGTTTGCGGGAGGTAGATCTAATTTCAAGTTAAAGATTGCAAAACCACCCAATATCAGAAATCTGTTCATGAAGGCCATGTTCCCAGTTTTAAATTTCTGCATTTTCGCATACCTTGATGATGTCATTATCTATTTCAAGAATGACCAAGAGTACATGCATTACTTAAGGAAAATGTACAGTAAGGAAAGGAGTGGAAATCAGATATTCAAAGAGGTACAGCGAGAGGATATCGGTCTATTCAGATATTCTTTCATGAATCCCTATGTCATGTTAGAGAGAGAAAACTTTCCAAATTTCTCTTTTCAGGAGTTGAGTGGGCCAAGGGTGAGAGGAGATCCTTACGAGGATAAGATGCTTAAATTCCGTCATTTCCAAGATTTCTGAGTTTGAAACACTTTCATTCATTGTACATACCATTGTTTGAAATATTGAAAAATAGAAAAGTCAAAAACAGTAAAAGATGGAAAAGTCAAAAACAGTAAGAAACAAAAAAGAGGGCGAGTGAAGATAGAACAAAGGCCCCATGTTCCAAAAAATAGTCCTTCGGAAAGTGAGCAAGCCTAAATGCCGCTACTAGTACTTCAATGTCTTGTTCAGCTATCTAGCCTAATCATAGCTGAGAATGTTTAAATTTATTTGCTGATAAGTTAGTGAGTGCAAAGATAGTCAACATTGTGTAAGATTGACTTATCACAGAGTTTATATTAGGGAGAGAGTCTGGTTCCACATGCCTAAAACAGAACCAAAGAGAGAAGCGAGGGATGAAAAATACATTGTACATCTTAGCCCCGCTTGTCTAGTTTCCCTTTGTTGCAAAATAACATTTGTGTTCAGCTTGTCTTTTATGCCGCAAATGCATGACAAATCAGACTGTCTAATCCTGATTTGATCATTTTGAATTTCATGTTTTAGATTAGAGAACAAAATCCTGTCAAAATTCTTAATCTTGACAGTCGATCTAGCATAGGTAGAGTAATGAAGGAGCTCATCAGTTTAATCTGAACTCCCGACAGATATAAGAGTAGAAATAGATAGGTTCATTTTGCAAAAGGAAAAATATACATTGTCAAAGGGCTGCTAGTTCAAATGTGCCAAAGATAAGAAAAAATGTTAGGAAAGTTAGTGGGGTAGGTAGAAGTATCATTCATGTTAACCATGCTGTCACTTCTCAGAAATAGCATCAAAGAAAGGTGAAATTTTGCACCAATGGATAAGGCACTGGTCTTCATAAGCCAAAGATCTGAATTCTGGACACCTCCTGACGAGGAGCTGCCCTCCCCAAATGGAGCCACTGTTAGTCATCAATATTTTTCACTTGTTAGTGATGACTAGATCCATAGCTGAGTTTTCTATAAGCTGATTTCCATATGTCAACCTGTCATCTAGAAAACCCTTATAAAAATTTTTTCGCCCTCCTATTTTTTCAGTCTGCCCATGTCAAAGTCAAAACTCATTATCACTATCCTGTCTAGCTTTAGCCCTACTGGTCTTCCCATCAGCTCTAAAAATCAAATCCAAGTCTGTTTCAAAAGCCTCCCCTAAGTTAGGAAGTGGCGCTTTAAGGCATTTTACCCTTGGCAACCATCAAAAGGCCAAAAACCTCCATCTGATATAGACCAATCATGACAGGCCTCCCACTCTGCAAATCAAGTTGATCACAGCTCTAAGTCGCACCACTTACACACCCCTAGGTCTCAGCACTGCATAAACCACAGTCTCAAGCTGATTATTAGGTGTTTCACAGTGTTTTATGGATTCTACAAAGACAGGAAATATAACTTCATCTCAGGAGAAAATTCTTGAATACACATTTAGAAGAACAGCTGCTTCTCAATGTCAACATGATCCTGAGATACATATGCAAGATAGAGAGTTACTCATCAAGACCTTGCAGCTTCCTTTCAGCATGAAATCACAGTAAGAGAAAGACACCACTGTCACACAGACTGGTAATTTGTCATGGCCAAGAACCTCCTTCATCTACAAGTAGAGGGTTAAGGCACCTCCTTCATCTACAAGCAGAGGGCACAGGCCAATATTGACTTTAAGGATTGCAAAAGCCTAGGTTTGATTTTTACTAGACAGTAAAACAATGACTCTAGGTTTCTCAGTATAAGTGATTATCATAATAGGGCTAGGATCTGAAATGTGCAAGAAAAGGAAAACAGAGTTTTTGGTCTTGTAAAGGGAGTCATTTGAAGGTTTCAATCATATGAATTGTTAAAACCCTTGGAGAGACATATCATTAGTGAAAAAAATTCTAATTATAAGCAGCCTGTTGTTTCAACAAGACCAAATTGAAGAAAAGATGACAAGTCATGTCATTACACAGGTAGAAGAAAATATGGTTTTTTTCAAAGGGTGCCAACCTCCCTACTCACAGAGATTATCTTTTAAAAGACTTGTCATAAGTTGACCAAGGAAAATGGTGACATTTCAGTTTCCCCTCAGCAAAGAGCAGTGCAATAAGACAGTGAAGACCTCCTTCACAGGAAACAAAAAGGGCAGCTCTCCTTGTTTCACTTTCTAACTTTGATGCATCATCCCCTGTTTTGTCTTCTACCCACAGTCAAAGAAGAAAGCTCAAAGACACCTAACAGTTGCATCTACAGTCAAGCAAAACCTGTCACCTAATTAGATTTACATTGCAGGCAAGATTATGGCATAATACCCAGAGCAAAAATGTATTTGATCTAGTTTGTCTCTTACAAACAGGTATACAAGCTCATCAAGTACAAAAAGAGATTTATTACAGTGTTTCAGGTTCTGGAAATCATCAAAGGAAAAATCCAAATGCCACTGCTCCAAAAAGAGACATTTCCTCCTCTAAGTAAGAATAGTCAAAGTTTCAGAGGACATCTTATCCACAAGTTATGTACTGAGTTTTGAAAACTTTGAAAAGCATGGAAAGAAAATCAACTGGCAAGGCAATTTGAGTTTTATCACCAAGAGACATCACCATTGGAACTATTGTTCATCATAGGCAAAGGAGGTGTTTTAATAGACTGTCAGTGTTTTAGAAAGTTCAAGGCAAAAATAGGTTTTCATTATCCAAAGGACAGAGATATTATATAATAGGTTTTGAGCATAGAAGTGTAT
This sequence comes from Pinus albicaulis, assembly GCA_034641835.2. Classification (NCBI taxonomy): domain Eukaryota; kingdom Viridiplantae; phylum Streptophyta; class Pinopsida; order Pinales; family Pinaceae; genus Pinus; species Pinus albicaulis. The sequence continues at coordinate 914,882,546 of CM076569.1, forward strand.
TGAAAAGGGCTATGACCAACTCCAAATAAGGTCAGCAAATTTGGGCACCCGCAGTGGGAAAGAGGTTGAAGGAGAAATTGGAGACAAAAGCTGTCAAAGCAAGGTGAAAAATAAACCCTATCCTTTCAAATAACAAAGTAGTCTTCAGGACCTTTTAACAGTTTTGGAATGGGGTTTAAATAATGAATATCATCATCAGGGATTAACAAAGTGGCAAAGAATGGTCTATAAGTCAGCAGGGTATTATTCAAAGTTTGAATTTCGGTGTTAAATTGTCACCAAAAAGACAAAATCGACAGGAACCACCTCTCAAACCTATATGCCTAAACGGATAGAGTTCTGACCTTTCAAACCGTATTTTCTTTCTTTAAAAAGGGTTTAAAGCTCTATTAGCATTTTTTAAGGGCATAGATACTCTGTTGCCGAAATCATTTCAAAAAGAATGAGCACCTCTCAAATGAAGTCAACATGTTTTCAAAAAGGGTTTAAGATCGTTGAACCTCCTTTTGACTCCCCAAGAAGCGCAAAGTTGATCCACTCTTGCCATTTCAGAGATTGAAGACGAGTTCGCAGTTGTTTTTACTGTCTGCAAAGTTTTTATAACAGTGTGACGCGCCTGGAGTATTGCGTGACGCGCTCAGGTGGACTTTTACATTGGCGTTCAACTGCCGCGCGACGTGCCTGTACGTGTGCGCGACGCGCCTGTACACGGCGCCTGGCCGACCAGACAGAGCCACCCGACAGCTTTGTGCATGACGTTTTCTCATTCAAACGCATCGCGTTTGTCATTACGCCTCCAACCACCTTCAAAACATTTCCAACTCGCAAACCAAGATCTGGATCGTGATTTTGAGGTATTTTGGTTTGCTCTCCTTCAAAGTTCACATCTTCTAAATATTGTTTGAGGCAGAAAAACAGTGTTTGTTGAAGAAGGCAGCGTTCAAATTAAAGCAGGTTTTGTTTTTAAGAGCAGTTGTGATTGAGAACTACAGGCCTTTTTCTACCACATCATAGAAACAAAACAAGCCCTTTTAACGTCTCTTATAATTAATGACTTTGACTGAGAGTATATGGTTCAAATAAGTGCAAGGAATGAAGAAGTTAAAGCAGAATTGTTGAGTTTGTCTTAGTTTATTATCATCATATATTTGTGGAGCTGCCTATCAGGGTTAAGGTCAAATCAAGAGAGGGCTTGTCCTCATTTAACTTGCTACATCACCATATCTGTAAACTGGTTTTTGCTGTGAAAATATCCCTTGGTTGAAGCTGTGCTTGAGTGGTAGATATACTGCTAGAAGTGCCTATAGAGAAAACAGTGTGTTGAACTGCTACAAATTTCTCATACCACTTCCTTTGCTGACTTTCAACTTCGTCACCATGCTCTGGAAAGTGTTCTGTTGTTGTGGTGATCGAGTATAAAGCATGGTATTGAATATTGTTAAGGCACTTCAGGAAAATTGTGTTATTCAGGCGCATTACAGGTTTCACCACCAACTAATCAAGAACCGAATCCTATTGCCAAAATTCCAAAGGCAAAGTTGACACTAAATCAGGAAGGACAGCTTTTCCTAAGTATTCACTTATTTGTCTTTTGTTGTTGGAAGCATTTGATAGTGGTGTTCATATGAAATGTAATTTTAATGTAAGGCAAGTTACATTGATAGAGGTATGATTATTTTGAAAAACTCCTACGACTACTTAGCTTTTGGGCTTTTAGCGCTTCACATTATCTTTGTTCCCGAGTAGCGACATTGGTAATAGAATTACACTAAGGGTTGATTGCATAAGAAATAAGTTTGTTGAGTAATTGGCACACTTGGAAGGGAAGGTTTTGTAATGATTGGAAAGTCTACCTTGGGAAAAAGATATAAATGTGTTGTTGACCTCTAAACTTCACAAGAACAGGGTGATTTCTTGACACTTTGCACAGAAAATTCACCTAACAGTTGTCTCCTTTTTTCACTGTATGGTCTCTTATTGAGAAATCTACTAGCAGAGATACATTCAAGGTAGAAGGCCACCTTTTAAGGGAGCAGGGGTTCTTTATATTGTGAGGGAACAATGTGCAGTCATCCAAAGACATTTTTCACTACCTAAATAGTTAGTTGACACAGTTTGGCTCCAAAGAAGGCAGTTTATAGACAGAGAGGCTGTTTGGTTCTTCAAAAGCACATCTAGGTCAAAATGCCTCCTAGGCAAGACAGCAGGAGTGGTTCACATAAAAGATATGAGCCAATCTCTACAGAGGAGGTTAATGCTCATCCATCCATCCTTTTCAACTTCCATGAAGTAGGTTGTCTAGATTTCTGCCAGAGGATACAGGAGGTCAAAATTTTTTCGCCATTAACACACCTATGCGCCCTGAGGTTCCAGAACAAGCATTTCCAGGTAGTGGATCTTGATTTCAAGTTTTCTCCAAGATCAGTGTCCAAAGCCACCAAGATTCCATATCATGGCGAGAAATGGTTCAAATAGACCCATCTTGACTTAGAAGATTACAAGCCTTTCATCAAGCCTGAGCATAGAGATACTTTCACTGCTATTTTTCCTTTTTCTTATCTTCGTGACAGCTATGCTCCTCTTATGAAAGTCATAATGAAGTATTTTACTTATGAAGGGAGGTTTACTCGAGTTTATGCCTACCATGTCCGACTATTGATGCATTTCACTAGAACCAGGAAGCTAAATCTCCCTTACTTTTTATACAAGAGCATCGAGAAGATGGCATCCACAGTCCAGAAGAAGACTCCATCTCTGCAAATACCTTCCCTTTTCCATCATTCTCTGATCAATATTATCATCCTACACCAGCTAGAGAAGAAAGAGGTTCCATGGGATGTATTCATCAGTCACCCAAATTTCTCTACTGTTCCTCCTGTCCATATATCTCCCACTCAGCCAGTTCATCGCCCTATACCTTTGACCAGCAGGCCTACTCCTAGAAGGCTCAAAATTACCACTGAACAGTCATGACAGCAGGAAGAAGGAGAAGGGAGTAGACAGCAAGAAAAGAAAGGTCATGAGCAAGAGGAAAGGGATGAAGAGCAACAAACAGAAGATGAGGAACAGCAGCAGGACAAAGGTGAAGGTCAGCAGTGAACAAAAGATGATGAATAAGAGGTACAAGAAGAAGAGCAACAGCTTGTTATTGAAGGATAGGAACAACAGCTTGGGCAGGAAATTGAGCAACATCTTGAGCCACAAAATGAACAGGAAATCCAAGAACAGCAGAAGCTTGATTTTGATGAAAAAGGGCAGCAGGTTGAAACAAAAATTGAACAAGGCATTGAAGTATAACAACAAATTGATGTTGGCGAACAGGGGCAGAAAATTGAACAACAAGAAGAGGACACACAGCAGCCTCAAGGAGAGCAGCAATTTCGAGAATATTTCAAGGGTAAAGCAGTTATGTCTCCTCCTCCCAAAAGAACACAGCCCAGCACAACAAGGAAGAAAGGGCCTAAGGCTACCACTCCAAAAATGACAAAAGTTGTCCCTAGCAAAAGAAAATCGCCCAAGAGGACACCCACTAGCATGCCAAGGAGGAAAGGTGAAATATTGGCCTTCAAAGGGAAAAACAAGGTTGGAGAAAGTAAAAAACATGGAGGTGCATTGGCTGTCATCCCAATCCAAAGTGATGACAGCGATAATGAAACCCGCATTCTTGAAAACCTCCTGATCCATAGAGAGGGGCAAATTGAGGCCTTGGAAAATGATCTTCAACGGGAAAGGAACTTCAACTATTTTTTGGAGACCCAAAATAAACAGATGAATGTTCACACAACAGTTCATGAAGCACGAGCTATCAAATACAAGAATGAGGCAGCTAAGGCGCAAAAGAGGATAAAGGAGCTCATTGGTGATTTTGATGAGGAAGAAGAGGAAGAACAACCTAGGCAGAAGAGGCCTAGAACCATAGGGCTTAAAAGAGCCCTGGAAAAGCAAAGGGAAGAAGAACAGGCCCAGCTTCAAGCCTTTCCCCTCACTGCACTACTTGAGCAGGAAATTGAAGAAAATAAGGAGGCATGGTTAGAAAGGGCCAACAAACACTTGGAGATGAAGCTTGAAAGAGAAAACAGAGATCTAGAGCTGCAAAGGAAGAGGACACATCATTATCAAAAGTTGAATCAGTTTGCCCGACGCAAACTAAAGGCAGCCCAAGAGAAATTGAAGAAAGCAAAGGGGAAGCACCCGGCATGGAAAGAGGAGAAAGGCACATCAGCACTTGAAATTTTGGCCTCAGCTTCGGATCATGTTGCTAGGGACCCTTGAGGGTCATGCGCACCAATTTTGGGCCTGTTTTGACAACTTTTTGTTTTTTGGCATTTTCCGAGTTTTTGGTCGAAAACTCATAAATTCGCCATTTCATTTTGAGGATTTTTCAAGGGAGGAGGATGATACCAGTTGATGCCATAATTTCATGATTAGGTCCTCAGCTATTTTCAGAGCATTTGAAGGTCATTTTCCCCCTCAAAACGGCGAAAAATGCTCACTTTTTGCACATTCTGCCCGTCATATCAGCAGTCTGCAATTTTCTGGTTTTTTACACATAGGTACAGATTTGGAGAACCTACAGGCATTAGATTGAGGTGATTTCAGTTGCGCCGGAAATTAGACACTCATAGCTTTCCAACGAGCTATCATGAACCTTGTTTTGACACCGGGAAGGCTGCCATTTGTTTCCAACAAGTCAGGGGACCTTTTTCTGATATAAATTTGAAGTATTTTTGTAATTTTTGAACCTCAAAAATCTGCTTTTCCCAAATGTGCGTTTAGCTATTTTTACACTTGGAAAATGATCCAAAGTCAATTAAATTCCCTTTTTTAAAAATTTTTAGATATTTTATGAGATATTTTTGTGCCTTGGGCTTTGCAAAGTCTCAAGGACAAGTTTAGATATTTTGATTAGGCCAATGAGGATGGAAGTTGAACCATGAGGTTTTCCTCATTTGGGCCTATTTATTCCACAAGGCTCTCATTGTAAACAAGGCTAGAACTTGAGAGAAGAAGCAATATATTGGTCATATGAGATTTGAAGAACATACTTGTGTTATGATTTTGGACTGCCTCTTGGATGATTTTGATGAATGATGAAGGATTGTTGATGGATTCCATGACATGGTAGAATGGTATAATGTTTCTTGCTTTGTTGTTGTCTTCTAGTTTTCATTCATGATACATGCTTCTTGCTTGCTATAGATCAGTAGAGATTAAGTTTGAGATATGCCCATGGAGGCACCTCAAAATTTCTGAATCTTCATAGCTTTTATGTTTTCTTCTTCCTTAGTTGCACTAAAGAATTCTTAACTGCTCTTTAGTAACTTAAGGATATTGTTGCTAGTTTTATTCATAAGTTCTATGCATGTGAGTAGGATGTATGGTGTGCCCTGCTTACCTATGACTGTCCATAGTTCTGTCCATGAAACTATCTCTTTGACTGATTAGATTATCATCTTGTTGAACCAAGGAGGCCTAGTCCCAATCTAGCCCTTTGCCTAAAACTATGAAAGCTTGTTTTTCAAAGTGCCCAATAACTTAAAGACTATGTTTAGGCATTTCGGCATAGTATGTGTTTTCCCCAAAGTCTGATAGCCATTTCCCAAAGTTAGAAGGTCTTATACTTCTATGTATGGTTTGAATGTTTGATTTCTATGTATTAATTAGCTCATAGTTACCATTTAGCATGATTAATGGCTTCCTATAACATGTTTATGTCTGCTATCAACTAGTTATACTTGAAATCCCTCGTCTTTCACAAACTTGATGTCCATTTACTCCATTTTGCCCAAAGATCCTTTCTACCTTGAAATCAAATCGACCCTTCAACAGCTTTGCATCGTCATCTGATAGCCTTCTTGACCCTTTGACCACATAGCCCAATTAATCCACACCTTGTTATCAATTTTATATCTTTGATCAGTTTCATCCCTCACAAACTTAAAAACAAAAAAATCAAAAACTTACTTCATAACTAGCCTAAAATCAGAAACAATAAGCAAACAAACATAGATATCCTTTATACAAATAGAGAGAGCCCTCTCTGAGTCCAGGAAGGCTAGGTCCTTGGACTCCAAAGCTTGGTTTGATGTTACATCGTCATTTGGTTTGCCAATCAGCCAAATCACGGGACCCTAACACCAACGAAATGGTAAAAATATTTTAAAAACAAGACATCTCTTTTTCGATGTCTAAAGCATCGGTCTTCCAACGTTTTGATAAAAATATTTTTAAAAAAATTAAATATACCCTCGACCTCCTATTTTTGGATGTTGATTCTTTTTATGGATGATGTAACTATGGTTATAACATTTGTGTTGTCATTTGGATTTGAAGGTGATGGACCTAATTATTTTTGGTTAGTAGGTCTAATATCTTGGCCTAATAATATTTTTAAGAGTGCTTCAAGCTCTTTCAAATCACCATCTTTATCAACCCAAAAATATAAAATGATCAAGACACAAAACATAATTGCGTAGATAATAGAAGAAGGAAGAACAAATCGTTGATTTAAATGAAATACTCTTTCAAGGTTTTTCCTCCCTTTATGAATTACATAACTGGACTTGCTTAACTTTGATACCTTGCTTGCCTTACTTTGAAAACAAGACCATATCCCTGATACGATCATGTCATCCTTGGCTTTTTTGCACTTGGTTTCCCTTGGGTTCTTTGGAGGTTTGGTGCATTACACATTGTAGATATATAACCTAGTAAAAATAGTATGCAAACCATTCCATTCAAAGTTTAAACATGCAAACTCTTCACAAACCTGCCACACAATCACAACTATAATAGTTGGGTATACTATATCTAGTAAAACAAGTGCATAATAAAATTTCCACTGTTGTATTGTAATTGTCATAGCCCTTCAATCCATAAAAAAAAAAAATTATGGCTAGTGTATATGTTGATCACATTGGATTCATCATATCAAAACTATGGATTGAAAAATACTCCAACTCTTGAGATTTTTTGAAAATAAAAAGAACTAGTCTTATTGTGCACTTCAATTTCTAGGCACATTCTATTCTTACCTGGCATGGAAGCTTCTTATTTAATCTTCAAAAGAAGATTTCCTCACTTTTTAACCCATGGTTATAAAAAACAACAATAATAACTTCATATGAGGAAGATTTTATATCAATTTTTAAATAAGCCATAATAAAGCACCCGCACATTAAAAACCAACTGCATATAATCTGCAACAACAAAAGCTTTCCCCAAAATCACATTGCAACCATTTGTTGATATACTCATTTATTAGACTATTTCTTTCTCTTTTTCACTCAAAAAATAAACTCACCTTATGGAAATTTGATATATAGAAGTTGGATTTAATTTAAAACCCAAAGATCTCAGCATATATTAATGTTTAGCCCAATCCATTCATCTTTCCACTTTTCGGCATATGCTTTTCTTCATCTCCGTGTAGAATATATAACACCAAACAATAACACCAATTTTTCTATGCATTTGACTTTGGATAAAAACCCAAAACACCAACATAATATTATATCCGGTTCCCACATCATTTACAACTTACCCATCCATTTCTACAATCCAATCTCCATCATCCATTTTACTGCTCCAGATCCGACGAACATTGCTTGATATCATGCTCCAACTAGCACGATGGTTAAAAATTTTGAACTTATGCAAAATTAGTGGTTTATAATTGCCACACGTCAGCTTCTAAACGCTATCGCGGTCTCTCCAGCAATTACCTCTTACCATTATCAACCTACACGAAAATCACATGTGGTTTTATAAAACCATCTTCTTCATACCTCTACACCATCGTGTCTACTTTCATTTGAATCGGGTTTCTGAACAGAACTATGGTTCCAACATGAAATAATTTCACAACAGCCATACCATGACAAGGCTTGATTCTACAGTCCAAACTACGCAATAGGAGCTTAGAATGTGTCAAAAGAAACTTTTTTGGAAGCCCTACAGTATGTATGAAATAGGCCATGTTTTTCTGCACTTTATCCATGGAAAGAGCTAGGATAATTGGGTTACTCCTAGCAAGCTCCTTGGCATCATCTTATCGGAGGCCAAAACTTGCCAACTACTTCAATCTCTTTTCCAAAATTTTAGGCCCATTACTGAGCATTAAAATTTGATATGCTCATCTCAAAACCTTAGATACATCAATGTCTGATCTAAATAGATTTCAAACATACTCGATGTTTGGGCATAGATTTTTCTCTAGATTGAAGCCAACCAATATAAGATTTTGGCATATGGCATTTCCGAACTCTTCTATAGTAAGGCCCAACGTTTTCAACAACTCAAGTGTATGCTTCAAATTCCAATCAGAATCAATAGAAAGACTACTTGGGTTTCTCGAAATGATTTTCCTTACCTATTATTCTGAGAATCCTGAAGCTCTCAAGAAGTGAACCGCTTGTTGGGGCGTATGAGTGGATCTCGCTTTGACCAAGTTTGGCCTCATTTTAAACATAGTTGAGACATTATACTGGCACAACCCAATTTCATTGAGTAAGAAATATAACATGGGGCATGCGGTCTCTGCAGCCTCAAGGACCAATTTTGATTGTGGAAAAAATTTAAAAACTACGAAATTTTGTTAATCAAGATGAAAATTTTCCTCTGTTTGGATTGTTAGAATGTATTTGTAAATGTAGATAAAGCTGACATACAAGTTATCTCAATTGATCAAAGATCTTAGTTAATTGAAAATAGAAAAGGATTCAAGCGATGCAAATCTTTATGCAGGGTTCCATAAATACATAATTCTAGAATTCAGGAAACTATGCATATGTGCGTATGCGAATTTCATTTTATCCTGGATAAACATGTGTAGGTTTGTATACATGTATTATTTATGCCTCGAGGTGTATGTTACCTTTGAACCTACATCATGCTCTATATTATCTCTTTGAATTCCATGCATGTGTCAAATTTTTGTTACAAACTACCTCAAAATTTGTGTTTGTGTTAGGGGATCATTATAGTTTCTTAGGATTGATGCAGTCTATATATTCTTGGATGTGACTAGAAACTAACTATGAAAAGATAAATGAGGTAATCCTTTCCTACAGAAAAGAAGAAAATATCATTAAAATATTCCATCTATCACTAGTTGAGATCTCCCACCATCCATTCCCTTTGACAAACATCTTGTAGGCCGTATATTTAATCTTGATTTATTCTATTAAATTAAGGGACATCCTATTTTCCACATGGCTACAACCAACACTTGCATGCAATGGGAGTAATATGGAGATTTATTTTTGTTTGGGTTTAAGTCTAACAGACAAGCACAAAATCTTAAAAAGAACATGAATATTCAAAATAAGCCAAAAACACATTATGAACATTAATGTTTTCATAATGGGTACAACATATCTATATTATGATAAGAGAAGAGCATAAAAATGATAATTCCTACAGTAAAAAATGATAGATTTAAGAAAATATAGATCTGGAAAATATGATAAAAAAAATTCATTTGCTTTCAAATAATTAGTGAACACTTCTATAATTGCTGAACACTTCTATAAGTCTAGGATTAATTTTCTTTCAAAGAACTAACCTCATTTTTTAACACATTTGCAGTGGAGTCCCCAGAGAACACACGATGCAGAAACTCACAAACAGTGAAAAATACCAAGCAACAAATCCCAAATTTCACATGAGGGATCTCCCAACAAGAATGCACTCCAATGAAAATTCCCCTGAAGAATATTTTCCAACTGAGATTGCACCTCTGACCAACAAGACCCTGAAAAGGATAGTCCTAAAAAATATGCTTCATTATTTCTTCCTTTGGAAAGGAGAGGCAAAGACCCACGGAAAGGTCACTCTTGGTCAAACAAGGTTTGCAGGGGAGAGCCTGAAATTATTTAGAAGTCAAGAAGACTAGTTTGCTTTTTCCATTCTTATTGAAGTGCCTAAAATATCCATCCACATCATTCTTCTATAGTGAAACATGCACAAAAGAAAATATTTTTTTATAACATAGATGCATACAAGTTTTTAGATAACAAGCAATAAGCCCAAGATACACCTTGTCATTGTCCACCTATCAGAAAATCATGTTGAATATGTCACCTTTGAAAAAGGATACCATTTGGAGACAATGCCACATACATTTTTTCTTCCACTGGGCTTTCCTAAAGATTAAACTCATAACATATTATAACTGTAACATATTAATATTACAGAAATAGATTAATAAATCATTAGGGTCATTTTCTGTGAAATTTATTGCAGACTGTCAAATAACCTCTGGGAAAGTTATAAAATTCATATGAAAAGATATTAATTTACATATCAATAATTAAATCATATATATTTTAACTTGTATAGGTCTCGTAAGGAAATTTTGGCTTTAGTGAGCCTTACATAATCATGTCAAATCATGAAATAGGCCAAACTAATAGCAAGTCAGCTATAGAATTGCATATGAAACCTATGTAAACATAATACAATGAGCCATTATGTCATAGTGATATCTCTATAATTAGTTCATTACAAATCAAAGCTATGACTGTTGAAATGAAACACAACTATGTTTCTCGAGTTTCTCAAGTTTCTTAAGTTGTATGACCTACATTCCTTTGCTATGCTTGTCTCTAAAATTTCAGGACCACATACAAAAACACCAATGCCAACATTCTCCCACCCATTTGAAACTTTCCCAAATATATCTGCATTCAAAACCATGTAAAATATTGTCAGATCTTGAGACCATCTTGATCAATGTAGCAATTATGAGTTTCCATGGGGATAGTCAGAAGCAATTGGTTTAAATGTTACAAACCATATATGAAATAATCTCAAATTAATCAAATCAATCCCAATGCAATTAAAAAAATTATTATTTCTAAATAATCTTAATTATTTAGTTTAACATTGATGGTGTGCCAAGATTGGCCAATTTTTCCCTATTATTTCCTAATTATTGCAGATTGAATCTTTTCAAGGCCCTCACTGATTTATTGCTGATTACAAATTATTTCATCTATGTTCCTAACAGTTGTTTCCCAATGTTATTTATATTATTTATAGATATATAGATATAGATATATATTCCTTCAAAGATGATCTATTCAAATTTCTTATATGTTCATTTTTCCTTCTCAAGGATGGCATTTGACAACGGTATGCCTCTTTGGCAGTGCATAATCATGATTTTATGGTTACTCAAAGTAGACAAAGTAGGGGTTCTCTACTATGACATATCTTTAGTCAATAAAAATATAACTTATTTTCACTAACAAATAAGCCCACATATGATACATTGAAATATGGAAAGGTTGAAACGCCATTTTGAAAGGTGATTAGAACTCAGGAACTGGGATGCAATAAGACATTTTAAATGCACAAGAAAAGTAGGTCCATAAAGGCTCACATTATGCAGATAAAAAATGGATGGCTTCAAGATGAATTGACTTGATAGCCCATGCCAATTTAAAATTCATATTAGAAGGTAGGCTTGGAATTTGACAATCACCCCTAGATATCTAGCTAAAATTTGATGATAGTTGCAATTATCACATTGCCATTCATAATATTATGAAGTTTTAAAAAGTCAGTCTGCAAAGAGGCCCATTTTTTCAAGACAACACTTAGCCTATCTTCGAAAGTCACCATTACCCTAAAACTATTATAAAATTCTAAGTCAAAATCAATGGATTGAAGATCTTCAAAATTAGAGAAATTTCAAGCATAAATTGTAAATAAGAAAACAAAAGGAGAGAGCCATCATGGCATCAAATTGCCCCTTCTGCAAGCCTTCTTTATCTCCTTATCTTGTAATATAGGTATAGATATTGTTTACAAAGGGAAAATTTAGACAAGAATATCTTTCTCACATAAACTTCAATTCATTGGCTATCTTACTCGATTATACAAACATGGATATTGCCCCAAGTCTAACTTTGATGGAAAATCCAAGGATAGCCCTGCTCTAGCATGGGAAGGAATCATCCTAGAAACCAAAACACCCACATTTTAGCACTGAACTTCAAAGTTTTAGACAGAAGACCAAATAAAAAATCAGAACTCAATCTCGCAAAGGAAATAGGGTGCTTGAGGCAGATAATGTCTTTGGTAAGATGTTGGGGGAAGGGTTAGCTCCCTCCCTGGTGACTTATAACATGCTTGTTGATGGACTATTTAGAGCTGGTGCCATTGATCTTGCATATAATGTATTAGACAAAATGGTAAATCAGGGCTATTCTCCAAATGTCTACACTTACAGTGCATTGATCTATGGACTTTGCAGGGAAGGAAAAATGGAAGACGCTGAAATGTTCATTGATAAAATGAAGGAGAAAGGCTTACAACCTAACCAAGTAACATACACATCATTGATTGATGGCAACGTCAAATCAAGCAGGGTGAATCATGCTTTTGATCTATTAATTAAGATGATAAATGAAGGATGCCAACCTAATTATCGAACTTATTGTGAGCTTATGAATGGTATAGTTCAAGAAACCAAGATACAAAAAGAACACTTGATTCCTGATGAGGATGTAGTAGGTAGTTCAAATCCCGATAACTTGGATGAAATTCATGACTTGGATGGAATGCCACTCGAAATAAACAGTGTTCTTGCATTTAAGCTTCTTGACAAAATGATGGAGAAGCATTGTCAACCTACTGTAGATACTTATAGTGCCTTAATTGCAAAATTATGCAAATCAGGCAGACTCCTTGAGGAAGAATAGCTGATAAAAAATATATTAGAGAGAGGTCTCTGTCCCAATGAAGCAATTTATACAACTCTTATTAATGGACACTCTAAACAGGGAAACTGTGTCTATTGTCTGGAGCTTTTGGATAGAATGGTTGAAAATGGTTATGAACGACAACTATCTTTGTACAATTCTGTGACTCCTGTACTTTGTAAAGAAGGCAAGGTGCAAGAAGTGGAAAGTTTGTCTGAAAATTCATTGCAAAGTGGACATAACGATGACGAAGGGATGTGGACAATGCTAATTGATGGCCTTCTCAAGGATAAGTTCCTTGGAAAGTTATGAATACAAATGATCAGTTGTATGTCGTTGTTTTTTTTCCAAAGAGTGAACTATAAGTGAGCTTCTTTGTGACTGATTTTCTTGCAGAGAGGGGCAAAGTTCATGGGATTAATTTTGTTTACTCTCACAAAAGGAGGATTCTTTGTGCTAAATCCAACAAATAAGGCAGCGCTCCTAAGCCTCATTTTCATGTGACAGGGACGATGCCTTTAAGGCTAACTGTTGTCTTGTTTTTGTGCCTAGAGTGGTACTATTTGGAAAATACATAATGTAAAGCAGGTGTTTGTAAACACCGAGTGTTTTTTACAGAGACAACAGTATGAACCAGCATTCAAATACAATATTACCAGTTGTTATAACATGAAGATATCCATATTTTTATGCACAACAAGTTATGTATGGATGACATGAAATCAGGTTTGATTGTGAATATTGCACAACATAATCTCTTTTCACATAAGTTTTGGACCAACACAAAGGAAAGGAATGAATATTAACAGATACTAGCATTGTAGGATTGTTTTCCAATATATGGGTGTTGCTGTTTGTGTTAAATTCTGAACATAGCACCTGGCAATTAATTCCTAGTATATTCTTAACTGATATACTGAACAAAAGCACAACAATAGGTTCTTAATTGCACACATCGACAACCCGGCCAAAAATACCAATTGGAGACACGGATGGATGACTGCTAGGGAGCTAGGATTAGAAGCAGTTTTTCATAAATCATGGAATGCATATGTAAATTCTCTGAATGCTCGTCAAATTTTATTAACTAACAGAGAGGAAAAGCTTCTCTGAAGTTCCTCTCCTTTTTGTGAATATGTCCCTAAGCTTGGATATATCATAGTGATTGGAGTTTGAGTCCTTTCAGAGTTAAAGTGGTGGAGGAAAATGCTTTGGAAATCTAAGTGCCCAGCCAAGGCAAAAAAAATTATGTGATGCCGAAAGAAATATCTCAACCTTGGATGTGCTTCAAAGAAGGTATGTGATTGGGCCTGGTTGATGCCCCTTGTACAAAAATAGTGAGGAAATGATCATTCACATTTTCCAGGAATGCCCTTTCATCAAACAAATCTGGGCAGTATGCCGAGCAACTGTAGGCCAGCTAGGACAGTGGGAAGGGTCAGCTATTGAAGAAACTTGGAGAACGTGGCTTGCATTATAGTCAGTAGTAGGCACAACTAATATTTTTAAGATTTGTGGTTTGTGTGGTCCTTAAGCGGGGACATCGCAGGCATGGAAACTCGTTTCCAATTACACTAGGATTATTTGGACTTTCATCAAGATTGGTATGGCTACACATTCAATTTGGACCTTCTTTAATGGAAAGATGACAGGTGGGGTTTTCTTTCTACCTTCATTGGCAGATGGCATGCCAAAATACCCTTTTCATCAAGGATTGATGTGGGATTAATGTACAAGAGAATGGTTATCTTCATGTGATATTAATTGTACTCAAAACCTTCAAGTTTTTGGTCATTATGCATTCATGGCATTGTGCCAAATGATTCTTGATGAGTGTTTGATGTTCACTTATATTACATCGTGATTCTTCTATAGCTATTTGGAAGAATTGGAGATGATTTTAGAGGAAACCTATCCATTGATTACCAATAAAAGGAATTATTTTATAAGTTTGGGCCATGTTGATCAATATTTGATCACCTCAATTCGAAATTTAATGTTCATGATCATGAAATAGGATGTATTCAAATATTTCAAGGCATCTCGCACTTCTAAACGTCAATTTCTTGGGTGTCTAGTCCTTCAAAATGTCCTAGCAGTTAAAAATCATGTTCATTGAGCTATATTTATAGAGGTTCTTGTTTACTTTGTAATATATAAGCATGAAATGTGGTAATGCAAGGTTTTTGAGATGTTTAAAAACTAGATAATAGCTGAAAATAATCTTCTTATTGTTGGTCCAACTCATTGGCATGGGGCTTGTTAAAAGACAAATGATGAGTTGACAAGTGGGTAGGAAAATTTGGAATGAATTGAGATTAGCTGGAATTTCCTTCTTATAGAATAGACATTGTCACATAGCTTTGCAAGAGTTAAATAAGCCATTGGGATAATATTTGGCTATCCAGATGTTAACCAGGATACCTATTTTGTGAGAAATATAGAGATAGTGTAAAAATTAGCAAATAGGGCCAAATTCCACTCACATCTGCTTACTTGATGAAGATAATCATTCCATTGAATCCCTCTTTTTGAGAGGACCAAAATCAATCTAAAGATCATCAAATTTGGTCAAGAAAATATTTGTTTATTCAAAAATAAATTCTATAAGTTATGATTATGTTTATGTGGGAAAAATTGAAAATTCAAATTTCAAATTTGCCTCCAAATTTTAAGGTCGGCCTTTCCTCCATCTTGTCTATAAAGAGGAGCCTTCTTCCTCATTCAAATCATCCTATCTCTCTCATATGATGGTCGCAGGAGAAAAGTGTCTCCATCAAAGAATGTAGGTTATCTTTGGTGCAATGTGAGGGTTATTTGATTGGCCAAGTCCCTTGGGAAGAAGGTCGAGCTTCTTAGAGTCATATCTGGATACATATGTGGTCTGATTTGGGTGATCCATCTTTTGTTGAAGATTTGAGTTACATTTCAGGTTACTGCAGACATAAGGATCAGTAAAATCATATGGGTGTAATCTTATAAGTAGACCGGACCTATTGGAGACCATCTCAAGTTGGTTGCAGGCCTTACCTTTCTAAGTATATGCCGAGAAGGGTATGCATTGAAATGCAGAAGCCTATTACAGGGCCGGATTAAGTACTGATTTTTATCATAGGAAGGTCAACTTATTATGAAGAGAAGCTACAACTTTATAAGAGTGTTTTGGATACATTTGTATGGGATATTGTGGTATTAAACTTACCCTAACTAGGAGCTACCATCTCCAGTAGTTACTTGGGCAGAAATGATGTGCTTGGATAATTCTAGAATTATTGTAGGACATCCTTCAGTAGCATATTAATGAATTGCAGGTAACCCTAACTAGTAAGGGCTAATTCAGGAAGTCCTTATCAGTATTCAGAATTCAGTCTAAGGTCACATCTTCTATTTGGTAAGTCATTGTTGTCTTTAAAGTCCTTGTACTCTCTCTCTCTGCTAAACATTTTTTTATGAATAATAAGAATAATTGATCAAGGGTTTTCTTAGTCTTGGGGTTTTTCCCTAGCTCTCACCATATCCATGTGTTATCTTATCTTGGCTTGTCTTTTTCTTCGATCATCTATCTTCTTACTTCAGTTGTTGTGTATATGATAATAAGCTATGTGATTGCTAATGGTATTCTGGGATAATAAAGATATCTGAAGTAACTATCTTTGCAAAGAACATGTTATCCTAAAAAATTAAAATGGTATCAGAGCCTAGCTAAAGGCAAGCCCAAGGCAGAGAAATCAATCACTGAATTCATGGAAAATCCTCCATGCTCTCCTCTCCTTGCAGCTTGATATTCTCAACTGTCATCTCTTTCAAGTTTAGATCTTTATCAAATATTATAAGTGACCATGAGGTGCACTATCTCAAGCATTCAATAGATTCTTAACTCTGGAATTCTCTCGGTCTTGAGGAATCTTTGAAGATCTAAGGGAAGGCATAATTGAAAGGGGTTTATAGTTATTTTTATCTCTTATATTATGAAATGATAAGGATTTCGTTGTTGAATCTCTGTGGGAATATCAAAGAAATCAAGGAAGATCTAATTGTTTCAAGGATCAAGGGGTTTGATTTATTTGAATATGGTTGATGGAAGCCTCAACTTTTGGCCCATGTCACAAACCAAATATGAGGCTCAGATCCATTACATTTAATGGTATGTCGATAAGAAGGTTGGTTAAATTCAATTTCCACCCAATCTTCTGCAACAAATCTCTGAAATATCATTATACCAGGTCGAGGTCATTTTAGATCAGGGGAAGATTCAGAAAATACTCTCTTGATATTGACCTGGAGACTTGCCTTAATAGACTACTCAAGGCTTCCTTGAAGCATGTATATGCCTACGAACCTATGGATGTCACTAAGGTGAGACTGTAGGTGAAGAATTGTTGCGGTTTTGATTAACCCTTAATTAAGGGAGACTTATCAACAATTTAAACATTAAATATGTCTGAGACAACGTGAATTCTTGGTCTCCTTAAACACAGTGAGTTGGAAACCATGTTGTAGTAGTCTAACTTCTGAATTTTTAAAATTTTGAAGTATCATAATGGTTCTTATAGTCACTGATTTATGATGTGTCATATTTCTCATATCAAGGCACAATCCTGAACAAGAAGACTAGCGATAGAGGTTTGTTTGTAGTCATATGTCGCATCAAGGGCTTCATTATAAATTATGGTATAATATGTTATAATCTCCCTTGCTTAAATACTGTGACATATTTTGGAGATCTTATATCTGAATATCTGGAACATCATTAACCTCCCTATCATTGAAATTTCTCTCTGACTCAAATCCAAAAGTATGGTAAGATTATCTGAGTATTCTAGACTAAAGCATTGGGAATCATAACACATTAGCATTTTAAGGCAGAAGGGATTCACACAACATTTTCTTCAGGTCTCAATAAAAGTGGATGCAGCTCCAAGACATCATTTTACTTTTGAACAATGTTTTGTCAGTAAAGTATTCAAAATTATAATAGAGTGAGTTTGTAAAGCTAAAATTTATACTTTACGTTGCTACTGTAAGGATGTTGAACAATGTTAATGATGGTACTTATGAAATTGCAGAAAAGGTGTGCTCAGATGTTACCCAAATCACAAGTCATAATATTGAAGCCTTGTAAAAGAAACATTGAATGTTCACCATGTCTATGATCCCAGTTTACAACAAGTCTTCTAAGATTATTTAGCCTATCCCTTTGTAATATTCATTCAATTTCTCTGCCACATTTGAAGTAGTCTTCATTAGTAGGACCTATCAGAAACCAAGCAGATCTATGATACCCTTTTTTCTATTGAGAGCTCATAAATGGCTTCTTGAAGCAAGCCTTTTCATTAACCAATGGAGAATTTATTGAAATAAGAAATAGAGAAGACCCTAATTCTGGCACCCCATATAAAGCCTCATCTTCACGATTATGATCAACTAATGCAAAGCTTCAGGGGGAGCTAGAGAATCCATGGCATTATATCTTGATGACTCTTCTTGCAGAAGTCAAGTCATAGCAGTTGATTGATGATTTTGGCACATTGACCTAAGAGTCCATAGTAGAAAAGAGACAAGTTACAAGTGGCCTAATGATTATACAAGATCACCTTCCCTATATTCATAGGGAGCTCTAGTTGATCCATACATCTATTGAGGATTTTTGTTTGATGACCCTTTCTGTTTACTGATTTATGAAGGAGGTAATTTTTTATGGAAGATGCAGCTTTGATGCTCTATTCCTTGAGCCTAAAGGTATGAATAGAAGAATAAGTTGTTGGTCTACACATATATAACTTGTGGGATCCCTGGTATTCCTGACAATGACCCTATCAGCCATATTCCTTGACTCAATATATGAGTGAGTCTTGTGTATTAAATAGTTTCTCATTAAGATATATTCATGATTCTATAACTTGAGGTACACTGCTAGAAGCTAATATTCCCTGAACATCTTAATTCTGGTTCAAAAGGAACAACATTCAATTTCCATTAAGGCTTTCCAAAGAAGTTGGCTAGCATCAATATGACACTATTATGGAATTACAAGGGAAGAGAAAGGCAAAGGATTAGGTATCATATGAGAGAAGGAAGCAATTGGCAAAATTGAGATCAAAATCAGTGGAGTTAGCAGAAAAACAGCTTGCCCTAGAGATGGATAAGATAAAACTTGACAACATATTGGTCAACTTCCTTGAACCTTTATTGGTTATTTAGAAGGAGTATGAATACACCACCATTAATATCAAGCTAACCCCTAGCAGATCAAGGGCTACAAGTTGTAGTTTTCGTCTGAATATCAACATACCACAACCATGCTTACAACCAGGATATGTTTTTTTAGGAGGAAAAATCTCGTCGAGATCAACATCAAGAATCCATTGCAAAATAAAAATTACAACTTTTGGTGATTCTAGATGAGCATAGATGAATAGCTAAAATAGATGTCGAATGTGGAAATTATGGAGGAAGAAGATGAAATTCATCTTCCTTTTGCATTCGAGCAAGAGGAAAATCAATCATAAATGAAAATTCAAAATTTTCAAGCTGAGCAAGATCAACCAAATTGGGGGCAGAGTTTGGGGAACCTTCGTAAGTGAATTGGGCCTATGTGATATGGCTACGAGTTATATACCCCCACAAAATCTGATATGAAATCAGTAAACATTGTAGGCATAGGGTTAATTAACCCCACACATAGGGATTACATAGGTTTTTTTCCCACGCTACATGCTCATGAACTGAAATCTCTCTTTACTGTCAATATGTGCATATGCAACAATAAGCCATCTATTCAATTTTACTAGTTGGATGGCTCTAAGAACCATGCCCAAATGTGTTTGGGTGGGTGCCCTCAACTAAAACGACCTGACCCAAACAGGTTTGGGCAGGCGCCCTCAAATGAAACGATATGGCGCGCCTGATCGAACGAAGGCACAAGGGATCATTTCACTATGGATTTTGTAATGGTACACTCATATCAATGCTAAGCTTAACCAATCATACGAGATCAGCTATTATATAAACATTAGCAATCAAACTATGTTTCTACTTAAGGTTTATAAGGTACACATGTGGGCATAGAGCTAGTAAGGCTATGTACTTATTATTGTGATTCTGGTTAGTGTTAATAAGGTATGAAATGAATAGGGAAACAGAGATAATTATGTCATAACAAGAAGCTTAGCTTGAATATGGAGTTCCTGGACACTTTAATCTAAGACCTGTATTAAGAATATCATGTTTATACAAATATGTGTTATTCCATTACGTGTAGTTACATCAAGAAAAGCTTGGTCACTAATTCAATGGAATTGATTCATTAGTACTAATATCATTGTGAAATCAATAAGCTTATAGATTCAATAGAGCTTACTACTAGCTTAAGTAAGGTGATATAGTGATTTTTACTAAGCTTAAGACGAGCACATAGGTACGATACGATTTCTTATATATACCAATATGCTTTTAGTTCCATATAACTGTTATCATTGTAACTAATACATGGGAATCATAGAAGAGAGATAAGGGTGAATACATTACTCAGCTTAAGCTAATCCAACTCTTTTCACTAATCAAAGTTGGAAAGAGCGTATTCAATGATATCGAGCTAGAACAGGAACAAGCATATCTCAGTATTGAGCTTACATTACACCTATGTCCACATTAGCTATTGAAATACAAGATGATTTATTAGGTACAATATTGTATGCTAATACTCTATCCTTAACTTATATGATGAATATGGACATTGTAGTATACACTAGAGTAACATTGAAACGTACTTTTTATAAAAGAACAATATGAGATAATGTAGATTAGGGAAACACTATCCTCATATAAACTATACAAGCTTATGGATCCAAATATGATCTGAGCCTATACTACGATGTGTATATTTTTTATCACTTTATTATGATATATTGATTGGCCTAGGATTAAGGGACATTTCAACATCCCAGAGCACTGGACAATACACCATTGGCTTGGCACCTTGGTACAAGGGTTTTAAGGGTACAATTGAACAAACAACTATAAAGGATAATTGTGTGTCTTACACGATTAGTGGAATCATAGAGGAAATTAATGAGACAACATTAAAAATTATAGAGTTGCCTGTTCACAAGTGGACTCAGGATTACAAGGAATTTCTGGAAGCATTGATGATTGGGAGTGATAAGATTAAAGAACCATTCATAAGGGACTATAAGGAATAAAATACTGATATCAGGGTCCATTTAGATGTGTCATTGTCTGAAGAGGATATGAATATTTCACTTCAAGAGGGCCTTTTAAGGAAGTTCAAAATGACTATTACAATCAATACAAGTAACCTGCATCTTTTTGGCTCAAAGGGAATCAATCATAACTATGAGACCCCTGAGAAAGTTTTGGAGCACTTCTATCATATCCATATTGAATTCTATGAAAAGAGAAATAAAGTCCAATTGGACAACCTTCAGCTTGATTTGTTGAAATTGGACAATAAATTCAGATTCATCCTAGGAGTGGTAAATGGAGAAATCATAGTGAACAACAGGAAACATGCAGAGTTTCTTACAATAAATAGATGAAAAAACACATAAAAAAGACCAGATAATAATCATGAACAAGCTTAATGTTGAATTATGAACTGTAAACTAACATACAAAATGTGACACTATGAACCTGGTCAAACGCACAAGCAAAAATATCCTGGGCATGACCTTGGTTGAAAAGTTGTATTGCTCATGATGCAAGAGGATTTGTACCTGCGCTGCCAAGTCATTCAAAATCCATAATTATCTATACAATAAATAAAATTAATGGATTTAGTATTTTTTACTCTAAGATGCATTCTTATGATAATGTTAGAACATATGTTGAAAATTTCAAAACATACCTGAATAAGCTCCTCTTCATTTCAAGAAAAATTTATTGGAGTCGCCTGAACTTGGAAGAAGCCTCCCTCGATCTGCAAGAGCAGCAACTAAGTCAACAACGAGTTTTTTGTTGCTACGTTGGATTGAGGGAGGTTTTCTCCAAGATTAAATCTCTCCAATAAATTATTCTCTACTAAACAGGGCCAACCACGTGAAGGTGGAAGCTCTTATGGCCCCTCCCCCCCCCTCACATCACTCTCATTTCCCCAATACCAAATCTATATTTCATATTTTACTTTCATGGGCAGAAAAAAAAATATATATATTCAATAACTAATAAAAAAACAATGCAACAAAAAGTACGCAAGGAAACATTGAAATTAGTGCTTGACATAAAAATAGTATGATAATTGAGTTTTTTATATAACGCAAAAAACATTCCATGTATGGTAACATTTGTATTATAATAATACAATATTTTACATTATCAAATTTTTCGTTTTCTTCTTCCTATTTCTAAAGCTCCTAATTACATCATCAACATCATCGTGCTCTACTCCTGTTTCGTGCCTTTCTTGCATTGCTGACCTAGTTGCATAGTCATGATGTCTGGTCTCATCCAATGATGGGGCATCGCCTACAAAAACAAATAATATTAAATTTTAATTGTCAGTTTTTAAATATCATTGGAACTAGTTCGGTAATATTAATAAAAAAAAATTATAATGAGATTATTTACCTAGTGCAGCAGTTGTCACCGTTGGGACCATTGCCCTGTCTTCCTCTCTGGTGGCAAGATCCTCAAGTACAAAATTCTCTATCATTTAAAAAAAAAACATTATAAGGACAACCATAAAGGTATAATTAGAAAAAATTATAAGTGGAAATTAATTACCGTCATGATCCTGACTGATAGTAGCATTGTTGGCCTGGTCCCCACTACAATGATCAGGTTGCACATTAGGAACATGTTATTCTAGCAATATTTCTCTCTCAATGCACTGCTCTACAACTAGGTTATTTGGCTAGTTGAAAGTGTTCCTCCCATGATTTAAAAAAAGTTTTTAGAAATTAAATTTATGGACGAAAACAAACATATTGAAAGGTTAACATTTTACCTTATCAGGCATTCTGGATCTTGGGACCTGTCCCAAGCTTCTACGATATTCAACTACAGCTTCATAGCCGGAACGGAAAGCGATATTTTTATCCTCCTCTGTAGTTTCCATTCCAAATTCATCACCCTACATTACATATATTTTTGTATTTTTAATTCTATTTGATGGGATTACAAGAACATTGGAAGGCGATACAATTAATTATAATATGTTTAGCTACTTACAATTTTTGTGGCTAATTTCAAGTAGCCACCCTGGCCTAGCTTATGATGGCCCTTTTTTTTCAATCCTAGCTTTGGTTTCCTTCGAGGTGTCGGGAAACCTATCATCAAAATATTGAAGTCAGATATGACGTAGCACACTTTTATTTTAGACATAGAGAAAATTAAATCTATTGAATTAAAGTTGTAATTTACCTTGCAGGTCCAGTTGGCATTTTTCCTTCTTTCCTTGCCCTTTTCTCTTTTCCGTCATGGATGAGTGCTCTCCACTCACTCTCTAGAATTGTGAGAGGATGCTCATATCTAGGGTTAAATTGCAATTGCGTCCTATAGGTGTCCTTGGTATATTTCAAATATTTTCCAGCAACCTAAGCCACCGCTATTCTGTCAAATGTGCCCACCCCAAAAAGGGCTTCTAGATAATAAGTTCTTTTTTTAGGTTGGAATTCTAGGAATTCCACCTTGTGTGTATGTTTGGGCCAAAAATTACCAAAGCATGGCTCTCTAACAACCTATAGAACTCATTTTTTACTACACAGAAAAAAGATATTATCATTAATTTAAAAATAAAAATCATGATAAAATATGTTTTAGATAGAGTACATGAAATAGTTAAAATATTAAAACCTACCTGGGAGTTGTACGTGATTTATAGGGACACCTTCATCGTTCACCAACAACGTGCCATTAATGGTCCCCGTGGAGCTGACACGTGTAGCTTCAGGAAACGCAATAATATAGTTGGACATATCAGCCTAATCACTGTCAACACATTCAACGGTTGGCTGGGTGTCTTCTTGGGCAGGGTGCGTTTCTCGGCTACCACGTAAAGGCATAGAAGGTGTATGAGAGGGTGGCTCGGAAATATCTTTCCCTTGTGTCCCATTACCATGAACACCGGGTGCAGCAGATGTTAGATAACGCTACATACAAAAGATTTTTTTTGTTAGTTTAGTTAATGTAAAAATTAAAAATCAAACTATCACAATTCATCTCATGCAGAACAAAAAAAATATCCTTTTGATTTTTTATTATTACATTATATGTTTCTAGCTGGGTCATAAGTTGTGTTATCCTCATTTCTATTTCAGGTGTTTGAGGCAAAGCGTCTACCAAACGCTTAAATTCCAACGTTGCTTTTCACGCCTTCTTTCACAGCAACATCAATGGACATGGGGATGAAGAAAGCTCTTCCTCGTAGAGGGAATCATTAGGCATACCATGGCTAGGTGTCTGCATATTTGAACAAAATTAATATTATTTCAATTATGTAAATAAATAAAATACCTGAAGATAGAGCAATGTTGGCACTTTACATGTTCTTCCGTTGGCCCCTTTCCGCGATCATCCTGTCTTGGGGTTGTTCCTATACTGCCCTGATCATTCTGCCACATTGAAATAATATTAGAAATTTGAAAACTTGAAAACAATATCTAACTTGAAAACACAAAATGAAAAATGATAAGTCTAATAATTCCTTTATTGAGATTTCTTGAGTTGTTGTACCTATGCACAATGAGATTGCAGCGAGAATTACTATCACATGTTGAGAGATGTAGGATCACAATGTTTTTTCACTGTAGTTTGTATCATTGTGTCAATTAAACGCATACATGAGGTATTTTGTCAAATGGAAAGCACCATAACCGTTGACAAAGTAAATTCATATAGGGTTTTTTTATGACAAGAACAACACCTAATATTTATATGAAACAAAGTCATTTCACAACACCAAGTTAGAGAATATTTCAAACTTATGTTCACACCTTTCTTGGTTTATTTCATTTCTCTTTATGCCAAATCTTAGCTTAATTACTTGACCTTAAAACTATAACAACTATGTAATCAAATATAACCTTTGTCAAGGTCTTGTCAATATATAGTTTTAGAATCACCTTTGAAAAATATGCCCCCCTTTTAGTCTAGGCTAATGGTGTAATTAACTTAGTGATCCATTAGTTGATTGATATACCTATTAATGTGATACATATAGAACAGTTACAACCACATATAGAGTCTCCCTGTTTCAGTTCTGTGAGGGCCATAATTGCCTCTAGTTGCAATTTTTGTACAAAAATTTTCCTAGATAATTCTGCAGCGTTGCAACAAAGCCACATTTCAACGTAATCTCACTATCTACCAGCCAATGCCCCACTAAAATGTCCTGAAATTAAAACTTCCAAAAATTACCATTTTTACCTCCTCTTTCAAAATCACTTGTTTTACTATTTTTACCTCCTCTTTCCAAATCACTTTTTCCGATGTTTCCAAACAACTGTCGCTCTTCTAATAGGTACCTATGCACAATGAGATTGCGGTGAGAATTACTATCACATGTTGACAACTGTAGGATCACTATGGTTTTTCACTGTAATTTGTATCATTGTGTCAATTCAACGCATACATGAGGTATGTTGTCAAATGGAAAGCACTCTAACCGTTGACAAGGTAAATTCATATAGGGTCTTTTTATGACAAGAACAACACCTAATATTTATATGAAAAAAATTCATTTCAAAACACCAAGTTAGAGACTATTTCAGAATTATGTTCACACATTTCTTGGTTTATTTCAGTTCTGTTTATGCCAACTCTTAGCTTAATTACTTGACCTTAAAAATATAAAAATGTCTATGTAATCAAATAAAACCTTTGTCAAGGTCTTGTCAATATATAGTTCTAGAATCACCTTTGAAAAATATGCCCCCCTTTTAGTCTAGGCTAATGGTGTAAATACCTTAGTGATCCATTAGTTTATTTATATCCCTATTAATGTGATACATATAGAACAATTACAACCACATACAGAGTCTCCCTGTTTCAGTTCTGTGAGGGCCAGAATAGCCTCTAGTTGCAATTTTTGTACAAAAGCTTTCCTAGATAATTCTGCAGTGTTGCAACAAAGCCACATTTCAACGTAATCTCACTGTCTACTAGCCAATGTCCCACTAAAATGTCCTGAAATTAAAACTACCAAAAATTACCAATTTTACCTCCTCTTTCCAAATCACTTGTAGAGTATCTAATATGAGAACAATTTATCATATGCTAGTATCCTGCCAACCAAAGGGGAGATAGTTTCATGGGAACATGAGGAATGCCATTTTTTCACATCCGATGCTACCCCAATGAATTAAACTTATAAATTTTATTTGCTGCAACCAATGATTTAATTTTATAGCATTCATCTCACCTTGATAAGTCTTGGTGTCTAGGCATCCATTTTAAATAGAGACTAGTGATATCTGTTATTAGAATGTGGTCTCTCTCTCTCTTTCTTATTTATCCAGAGACAACCATCATCCATATTATAGCTAATGAGCCCTCAAAGGATCTTGTTCTCTAGCATTGGAATTAATATTTATATATTCCTAGAGATGTTAAATTCTTGTGTCTCCATTGTTGCAATCTCTCTTCTGAGTCATTCCTTTGACTATCATTGTACTTTTTCATTTCTAGGATTTGAGATTGTTTCCTTGTCTAACTTGTGCCCATATTTTGATCTTGCAATATTCCACTGACTCCTTAATATACATTAGAATATCTAATAGTTTGTGTATACCCATGAATGTTTTATGGGAGCAGAGGCTCAACAAGAATAACCACTGGAGTCATGTGATAATAAATACTTTGAAGGGTGAATGCATCAAGAGTATTGGTTGCTAATAAGTATTACGTAGACATTTGGCTTAGCCCCATAAGAATATTGTTGGGGAATTTAGTATTTACTCAAATGATAAGTCAACAAACCAATTCCATACTTCCTATTACTGTGTCTTTTTAATTCATGACATTTACAACACATGAACGATTTACAGTTGGGAAAAGGTTATTTTTCCTAGCTTTATCCTGGAAAATATTATACTATAAAATTGCCAAGGCCATGTGTGTTGGCTTCTACATTATTTTTTCCCTAGAAAATTGTATTGATTTTACTGGCTTTACCTGAAAATGATATAATACTTGGCTACAAGTATTTTTTTGGAGAATTTCGGTCACATTCTCTGTATTGAACTATCTTCATCTTTGAGATCTAATTTTTCATGCTTTTTAGCCATTGGACACAACAAGTTTTTTTTCCTTAGCCAGAATTATGGTTGCACTATGAAGACACTTTCTGCAAGACTAACTAGAAACAACAACTTAAGGTCATAAAACACAAAAATGCAACATGTTGAATCATGATTGTCAATTCTAACATGTGAATTGTGATACACAAGTCTGCACTCAAAGATAATATAAATATGAGATAATTTCCAATGACCACACATATACAACAGTGTGAATACAAAGGGAGTGTGAATTGAGATTGCTAAGTACTACTATAAAATAAAATAA
Organism: Pinus albicaulis; assembly: GCA_034641835.2. NCBI lineage: Eukaryota > Viridiplantae > Streptophyta > Pinopsida > Pinales > Pinaceae > Pinus > Pinus albicaulis. The sequence continues at coordinate 914,909,779 of CM076569.1, forward strand.
AAGATCAATTAAGTAAAAAGCAGATATAAACTAAACTGTACTAGAAATGATTTTTGTATTATAGTAGAATGAAATGGAAGATATGAGATGTGATGCAGAAATATGAAAATACTATTGAAAACAAGAGAATACCCTCAAAGAATTAAAAAATCCTAACAGCATGACTGAACTTTAGTATCTACCTATCAAAATTTTAGATTTGTATGAGAAAAAATTGAAGGATGTAAATTCAAGAGTGTAAACACAACAGGTATAGTGGATTAAAAAAACAAACCTATTAGGCCCACTCTACACAAATCTGCAATCTAAGAATTCAGGATAAAAAGAGCAGGCTCCAACAACAATTGTATAAAATTCTTTATTACTCAAATAGAAGAATGTCACAACAATTTGTCATCTCATAAAAGCTCCTACTACAACCTACAAGCTAGACTCACTCTTATTATATATTTCTACAAATTTCTAACTAGTGTGCCCATCATTTTCATTTATAAGTTAAGAGAAGGTGTTGTTAGAAAACAGGCTAATGATAGTGTTGGTGGTGCATCTCCCTTGAGCACGAACAACTCCCTCATAACTTTTCCTTGTATGCAAGGCTTTTCTTTTAGAGTAGTGCATTATCATAGTAGATATAACTCCTCTCCTGAAGGTGCCTCATTCGATAAGTGTGCACTCATGAATGCACCTGATATGATGGTGTTAATATCCTCAACTAGTGTGCCATACTTGGTGGGTGTGACCCAAAAACTACTTCATCTATCCTCGAAGGTGTACCACAATCTAGCTCTGCAATCCTGGTGCTGCTCAACTTCTCAAGGCTAAGGTGAGACCAACTCGGACCAACTAGGTAATCTAACACTCTATAGAAATTTTTTTTTCCAATAACCCAAGATTCTCCCCCAACTTGTCAAAATTCCCCTTTGGTAGGAGGTTTGTCAAACTATTTACCATATGCAACTTTGTCAGAATGTGGTCCAACACTACCAACTCCCTAATGAACTTGGAATCTTACGAAATTATATTGAATATCAATGTGTTTGAAATGGTCATGACACATTGGATTTTCATATAGCTTGATATAACTTCAATTCTCACAAGAGACAATATTGGGCTTCAACAAATAATTGATTAACTCTACAATCAAGTTGCAAATCTAGATATATTCATAATAAGTATATGAAACTGCCATATATTTTGCTCTAGTGGAACTGAATGCAATTGTTTCTTGCTTCTTGTTGTTTTAATAAAAATGATTTATAAAATGATAATAATGATGTTTAAAATGAGCCTTATGATGGTCTACTTATACACATTCATTGTTCACGAGGTGTACGGGTATGTTTATAACATCACTACCATTGAAAGCTTTGTCTTGAAAGCGCAGTAATTAGAATTCTCTTTAGTTAAGCACATTTTTTTGGTGGAATGACGTTTATCAGATATCTATTTATACTTTGTAGAGGTTTGAATTTGTTTTTTCTTTGAGTGTTGGTGTGGTTTCTTTGTATTTTTTGCATCATAGTCTAAAGTCTTTTGACCTGATTATTTAACATAAAATATTTATGCTTATTGGCAATATATTTGAAATACCTGCATGATCAAGAAACTGTTATGGTTAATTAAATTACTAATTAGGTGCTATAGAAAGAGGATGATACTGAGAGGGCTTGCCTAGGTGACTCTGGGAGCAACCTGGAGGTTGTCAGACAAGAAGGAAATCATTGCTAGAAATATAATGCAACATGTTGGTAAATGATGAGTTCAAATTTTTTTATCCCTGTCATAAAGCTACAGGAAAATTCCTTCAAAAATATCAAGATCCAATTGAGTCAAATATATCACCTGTTATTTGAAGGAATAGGCTTAGTCGACTCATAAAAAGGGTTTACTAACTATTATGGCAGCCAAAACAAAGAATATATTTTACAGTTTGGGTGTTGGCAAGTCTACAGGTAGTCGCATCATTAAACAACAGTAGTGAAAGTGCATTTCCTGTTTTCAAAATTTGAGTTTTGATTGTCGTTTGGAGGTTTTATACATAAAAAAACTTTGCTGGAGATTGAGGTTTAGCATTCTTATCACACTAATCATGAATAAAGAAATAATTTGTATTAGAATGCTCCCCTTCAAAGTCTTTGGATTAGCCTCATTACAAGATAGAGTTAGTAATATGATGCAACGTGCAATCAAAGGTAGTTAAAAGGAGGATTCAAAATGCATACTTAAAGGAAACACCCTTCAGCTTTGGGATATACATCTAGGAAGAATGTGCTTCATCAATACAGAGCCATCCAAATGCACACATACCAAACATATCCTTGGAATAACACATTCTTTTGGGGAATTCGTTATGTCTTACATTGACTTGTATTAAAAAAAAAACTAAATCTATAGGCATGCCCTATTTAAGGAAAACGAACAGCCCAATTTATTGCTCTTTTTCAAAACCTAGGAATTCTAAATGGTAAAATCACTTTTCAAAATCTGGCAAAATTTTGTTTGGCCATACCATTTTTCCTACTGATGGAGGAAGTGGCTGCTTTCTGGATTTTCTTGCGCGATGGATGGTTCTTTGTAGCAAGGGCCTTCTTTCTAGAGTTTCTTGCGCGATGGGCAGTTCTTTGCAGTAGGAGGCGTATATCTAGTAGGGTCTGAGTCGATTAGAAAATGAAAGGAGCTGTAGTACTGATTACATGTAGGGGTAGCTGTAGTGATTAATGTAAAATTTTGAAAGGCCCATGATGATTAATCTGAAACCTTTGTAGTTCGTTTGAAATGCATATTAAAACCATAGTTTATGGCAGTAATGCTCCACCATATAAATAGGTATTAAAACCTTTCAAATGCCAACTTAGGTTTGATTTAAACATGGCATATAATTCGTTTAGTTCCCTTAAACATGGCATTAAGGTTTTGAATAAAATATTTTAGTTCCCTTATAAATATCACCCCATAAGTTTCCTTATACTATTTTGTCTTTTTAATGAAACCTTTTAACTTTAAGAAATTATAATGGCTAGAGGTTTCTATTAGGTGAAGGAGATCTAATTTTTGGGAAACATCACTATGTCGTATTTACGAGGTGGGGTAGGGTTCTTGGGCAAATAACAAAAGGGAAACGATTCGTACTAGAAATAGGATTAGAAGGATTAAAGTTAAAGATATGAAGATGAAATAAGATATTTTAATGATAATTTTCATGGAATATGTATGCATGGATCAAATACTACATTAATGCTACCTGTGAAAAATTTATATATGAGACATATATCTAAGACTTTTATAATTCAATGAATAAATAGGCATTGGACATCGGTGTTGGGTTATACTTCATTCTTCCACTTATTAGCAAAGGGATATACATTGTTTAATTACTTTCAAGTCTGGTAAGGATGTGGAAGTCATCCAAAAATAGAATGGGTTCTCGAGCAATACTTACATGTCATTAAAATAATGGTGATCGAGGAAAAAGAGATTGTATAAGCTATTCAGGTAAAGCTCCTTTCACTTCTTGTTGAATTTGTAAGGGGATAACTTTCATACTTATTGGGTACACTCTAGAGAAGTTCATTAAAATGAATGAAAGAACAAAATCTTAGACCACCAAAATTGTAGCTAAGTTGTGTAGAGATGGAACTAACCAAGTTTTATATTATTATGATATTCCCTTCAGGTGAATAAATTGATGTATTCATGGCCATGTTAAAATTTTTGGCCCATTGGGACACCCACGAATATTTTTGGGTGAAAAGGAAAGGAGACATAATGAATGATCCTCTAGAGATATGGGAACGCTAGATAAAAATATTTTTTGAGCCTATGCTAGGAGTTGAAAAGAAAATATACCCTACCATTACCATAAATTCATTGCAAGGAAAAAGAGCCAATGGGCATGTCAAAATTATAGAGTAGAAAAGGGGAGTCCTCGAAAATGATGTTTGGGCATAAATATTAATTTATGTGGAAAGATGATCAACTTGTATAGGAGGTTGCTAGGAGACTAATATTAAAGCAAAGGAAAAATGTAAGTCGTCATAGATCTCCTATACAAGTTGATCACCCGCCTAAACGCGTTTCCTTGAGCGCCATCACACGACTCAACCCGACCCGTACGAACATGTTTCCTTGGCCAGGGTTAGGGGTTTACTAGGGGTTTATGGCGTTAAATGGGTTAGGGGTTAAGGGTTTAGGGGTTAGCGGTTAAGGGTTTAGAGGTTTATGGTTTAGTGGTTAAATGGGTTAGGGGTTTAGAGGTTTAGGGGGTTAAATGGATTAGGGGTTGGGAATTAGTGTTTAAGGGGTTAGGGGTTAAGATGATAGTTTCATTGGTCTTTTTTTGTGCACATTAGTTGCTTATTATTTGTGTCTCAATGTAACAATTTTTTAAGTATTGTTGCTTGTTTCCATGTCTTATTTATTTATTTATTTATTAATTTATAGTATTTGTTAGCCATTTCTTTACATTTATTGATGAAAATGTCTATTGAAATCAAACCAAATGTAAGTATTGTTGCTTGTTGCCATGTCTTATTTATTTATTAATTTATAGTATTTGTTAGCCATTTCTTTACATATGTTGATGAAAATGTCTATTGCAATCAAACTTAGCAAAACTGATACGGGCACTCTCGAACGAAACGACCTGACCCGAATGTGCTTGGTTGGGAACCCTCACACAGTGCGACACGGCGTGCCCGACTGAATGATGCCACAAGGGAAAAAACGGTAAACAGGCTGCCAGAATGTGCACAAGGAACTCGCGCGGTCACAACTTACCAAAACTTATATGGGCACCCTCGAACGAAACAGCCCGGCCCGAACGCGCTTGGTCAAGCAACCTCACATGGCGCGACATGGCGAACGATACCAGTACAGGGGATCAAATGACAAATGGGCCACCCAAACATGCACAAGGCACTCGAGAGGTCACAACTTAGCAAAACTGACATGGGAGCCCTCGAACGAAATGGCCCGACCCGAACGCGCCCGGTCGGGCGACCTCACACAGCGCACTCGACCAAACGATGCCACAAGGGAGAAAATGGAAACTGGGTTGCCCGAACGTGCACAAGGAACCCAGGTGGTCACAAATTAGCAAAGCTTATATGGGCACCCTCGAATGAAACGGCCCGACCCGAATGCGCCCAGTCGGGCAACCTAACATGGCGCGACACGACGCGCCCAACCGAATGATGACACAAGGGAGAAAATGGAAAACGGGCCGCTCGAATGTGCACAAGGAACCCGAGCAGTGAAAACTTAGCAAAATTGATATGGGTGCCCTCAAATGAAATGGCCCGACCCAAACGCGCCCAGTTGGGCGACCTCACACAGTGCGACACGACGTGCCTGACCGAACGATGCCACAAGAGAGCAAACAAAAAATGGGCCGCCCAAACGTGCACAAGGCACCCGGGCGGTCACAACTTAGCAAAACCAATACAGGCGCTATCGAACGAAACAGCCCAACCTGAACGCGCCCGGTCGAGCGACCTCACACAGCGCAACATGGCGCACCTGAACGAATGATGCCACAAGGGAGAAAATGGTAAATAGGCCGCTCGAACATTCACAAGGCACCTGGGTGGTCACAACTTAGAAAAACTAATACGGGCACCCTCGAATGAAATGGCCCGACCCGAACGCACTTGGTCAGGTGCCCTCACATGTCTCGACACGACGCGCCCGACCAAACGATACCACAAGGGAAAAAAATGGAAAATGGGCGGCCCGAATGTGCACAAGGCACTCGGGCGGTCACAACTTAGAAAAATTGATACAGGTGCCCTCGAATGAAATGGCCCGACTTGAACATCCCCGGTCGGGCGACTTCACACGGCACAACATGGCGCACCCGAACGAATGATGCCACAAGGGAGAAAATGGAAAATAGGCCGCCCAAACATGCACAAGGAACCTGAGTGGTTACAACTTAGAAAAACTGATACAGGAGCCCTCGAACGAAACAACCTGACTCGAACGCGCTTGGTCATGCGTCCTCACACGGCATGACATGGCGCACCCCACCGAACGATGCCACAAGGGAGCAAATGGAAAACAGGCCACCCGAACATGCACAAGGAACCCGGGCAGTCACAACTTAGCAAAACTGATACGGGAAGCCTTGAACAAAATGTCCCGACCTGAACGCGCTTGGTCGGGTGCCCTCACACGATGCAACATGGCGTGCCCGACCGAACGATGCCACAAGGGAACAAACTGAAAAAAAGCCGCCTGAACGTGCACAAGGCACCCGGGTGGTCACAACTTAGAAAAACTGATACGGGCACCCTCTAACGAAAAGGCTCAACCCGAACGCGCCTGGTCGGGCGACCTCACATGGAGCAACATGGTGCACCCGAACCAATGATGCCACAAGGGATAAAATGACAAACGGGCCGCCCAAACGTGCACAAGGCACCCGGGCAGTCAAAACTTAGCAAAACTGATACAGGTGCCCTCTAATGAAACAACTCGATCCAAACGCGCCCAGTTGGGCGACCTAACACAGCGCAACAGGACGTGCACGACCAAATGATGCCACAAGGGAGAAAAAGGAAAATGAGCTGCTCGAATGTGCACAAGGCACCCAGGTGGTCACAACTTAGCAAAACTGATACGGGCACCCTCGAACGAAACGGCCCAACCCGAACAAGCTCGGTCGGGCGACCTCACATGGTGCGACATGGCACGCTCGACCAAATGATGCCACAAGGGAGAAAACAAAAAATGGGCCACCCGAACGTCCATAAGGCACCCAAGCAATCACAACTTAGCAAAACTGGTATGGGCGCCCTCGAACGAAACGGCCCGTACAAATGTGTTTCGCGTTGGGTGGCCTCACAAGACAAGACCCGATCACAAAAAATAACTCCCAAACCCTAATCCCTAAGATTTTTCCTAAACACTAACAACACTTGCCTCCTAAACATCGCAATATCAACACTTGACACAACTATCACAATACCAACACATGATGTTCTAACTATCGCAATACCGACACTTGTTCTTGTTATCTAATAACTTGTATGGATCTATGTTATAAAAAAATATTTTCTTTTGTGCATGTTTCACTACAGAATAATTATGAGGATGGATCTTTTAGGGACTTCAATAAGAATGGAAAAATGAAACTAGTCTTCTTGACTTCTAAATAATACAAACACTAAAATAAGTAAATAAAAGGAGGTAGTGTGAAGAGTTTTCATCTGCATAAAGTGTGTACTTCTTCCAAAATCAATGAGAATTATCGAAGACTTGCAAGAATAAATATGTTAGATGGAACTTACAATTTTGCTCTAAATGCAAAATTGACTCAAGGCAGAGGATATACATTCAAACTAGTACATTTGGAAAAAAAAAAAATTTAAATATTTTTATTCAAGCGTCGGAAGACCGACGCCTTACCAAACACCTTATCCAAACGCCACAATAGCGACACTCAGCTCTAAGTGTCACAAGACCGATGCCTTATCCAAACGTCGCAATAGTGACAGTTTCTACCAATCTATCGCATGACCGACACCTTCTCCCTAACCGTTGCAATTCTGACAGTTTGCTTCAAACTTCACAATAGCAACACTTAGCTCTATGTATCGCAGGAGCGACACTTTTGTCCAATCCGTCACAATTCCAACGATTTTCTCCAAACGTCACAAGACTGACACTTACCTCTAAGTGTCAAAATACTGGCACTTGTCTCCAAATTTCAATATAGTGACAATTGTGGGCGGGATTTGAAAATTTGATAAAATCTGGGGAAATTTACGACATTTGGTCAAAAGTGTCGGAACAAAAGTGTCGGAATTTCTACCAAATGTACTAGTGTTATAGCGATGTTTAGGAACATTGTTAGTATTGCGACGTTTAGGAACTCCATCAGAAGAGAGACATTTTGGGATACAACGTCAGAAATGCGATGAGTCTAAGATAAGTGTGACGGTATTGGGGATAAATGTCGGTATTGCAACGGTCGTAATACTGTCGGTATTGTGATGTTGGGACACAACGTCAGAAATGAGGCGTTTCTAAGACGAGTGTGATGGTATTGGGGATAAACTTCAGTATTGCAATGGTCGTAATACTTTCGGAATTGCGATGTTACGAGATATGTTTCAGTAGTGCGATGGTTTGTAGATCTCCACTGTTGGTACTTTGGAAATCGATGATTGAGATGTTGGGTGCGACATCACTTGGTAATCCCTGCCAAGTCTAGGTTAGTTGGCCTTGGTCACTTTGTCTCTGAGCTTGAGAAGTCATATTGCTGCTCTGAGGTTTCCATAAACATAGGAATATCTGGGTTTTGTTTCCAAGATTCCTTCTTGAGCCATGGTCAAAGGAGGTACTTATTAAGGCGAAAATTGATTAGGTAGGTTCATTTACCTGGATGAAGATTTTTTTTGATGGAAAATAAACGTATGGAATGGGTTTTGGTTGAGATGGAGACTGCTGAAGGATTACCAAGGTTTCTAAAAATTCTTTAGGACAAGAAGGAGAACATATAGCCACTAAACTACCAAAAGACTCCCTTTAGATGTATAAATTGCAGGAATCTAGGCCATCTAGACAATATTCGTGAGGTTCCTTTGCATTGAGGTCTTGGTATCCATAACCATCAAAAAACCTAACATGGAAAACTTAACAGCTGATTCTTGATACAATTTTGTGGGTTTCAAAAGAAAAGCCAAATTCTGCCTTGAAGGAGGTAAAGGAGTTAGTTTGAGCAAGATGAAAAACCAACATATGAGCTCTGATTTTTCAAGGGAAAGGGAAATTTTGGCAAATGACCCTACTCAAGGCTATACTAAAGGATAAATATCTAAGGATGAGGTTGATGTTGTCACTGAAAATTATGATGATAAAGTGGTGGAATACATCTCGTCTAGTTGATCACCTCAAGGTTCTCTTGGGGCGGAACACTCTCGTGATATGGTTCAAGACGGTAAGTCTCTTTTCAAATCCAAACTCTTTTATTCAAAATATGTCTGTTGAAGATTCCTTACTTATGGATTAGATATAATTGAATGCACTTAATTCTATAACCATTTTCTCTCTTTCACATTCTAGCAAACACTATTTTCCAAAAAACTCAGTAGTAAATTCCTTGAAACCTATAACAACCTCCAAATTTCCAGAAAACCTTGAAAAGCCAAATAAATGATTTTCGTGTATCAATTTAGCTCTAAAAATATTGGATTCCCTTCGACTTCCCTATTCAAATTTGTTTTTATTGATTCAAAAGAAGATAACTCTAGTGCATCGATCTCCCTTACTAAATCGGGCACCCTTGTAACCTATGCACCAATGCTCTCATATAAATATGAAATTAATATTTCCCCTATTTCCACATTTAGAGGGACTAATCCAGTTGATAAATCTCAGACATAACCTAGTTAATCCTTTCAAAAACTCACTATCATAAAGAAAAAGAACAACAAAAAAAAAATGGCAAGAGAAGCAAATCATCCTTAGCTTATCTAGGGTGGAATCAACCTCTCTCTACCTAATGATTTAGATCTTAATTCAGTGGATCTTAGAGAAAAAACACCCATTTTCTCTCCTAAATAATGATAATTTTGTCTCTCAACATTCGAGGGGTTGGGGGTCCCTCCAAATTTTCCTCCCTCAAAATATTTATCAACACCCATGGCCCCTCTATCATTTATCTTCATGAAGCAATGGTATCAGGAGGGAAATCTAGAGTGTGCTTCCAAAATATTTGTTCAGGCTAGTATTCTTGTGCTCTAGAATCAAATGGCTTGTCAAGTGGGCTAATCACTAAGTGGGACCCAAAATATGCATCACTTCAGGTTTTCTCCTCCTCATTGGGTATCATTCTAGAAAGATCAATAAGAGGATTCCCTTGCCCATAAAATCAATCAACTCTTATGGACCATACAATGACATAAAAAATTTTTGAGACTTGATACAAGCCAACGAACTTCTCTTAGATCAAGCCCTCATCATGATAGGAGACTTTAAATTTACTATATATGTAGGAGAGACTTGGGGTCTTTGAGCTAGACCAAATCCTCTGAGCTCCTACTTTTCATCAATGTTGTAAAACCATTAAATTTGTGACATGGCTCCCTTCCCATTAATCCCTACCTATATAAATCCTAAGATAAGTGCGGAAGGGATAGCCAAAAGAATGGATAGGTTCTTAAAAGAACGTCGCTTTTGGGGCACCTATGTGTCGCAAGAGTGACATTTTGGCCGTTGGAATTTGGGGCATATGTGCTAGTGGGTTTATATGATATAACCAGTAGGGTTAAGCTAAGTCGGACCAGTGCATAATAAGAGGGGTAATATATAGTGAGTGGGGTTTAATACATAGTGGGCCCACGATATATAATATGCAGGGAACCAAAACTTATTTATTAAATTTAAATAAAGGGTTGGGGATAATATATATAAAGGAATTAATTAAAATATGGGGTAAGGGTTTAATGCGGGAGAAAATAAATAAATTAAATTGTTAAAAAAAAAGTATAAAATGAATGTTGGTGGGGGGCGGGGGGAGGGGGGAGTGGGTTAAATACATTAATGTTAAAGTAAAACTTATATCGGGAATGAATATTTACACAATGGGTCCCAACATAAAGATTTAATCATTTAGACTTAGGATAAAGTATTTTTCTGCGTTTTTGGTATTTTTTGAATAAAGGCAAATTAGTAAAGGGTAATTTTTACTTTTCCAAAGATAAAATGTGTTTTAACATAGGAAAAGGAATTTTTTGCAAGGGGGAAAGGAGTGAAATAAGGGGAAAGAGTAAAAATGAAGGGGAATGGGTAATTTTACAAGGGGAATGATTTTGAAGGGAAATTAGTAAATGAACTGACCAATTTTCTTCTATTCATGCATTGTGAAAACTGTTTCCGCCTACCCATCAACTACCCTAACATTTTTTCTTCAATTACATGGGTGCATTTGAGCTTGCAGACCCTTATTCATTTTTCTTTTAAACAAAAAACTAACTAATTCTATCCTTATTTCTTCCCAGGGCTTAGATTAAACTGTTGAGCTCCTTATTATTCTCTACCTAACAACTAATCTACCAAGATTAAACAGTTTTGCTAGATCTTTATTCTCTATTTATCAACATAAAATTTAAAGCATGAAAAGTCAAGATTAAGCAGTTTGACCTTTATGTATTGTGGAATTTTTAACAACTTGTACACAATATTATTTTTCAAAGTGAAGTAAAAAGTAGTGGCAATTGAATTTGCATCACTTTCATGTTTTATTTTTATCTCTTTTTTCTTTGGGGTTCATTTTTTATTCTTTTTTCATCTTTTTCTTTCAAGTCCTTTGATTTTTCTTCTAGGACTTTTACAGTCTTTACATTTTCTTTTATTTTTTAATATGGGAAATTTTTTTTATAGAAAGAAAAGTATGTACATATTACAAGACTAATCAAATTCAATTCAAAATTATGAATCCTATTATTATAGGACCCTAACAGTGGCTCCACATGGGAATGACATTTCCTAGTGAAATGTTAAGAACTTTGAGATCAATAGCCTTGAATATTTGACTGTGCTTTTGCCTTGGAGCTTATTTATGAGCTCTGCATTATTCATACTTATGATATTTTGTCTTTCAAAGCTTAGGGCCTTCTCTCCAGGTTTCAACTTTGCAAGAAAAACATCCAATCCAATCTAAACTTTGCAATGTTATGTATAATGAACAAAGTAAACAAAATGAACTACTATTATTCTGGGGAATAGTAATGCTTCAACATTCTACGATTGATAGGTTCACTTGGAAGATCTTATCCATCCAAATCCTTCAAAAAGAATGCATTGTTTCCTTTGTAACCATAAATGACATAAGGACCTTTCCAGAGGAAATCAAATTTACCATGTTTACCTTTCTCTTCTCTCCTGGAATCCCACTTAAGAACTTTGTCACCTATGTAAAAATAATCTTCCTTAGCCTTTTTGTCAAATATTGTTTTAATTTTACCTTGAAAAACTTGATACTTGAGATAGACTTCCTTCTTGGTTTACTGCAAGTGTATGGTTTTATTTCTCCTTCTCTAGATATCATTGGTTTCTACCTACAATTCTTGGATCATATTCATCATTGGTACTCCTAAAGAGGATGAAAAAACAACATCCATCCCATATACAAGCTGGTAAGGGGATGTACCCATGGATTTCTTTGTGGTGAGTCTATCTGCCCATAAGGAATTAACTAACCTTTTATTCTAGGTCTTTTTATTATCTTCTAGTAGTTTCTTGATGATATTAACAAGGCTTTTATTGGAGGATTCAACAAGACCATTACCTTGAGGGTAATAGGCAGTGGAATGGCCAAGTGTAATGTGGTATTTATTACAGAAGTCAATCATATTTTTAGACTTGAAAGCAGCTGCATTATCAATAATGAGCTTTTGGGGGCATCAAAATCTAGACAATATATTGTTTTCTAAGAATGAGATTATGAAAGTATCAGTGGCTTGCCTAGAAGGATTGGCTTCTATCCACTTCGTGAAATAGTATGTGGCTTTCAAAATCCATTTGTGTTGGGGCTGAGGATGGTGGGTGAATTCACCAATGAATTCTAAACCCCATTGCTGAAAAGGAATTTCTGTGTAGATGGGTTTAAGGGGTAAAGGCAACATATTTTTCTTCCCTTCAAAGATTTGGCATTTGTGACAGGAGGTCGCATACTTTTTCACATATACAAATAGTGTAGGCCAGTAAAAACCAGCTTTGAAGATTTTATCTGCAGTTGACTTCTAGTAAATGTGTCCTCCACAATCACCTACATGAAATTCTTCCATAACTTTATCAGCTTCATCTTTAAGAAAACAATTATATAAAATTCCACCGTGATCTTTTCAAAATAGTGCAATATCTATGATACAAAATTTCATCGCCGTTAACTCTAAAAATCTAGCTTTAGTTCTTGACAACCCAAGAGGAGCTTGTAAATTTAGTAATATGAATATGGTATCTGCATACCATGGTGAATCTAAAAAGGCTTCACTGATATGTGGAGTTGCCATATCTTCTTGATCATCTAATTGGAAAATAAAATTTATATCTAAAGCATGACAGTTTGATTCAGCCATGAGTTTGGCTAAACCTTGACCTTTAATGAGTTTTGTGGGCTTAATTTCCATTTCATATTCCAAAATTGTGGTAATCCATTTGCCTCTTTTACCATTAGGCCCATTCTGAGTTATAATTTCCTTCACTACTGAATTTCAAACAAAAGAAATTATGTGTGAATACATGATGTACACTCTAAAGTATTTGATAGCTTTCACTAATGCTAATGCCTGATTTTCCATTATGTTATATTTTAAAGTGGAATGTATAAGTGTTTTTTTTAAATAAGAAATGGGCTATTCATAGCCCTGATCATTCTTCTGCAGTAAGACTGCAACAATAGTATTTTTTGAAGAAAAGGAAAAAATAATGAAATCTTTTTTGAAATCAATATTTATTAGGATTGGTTTTCTTCTCAACACTTGTTTGATTGATTCAAATGATTCTTTGGCATCTATAGTCCATTTAAGTGTTGAGTCTCTTTTCAACATGTTTTTGAGTTCTCTAATTATTTCTACTAAGTTTGAAATCAATCTTCTGAGAAAATTGATTTTACCTAAGAAAACTTGCAATTATTTAATATTCCTAGGATGGCTTATGTTCATAATGGTGTATATTCTAGTTGGGTCTATCCTAATTCCCTCTTTTGATATAATATGACCTAATAATTTTCCTTCTTCAAGTTCAAAAAGAGTCTTTTTGGGATTCAAAGAATGCTGAATTTCCTGCATTTGATAAACACTTGCCTCAGGTGATCTAAATGTTCATTATCAGTTTATGAAAATATAGTTATATCATCAAGATAGATCACAAGAAAATAATGAATTTCTTTAGAAAAATCTATATCCACAGCTCTTTGAAAAGTGGCTCCTGCATTCATTAATCCAAAAGGCATTTTCACATACATGAAAGTACCCCAAGGAGTAGTAAATGCAGTCTTTGTTTGGTCTTATGGCTGAACTAAAAACTATTTATACCCAAAGAATCCATCAAGTAATGAAATCTTGGATGAACCAACCACCCTCTGTAAAATATGGTCCATCTTGCAGAGAGGGTAGTTATCTTTTAGGGAGACTTTATTTAAATTCGGGAAATCAACACAAATTCTGATTTCCCATGTATTCTTCCTAGTGGGAAATAAGTTTGAAACCCAATTAGAATATCTGATAGGTGAAATTATCTAGGCTTCATACATTCTCTCAACCTCTTTTTCAATTAAAGGCATTAAAACTAGATGGATTCTCCTGAGCTTCTGTTTGAAAGGTTTTTGATCTTCTTTTATAGGTATTTTGTGTTTTATTATGCTAGTGTCATAAGATTTTAGGTCTTCATAACTCCATGCAAATATATCCTAAAATTCCTTAAACAAAGCTATGTGTTTTAGTTTTTCTTATTAAGGTAGGGCTTTTGAAAGTTTGATGAGTTTAGACCTTTGTTATGTTCCTATATTGAATTCTTCTATATATGATCTTAATGGTTCCATCTTTGGTTTTCTTGCAGTGTCATTTGAATAAAAAAGATCTTCTAATGGGGCTAATACCTCAGGTAAAAAGTTATTTTTAAGGTTTAAACTGTTAGAATCATCATCTGCTAATTATTCAATCTCTAACTTTTCTATTTTATCTATTTATAATTGAGTGAATTTATTGGGTTTAGTGAAATCTAAGTTATTTACATCTATCTTACTGTCTATTTTATCATCTACTGTACAATCTGTGTCTATGTTACAACTGTGGAATTCTCCCTCAGCGTTCATGAAATGATAGATTTGTTCATCGTATGAAAAAAATTGCCAATATTTTAGATTATCTGGAATAGTAGGCCTGTGTTTTACTTCTGCTCTATATTGATGATTTGGTTGAGAAGGTAAAATACAGGTACTAGAAAAAGTTGCTAAACTATGTGCTTGTATATTTTGTTTTCTAGGAATTACAGCAAAGTCACATTCAAACAATTCTTTCATCAGATCTAAAATTATTTCTCTATATTGTATTAATCTAGGATTATACACAGAATAATCTCGTCTAATTTGTTTTACAATTAAATCAGAGTATCCCATGATAGAAAGTCTTTTTCCTCCTAAATTTCAAACAATCTGCAATCCTAAAATCAGAGCTTCGTACTCTGCCATGTTGTTTGTACATTTGAAGTTTAATCTAAAGGCATGACCTTATGCATGATTGTTTTCCATGTTTTGAATCCAAACTCCTGCTCTTGCTCCTAATTTATTCACTGATCCATCAAAATCTAGATGCCACATTGATTCATGAAATATGTTCTCACTGTCTGGGTATTTATATTTCTGTTTTAATTTTGTGTTGTTATCTATACTAGTTTCAGAATTACATAAAATGAAAGAGTCCATATCAGTAGGTGTAGAATAAATAGGATAATTTTAAGGTCTTTCTACACTACTAACCATGTACTTCATTAATGTCTCTCTGTAAAGCTTCTTGGGTTGTCCAAATACTAAAATAGTGGCATAAGACATGTCTAATTGTAGAGATCCCTACAATTTTTCTCCCCATGAGAGAGATAATAGCATTCCATACTTAGGAGGGATATCAGCTACTACAATATCCATGACTATGCTTTTTCCAGGGTATTGAACTAAAGTAACACATAAATATTTGATTAAGCCTAGATATTTCACTTTAATGGAATCAAATGAGAAAAGTTCTTTATAAGGCCTAGTGATGTCTAAATTCAAGGTTTCCATTATTGATTTTGGCATTAAATTATGTGAATCTCCTAAGTCTAGCATAACATTTTGTAAAATATGCTCATGAACAGTCAAGCTAATGTAGAAAGGAGGAACTCATCCCTCTTGGTGTTTTTCATTTACTTCAGGACCAAATATTAATTCTATTTGTTCATCACTCAAATTGACAGATTATTATCCTTCATTTATGTTTATTGTGTCAGTGATCTGTGAATTTTATAAATCATGCTTAACCAATTCTGTTAAAGGAATAGGTATCTTCAGTTTGGAAATTTTAGTTTGGATATTGAATTGTGCTTGTGTTTTTCATAACTGAATTATTTCTTCTTTTGTAATTGTAGTTTGGATATGTTTCTCTTCTTTTTCTATAGCTAGTTTTTCAATTTTTGTTTGTCTTTCCACCCTTTTACTGATTTTTATCTTCTTTTCATGGAAAATTTGAGTTGTAGTGGTAAATTTGGAATTTTTGGAAGTTTCAGCAATAGTTTTGGTAGTATCTATTTTAGGATCAACTGATTTTGGATCAGCAACAGATGTTTTTGGGTCAGAAATTGTTGTTTTAGAAGCAACATATTTTTGAGGATTAGCTGATGTTTGAACATCAATATCTGTAATTTCAAAAATTTTAGGAATTGATGTGATTTGAGGACTAGAAATTTTCTGATTAGGATTTAAATTTTTCTGAGTTGAGCTAGAGTTTTGCTGGGTTTCCCCAGGAAGAATCTGCAGTACTTTGTTTGTAGGAGCTTCTATTGTTTTCTTTGTTTGAGTTTGGGTAGATTTATTAGTAGGGGATTCTACATTTTTCTTGCTCCTAAGGTTATATTTCTTATAAACTTCATTTATTGCAAACTCATAACCTTGCTTGTAATCAAAAGAATCGTCAAATTCTAATTGTAATTTTTGTAATTCATGTAATTCTTGTTCTTCTTGTGTAAGAAAAATGGTATTATCATCATTAATTCCCATTAGATTAATCTGAGTGTATTCATCATCTTATTTTTGGTGAGAAATTTCAACATACTTCTCTTGGAAAGGTGGTCTTATTGTTTGATCAGGTGTTGATTCTCTAGATTCACCAGTGTTGGTGTTTTTCCTGAAATTGGGGTTTCTTATTTGAGGACCTCGTTGTTGGTTATCCCACTGTGGCTTCCTTGAGATATTATCTAATCTATCCATCATTATTTCTAATGTTTTTTCTAAGCTATCTATTTTCATATCTGAATTTTATGTTTCCTCTTTTATTGTCACTCTTCTTTCATTTCTCAATCTAGCTTTCTTGGCTAACAAGTTTGCCTCTACACTTAGGTTGTCTCAAGGGGAACTAACCTAGGTACAGAGGTTAAGGTTTGCCAAAAAACCCCTATACTACTGGCCCTTTCAGTAGTGACCTACTTGTGCAGGTCAAAGTCTCACCCGAAGCAGTATGGGAGGGTGCTGGAACCAGGTTTCTGCACCTTGGGAGAGGGTAGGTAAGTCAAGCCGAGTTGCATTCATCCTTATAGTTACCAAATATTATATCATAGAGCCCTGATATACTAATATCCTTCGCATCCATGTGCATAATACCAATTATAATCACAGTAACGAACAAATCATAGACTTATAGAAAATTACTACAGTTATCACATAAAGCATAACAAAACAGATACAGAATGTAGCATAAACAAGTAACACAAGTACTTTCACAGCTTAAATAAATAACATAGAATCATACATACTCAATCAAATATCACAGATTCACATCAATAATTCCAATATATTCAGATATTCCAACAACCTTCCGCATTCATTAATCCTTCAAATTTACTTACAATACCCAAAACCCAACCTACACACACAACAGCAGGGTCTGCACACAGTGGGATAGAGGAACTCTGCACACATATCTAGCACGATTCCTTACCCAACCAACCCTACAGATCTAACAGTTCACACATAGCATCAATTCCAATTCATTCATGCCTTACAACTTGAAAAGGTTCAACTATTTATACTACTTTAGCCTATGCATCCAATGGTCTGCAAACCATTGTTTGCAGACTCTTGGTCTACCCTTGAACCATTTACCATGCATTAGGTGTTTTGACCAACCCAAAAACCCCTAAATTAGACTAAATATAATAAAAAATGTACAAAATGGACCATATTTGCAGTTTTGTTGGAGACCCTATTCCAATAGTTCCCCAAGACAATCTTGTGACTCGTCCCGAGTCACTGTGATGGTGGCCTCTCCACCTGAACCTGTACAGCTACTCCAGCCATATATTCATTTGATCCGATACGGTTTGAGCTAACTACCATTGACATAGCCTGGTAACATATCACTGCGCAGGGTAGCTAGCCTAACAGCTCCGCCATCCATGATATCCTTAACTATGTAGTGACCAAACCAATGCTATCAGAACTTCCCTGGATGCTTTGAAAAATGGCTATCGTATAAGAGGACCAATTTTCCATCCACGAATGTCTTTTGGTGAATATGTCAATCATGTCAGGCTTTATCACGGGCCTTTTGGGCTTGTTGTTGGAAATTCGCAAGAAATATGTCTTCCTCCAAAGCCATAAGCTACACTAATCACTCCTCCATGATGTCAGGTTTTCCCATGTTCATAAATTTTGTGATGCATAGACTAGGAATAATATAATCCATGGGCATAACGACCTCTTTACCATAAACCATCCTGAATGGGTTTTTTCCTGTTAGCTTCTTGCAGGTTGTTCGATAGGCCTAGAGGACCGATGGGATGCGCATGTCCCAATCGCTGCGATTAGCATTCCATACCTTTGTCAGCGCTTGCTCCAATATTTTATTAAAAGCTTCAACCACGCCATTTTCTTGTGTTTGATATGGTGTGATCTTCGCATGATGGATCCAGAACTCCTCGGTCAAAGCTTTGATTTTTTCATTAACAAAGTGCGTACCTCTGTCACTCATAAGGATCTTTGGACATCCAAATCTAGTCAGGATTTGTTCAAAGATGAAATGTGTAGTGGTATCCATAGTGAAATCCTTTAATTCTTATGTTTCAGCCCACTTGGTTACATAATCAGTGGTAGTAATAATGTAGGGCACAATCGTCTTCTTCCCTGGTGGGTTGATAGGCCCTATGAAATCGATAGCCCACTTATCAAATTCTTGTAGAGCCATTTGAAGTTTAAGGGGCATTTAATCTCTGCAGGACGGCCTCCCTGTTCATTGGCATGTATGGCAGGCTTTACAATAACCATGGGCATCACTATGCAGGGTTTTCCACCATAACCCATCTCTCAAGTTCTTTTGCGCCATTTCTTTCCCTATGTAGTGACCTCCTGCTATTCCGTCATGAGCCTCTGCTAAGATAACATTCCTTTCATGCTCCAAAACATTATCACCGCAATACTTCATCTGATCCCATCTTATATAAATGACCTACGATGATGGTAAAATCTGCGGCTCGAGTGACTAAATATTTCTTCTATTGTACAGAGTACTTTGGAAGTGTCATCCTAGTAGTCAAGAACAGAATGATATCAGTGACGTGTGCATTTACTACCTTAATAGAAAATAGCCACACATCAGGCAATCTAGCTTCCAGTTCGGTTGGCTCCTCGCCACTCTCTATTCAGGACAAGTGATCCGGCCTAAAATTCAACTTTCCCGGCTTGACGATGATTTCAAAGTCATATTCTTGAAATAGCAGTAGCCATCGGCATATCCCCCCCCCCCCCCCGACACAGGCTTATTTACTAGGTACTTTGACGCTGAATAGTCTGTGAACATTTTGAAGTGTCCTCTTAATAAGTAATGTTGATATTTCTGCAAAGCGTAGACCATGGCCAATCCCTCCCGCTTTTTGGTGGAGTAGTTACGTTCCGCACCAGAGATTTTACTACTTGCAAAGGCAACCAGATGGTCAATATCTCCTTCTCCCGGTTGCATAAGGACATCCCCGAGAGAAATTCCTGGCGTATTGACGTGAACATGAAATAACTTCTCCCAATTAGGAAAGAAGAGAATAGGTGTCAATACCATCTTTTATTTAAGTAACTCCAAGATCTTTTGACACTCGTCATTCCAAAAGAACGAAAAATCCTTTTTGAGAAATTTTTCCATAGGGGCAGTAATCAGCACATAGCCTTGAATGAATTTCCTATAGTAGCCCATGTGTCCAAGGATCGAGTGCAGTTGTTTCTCCACGGTTGGTACTGGCAAGTTTATGATAATTGTGATTTTGGCAGGATCCACCATCAGTCCTTGCCGACAAACTATGTGGCCGAGTAAGATTTCGAAGGGTACGCAGAAGATACAATTCTTGATATTTAGGGAAATTTGGTGTTTCCGGCAGGCATCCAACATCATGCATAGGTTTTATATGTGCACCCTTACCAGGCCGAAGACACTCCAATCATTTAAATACACCTCGAGGAACTTGTGGATGAATTCCTTGAACACTGCGACAACAACCCGTGAGAAGATAGAAGGGGAATTTTTGAGTCCAAATGGCATGAAAGTATACTGAAAAGATCCCCAATCAGTGGCGAATGTGGTTTTTCTATGGTCCTCAGGTGCCATTATGATTTGATGGTATCCTGAGAACCCATCCATGAAGGAGTATGCTTCCTGTCCTCCTACATTGTCCAAAATTTCATTTGAGAATGGTGTCAGAAGTTGATCATGAACGCAGGCATCGTTCAATTTGTGCAGGTCCACACGGATCTGAACCTCCCCCTTAGTTTTTTTCTCTTGAACCACCATTAGACTAACCTAGTCTAACTGTTCCATAGGTTTGATGTTACCTCCAACAATCATTTTATCAATTTCTTCCCTGACCTTCTTCTTATACTTGGGTTTCAGCCTATAAGGTCGCTACTTTATGGGGCACACATCAATTTTGAGAGTGATATGCATGACCCCTAAGATCCCTGTGATCCCCTTCAGCTCTGAAAAATTTGTCGGGAACAAGTCCTGGTATTATGTAAGTAACTCGGCCACTTTTCCTACTACATCTTCATCACAGTAGTCCCCAATCTTAGACAACTTAGGGTGCTCTTTCGTCGCAATATTTACTTCATGCGGCTTGAGAGGCTTAGTGACATCCACTTCTTACAGTGGAGGTCCTGCAACAACGCGCTCCCCTTCCAACTCCAGGATAGAGACAGACCGCGGATCATCTTCACCTTCCTCCCTTGCCAAGCTGCGATAGTTGAAAATATCCTACATTTTCGTTTCCCGTGTCGGTGCCCCGAATATTGCAGAGGAGCTGGATTTTCCAAAAAAAAAATTATCTATGTCCTTCAGAGCTTCGTCAAGCACCTCAGAATCCCCTATCAGTTCGAATGTTCCTATGAAGTCACTCTTCAGAGTTTCCCAATGGCGGGTGCGTTGATGTAGCTCCACATCCAGGTACCATGTAGTAGGGATTGGACCCAACGCATGAATGAATAAGTGAAACCATTCTTCTGTATTTCGGTCACCCCACGTCTTTATCCATGCAACCAAGTGTTCTTGTGGATCCCCTGGGTCAAGGAATGTCTTGACCTACACCTCTGTCGGAGTCTCGAATCATAGGAGCATCATGTCCCGACAATCCTCCCACTCTTGGAACGCTCCCTTATGCGTATCCAACCATCGTACAGGGGTTGCATGCATAGATATGTTAAGGGCCCATAACCTTTTTTCTCTGGGAACCTCCAATTCGAATGTTCGTAAAAACTCCTTAATATTACTAGAACCATCAAAATAGGGTAGATCTCTTACCTCTAAGGAAGTGCAACGGAAGTTCTTTGTGACCCAAAGGCATTGCAGCACAGAGACATCATGTAACCAATTTTTCCATTTCTCCATCTCCCCATCAGAGTTGGAGAAGCAGTCACTGTCCTTTTCCTAGCAGAGTACACCATCCGTTGTAGGGTTGATCCAATCTTCAACCTGTGCAGTCAACTTATAAATGTGATCTACATCATCTTCATCATGCATCGGCTCTGTATACCATTCGCTTTTC
Organism: Pinus albicaulis; assembly: GCA_034641835.2. Taxonomy (NCBI): domain Eukaryota; kingdom Viridiplantae; phylum Streptophyta; class Pinopsida; order Pinales; family Pinaceae; genus Pinus; species Pinus albicaulis. The sequence continues at coordinate 914,931,547 of CM076569.1, forward strand.
GCAGGATCTAATGGTACTATCACCCTTGTACTGTTATTTTCAAATACCATGCTTTTCTTCTTCAAGTTAATGCTGCCTCCCATATCGATGTCCCAATCCAAGCCTAGGAGCACAGGGTAGAGGTACGCATCTTCTACAATCTAATTTTTTTCAAAATCAGTCCGAACCTTGACCCCTACAATATCTACCATGATCTACGACAGTCTCCCCAAAGGTATGATCTTCTGCTGATTTTCCATACACAACTAGATAGTGGACCATTCCAACGTAGGTTCCCCCATTCATTCCCAAGTCTGTTAAGGAAATACATTCACATCTGACCCTAGGTCCAAAATAACCTGATCCATCTCATAATCACCAATCTGCAAAGTCAACTACATCTCTCTACCAGTGCATTTCTTATATCTGTATAGTTTGTGCACGTCCTTGATTTTTGGAGGTAGGCTAGGTCATGTTTCGCAGCTATCTATTAATGCCTGAAGATTCTCCACAACATTTGGGCTGCGCAGCAGCTTCATAATGCTTGTAAAAAGGGTTTGGCCTCCTCATCTGTCTTGAGGTTTCTCGGTAGCTGGGAAGTAGATGCCTCTGCCTCAGCAAAGTCCTTGTGAGCTGTGACAAATGTTTCTTTCTCCTTTATTAAATCCAAACCTTCTTGCATGATAACTACTTGTCGGATCAGAGGTTTGATCGCAGTATTCTCCCCAGGCCCCCCTGTGGCCATCCCACTGCGTGTTACAACATTCACGCTTGGATATTTGTCTCGCAGTTTATCCTTAACGCTCTGCACATTCTACATAGGTGTAAGCTACCTCTCCTGCATCTTTCCTATCAATATTGGATAGTCTTCAATCACATGGTCCAATTGTCTGCAATACCCACAGGACTGCCTCGTAGGGTTCAGAAAGTCCCTGGAAAAGTGTCCTACTTCTCCACAATTATAACATATTAGTTTCCCTCGTCCTCGGCCTACACTTCCACCTCTTCCACCTCCCTTGCCGCTGGCTGGGGAGCCACCTGTGCTCGAGAGGGATCTTGGCGAGGATGGATCCGACTGTACCCTATAGATACTCCCTCGATCGATCATCAAATCATATGTCTGGCATTTATATTCATCATGTCCTATCGACTTGCAGAACCTGCACCATTGCTGCTTTACTTCTAGGACATATGCAACAAGGTGGGGGCAGTGGTTTGTGTCGTGCAGCCCCGCAACATGAAAATCATTGCACCATAGCACCGACCCACTTGATCCTATAATTTCCCTAGGGAGCAACGAGCTAGGTACCCCGATCTACTTATAGTCTGCTAACAGAGGGAAGTTATCCTTATTGTGACCATTCATCTTGCATCGTATGCACCATCTTTCAGGGCTAGCCTCTGCTCCTCGCTCCTTTCGTAGATTCTGGATCTCCATGTGCATCACCTCCAGTTGTTCTTGGATTTGTTGGACGCCCAGCTGGTTATCATCTCTAGCCACAAATTATAACTTCATAGTGAACTCCAAGGATTTTTCCTGTGATTCAAAAGTTTGGTGACCCATAGGTACGCGCAGGTGAGGTAGCAGCATAGCAATGAACCATTACATGTGTTTTCTGTCATCATACTGCAATCCTTCTTCTCTATTCACCTTCAATCATTGATCGACCTCCCACACAGACTTATAAGGCCCTTGATTGAAATCCTTTAGATCAACCTTTGAGAGTATGACTTAGGCTTCTTGAACTGTTGTTTCAAGGTGTTCTTAATCTCTTCAATGGTTGCGTTCACATGTTGGCCGATGTATCCCATGTACCAATCCAAATCTCTTCCTTCAAAAGCAATAGAAAGGTGTACCCTCTTCACCTTATCACTAGCTACGTTCTGTGTAGTCCATACCGATCCTGCGACAAACCAAAACTAAAACGTGTCTTCATCTCCCACACCCTTAAAGGTAGGAAACTTCATGTGCATAGCCATGTCATCTTCCGGTGGTGGCAAAGGTGTAGGTGAATTCTTACCCCTATGCTATTTTGAAAGTGGTGTGGCTGGAGGACTCTTTGTAGCTACTTCTCTTACTGGACTATAGACAGATCTATCTCCTTCTTAGTTGGTATGATAGTATTTTCCAGTTCGCGTCATACTCTTGTCGAGATCATAGGTCATTCATTTGGTGTGGCTACATAGAATACTCTTTTCACACAGTAATATCTTAATCAGCAATGGTAAGGCCTTCAGAAACGTACCCCGGAAACCCTTGAAGAATATTTTCTCTGCTTCAGAGTAGGAGACAAACTGATTGATGGAAAATTCTATCACGAACCCTCTTAGCACACTATCCACCCAGTGATCCACCGTGCGAGTGATGGTGTTATCAGCATTCTCTAATTGTTGGATCAATTCTGGGGTCCACTGTGTGACCCGCTTGTCTTTCCAACACTTCTGAAATTTGACCAACCTTGCGAGCCACTCCTGGAGCTCGATCACAATTGTTACAAAGAATATCACGCAGATATCCGTGAAAATATACTTATTCTTCCACTCTTCGATGCTCAACCTCTTACTGCGGTTTTCTTTTACTGCAAATTCCTGAACTTGCTGTTCAAATCATTCATCAATTTATTTTCTTTTAGGTTTCCAATATGGCCTTGGAATTACCCGATCCATCTCTCAAAATGCTCCTGGTCCTGGCAACTGAACCATTTGTTGGCTCGAGGGGTCCTGACCCAATTTCAGAGGTTAAGGTTTTCCAACAAACCCCTATACTACTGGCCCTTTCAGTAGTGACCTTCTTGTGCAGGTCAAAGTATCACTCGAAGCAGTATGGGACGGTGTTGGAACTAGGTTTCCGCACCCTTGGAGAGTGTTTGTAAGTCAAGCAGAGCTGCGTTCACCCTTATACTTACCAGATCTTATATCACAAAGCCCTGATCTACTAATATCCTTTGCATCCACATGCACAATACCAATTATAATCACAGTAACTAACAGATCATAGACTTATAGAACATTACTGCAATTATCACATAAAACATAAGAGAAAAAATCCAAATTACAGCATAAACAAGCAACACAAGTACTTTTGCTACTTAAATCAATAAAATAGAAGCATACATACTCAATCAGATATCACATATTGGCATCAATAATTCCAGTAGATTCAGATATTCCAACAACCTTCCGCATTCATTAATCCTTCATATTTACTTACAATACCCAAAACCCAACCTGTGCACAGAGAAATAGGGTCCACACACAGTAGGACAAAAGGATCTTTGCACACATAGCCAGCATGAGTCCTTACCCAACCAACCCTACAGATCTAACAGTTCGCACGTAGCATCAATTCCAATTCATTCCTACCTAACAACTAAAAAAGGTTCAACTATTTATACTACTTTAGCCTATGCATCTAGTGGTCTAGAAACTGTGGTTTGCAGACTCTTGGTCTACCTCTGGCCCATTTACAATGCATTAGGGGCTTTGAACCACTCCAAAACCCCTGCGTTAGACTAAATATAATAAAAAATGTACAAAATGGACCAAATTCGCAGCTTTGTAGGAGACCCTGTTCCAACAACTTAGAACATTGCTTTGCATCTGCTCTAAGATTTTTGGGTTTCTCTCTCTCAGCTACTAAGCCATATCAGTATCAAATCCATTAGGGAACTTGATCAGGGAAGAGACTAGAGGAGGTTTAAGATTAGTAGGGATTGCATTGTAAATACTGTTATATCTTGTACAATAGTCCTGAACTGTTTCATTAGGTGCGCTTTTTAAGTTTTCAAATTTAGACAAAATTTTTAATGGATTCTTCTGTTCTCCCATATATTAAGAAAAATTATATGGAAAGCAGCTAAATAAACAATACTACCAGCAAGTAAACCTTTAAACCATTTCTTTACATCACCAGCTAAAGTTTGAGAAGAAAGTCTCATTTGAACATCAACTTCATCTATTTCATGCAGTTTAAAGTAATTTGTCATTTTGTTAACATGTTGTTGGGTAGTGTAATTACTAGTACCATCAAATTGAAATATTTTTCTTTCATAATCTTGGGGAATGGCATGTAGAAGGGCTTGCAAGACCAATGGGGCATATCTCGCAGCCATAGCTAAGATACTGGCTGAACTAGGAGGTAATTTTGAATTACTTGGTGATGATTTTGAGGTACTTGCATCTGAGGTATGAGAACTTGAAGATGTAGTTGGGATACTAGAAGAGGTTCTTGGAAATGTGTTTTAAGTGCTTGAAAATGTAGCAAGAGTACTAAAGGCTAAACTTCCAATACTTTGGGTTGGAAATAAAACTCTAGGTTGAAGTGGAAGCTTAGGAATGAAGGATTCTATGGAATGAAGTGTGGTGGAAATAATAGATGAGGAGGTAGTAAACAAGAATGAACCTACATATTCTAAATGACTAGTACCTAAATGATTGGTAGAAGGCTTAGGGGTTTAGGCAGATAAAGCAGTCAATTCAAATAAATGTTGAAAATAAGCTTCATCTATTTCCTTAATCAAAGTTACATTTAAAGCATCAAGTTTATCATAAACGTTTAGGGTTTTTTCATCTGAATCTAGTGAAACAGTTTCCTTCTTACTTTCAGTGAATGAAATTAAATAAGGATCTATTACAATATTATGAATGTCGCTTTCTAATTTTGTTTAAAACAAAGATTGCTCAAAAGCTTAATTAAATTCAATGTCTTGTAAAATTGATAATTTATTTGGAAGAGAATTTTCTTTGATTAATGAATTTTTATTACCTAAACTTTCTAATTTTTTGTTTTTAATTACAATTCTGTCAAGATTATCTACTATGACAACAAGTTCTGGATCTGGATTAGACCTAGTATAGTAGACTCTTCTGGAAGCTATAATTTCAATTTTTAATGAAAATTTTACTAACAACCCTTTAAAACAATCTTAAGGTGAAAGGATAAATAAAAGTATTTCCTTTAAGAGTAATTTTAAAAACTCAAGACTGGTTAGTTCCCCTGTATGGTCACCAATATGTTATCACTCAAATAATTCTCAAGGGTTGTTTATATTTTTGTTTAAATAATATTAGAGGTAACCAAAAACCTACTTTTAAGCCTTACGATCTAGCCTTCCTAATTCTCAGACAGGGCTATCTCTATATGATTTATCTTTTTCGATTGTAGTTGATTTTAGGCTAGTTTGTGGGACTACTTGGATTTTGATTTTGGATTTGGTTTTTTGGTGAAATTACTTACTCAGATGGATAGATGTAGGTTTGTATTCCATTGGGCTAATGGAGTCAAAGTGTCAAGAAACAGAAGTGGGATCAAGGTTCTAAAGGGAAGTATTCACAGGGTAAGATAGTTTGGTCACATCAGATCCTTAGGCTGATGGTGAAAATGGTTTTAATCAGGGTAAGAGAGAAATTAAGGGTTCTCAAATCCGGATAATGAGTGAAAAGATAGAGGTCAATCGAAATAAGGGAACAATTAAGAATTCCCTATTCTGGATATCATAAGACAAATATATAAATGATAAAAAGTTCAAGACAGAGTGTAATTAAACATATTTTGTAATAAAATTCGAGTTATATCATTTAGATTTAAGAAAACACATGAGCATGTGAAAACTTCATAAAGAAATAATTAAACAAGTAGAAAGTACTTCACTGTAATGGCCTAATGCATGAATCCTGTAATATAATCTCTTTATTGCTTTAATCTAGTCTGCTGACTTGAAATTGGTACAATCACCCCTCACGTTCCAGAATAGTAGAACTATAGAAATGTTCAACAATTCATCGATGCTCAATACTTTGAAATGAGAAGTATTTATACAAAAAATCTTGCAAAATATCCTAAAACAAACTTAGGAATTATTCAAGGAAAAACAAATATCTTAATGTAAGAGGATAGAGACAGCTATATAAATATTGCAAGATGTCCCTACTTTTATTGATTTGTTGTTTAATTTTTGATATTTTGTTGTTGATTTGTCTCTAATTGTTGCTGAATGAAGGTTGCTTGTTAGGAAATGGAGTTTCCTCTATGGTGGCACCTTCATCTCTATTTTGAATTTTACTCTGACTATAGACTGATACTCCTTGATTGTAAATACAAAAACATGTGGAATAGGACTGAGGAATACTTCAAAACACCTTCTTCGAGCATTTTGACCAATTGTTCATTAATATTATCAACAAGGTATTGGGAAAAATTGAAAATGGTAGCAGGAGACTCACAAGGTATGAATGTAGACAAAAAACATAGTATTGCAACATCAACATGCTCATCTATGAAATAACCAAGAATAAAGGACATGATGCCAAAATTTTGCAGATGGGTAAGGAGGATTTATCTTGGGAATTTCTACAGATGAAGACATGAAAGTTTGGCGTATTTGGAACCTTTTGGGGAAGTCCAGATTTAGATAAAACTGCGTAAGAACTCTAATGGACAAAGGAATTTCATCTGGTCTGGATTGGATCTGGAGAATTTGATTGATTGACTCAACAGTAATAGTAAACGTAATTTTTTTCGGGGTTTATTATGGCTCTCTGGTCAGGGAAATAGTAATATTGACAAAGTATGATTACTTCTGGGCACTAGAAAGCTTGTGGGAATACATATTTTGGGAAATTAGATTCCCAAATGAAAACCTCATCTGCTTGGTCTATGAATTTTTCATGGCTCCATCAGTGGAGCTAAAGAAGGTTAAATTCAGTGATTATGTCATTAATTTTAAATTTATCTAGGGGAGTGTGTTCTACATCTACAACATGAGGTTGCAGAGGACTGACATTTACAGTACTTTTGGAAGCCATTGTTCTGTTTTATTTATCAATTAATTAATCTTTGACTTAAAAAAATTAATTTATGTGTTTAGGAGCACCTCTGACAGATTATAACATTTTGCAAACTGATTTTAAAAATCCAATTTGTCAATTATTATTCTCTGTGATCAAAAATAGTTTTCAGACCTCAAATTTCTGCAAAAGGATGCCTAGGGTATGTAGGAAAGTTTTCAAAGGCACATAAGGTTTCCTTTAGTCTGTAGAGGCTTCTATTTTAATTCAATTTCTTATTACTTTATCTTTAGATCAAGAAACAAGCCTTTTTTTTTTAGAAATACTTGGGAAGAATGAAGATTTTGGTTTGAAGAAGGGTTTTGAGGTAGGAAAAGGCTTTCTAAGGCTCTTCTGGTCTTTAATAGTGCTTTATATGACTATTTCAGTGTCTTTTGGCAGCAAATGGTTGAATTTTGGTTGAATTGGGCTCAAAATGAGGCTAACAACGTGATATTTTCTTGAAAAACGGTCGGCAATATTCTTTCAGTGCAAAACTATAACAGAAAGTGGTAAAAGGGCTAACAAAGGATGGTTATATGCATTTTTAACCAAGAGTGTTTACATTGAATGCATGGGTCTTTCAAAATTGACAAGGTGGTTTGGATAATGGTCAGTTGAAACTGTTGAGCAGTTTTTGCATGAGCTAAAGTGGTCGGGCGATAAAATTCTTGAGGATGCAATCGAATGGGAATTAGCCACGTAGCTAGGAGCGGAGCTCCGAAAACCATGGATATCACAAGGTTTGGGTATGGTTAAGGATCAGGCTATTAGATGTGCAACAAGGCTTGTTGGGCGTTGGATCTGGTCAGTGATAATTTGACGAATGGGATGATGCAATGGAGTATGTGGATTTCATGGCATGGGGCTCGGAATGCAATTGGTTACATATTTTATATGGTCAGGGTGTATACAATATAACTAATGGGGTTAAGATAAGTGGGACTAGTGTATAATACGTGAGGTAATATATAGTAAGTGGGTTTAATACATATTAGGCCCAAGTTATATAATATGCGGTGAAACAAAACTTATGTATTAAATTTAAATAAAGGGTTGGAGATAATATATATAAAGGAATTAATTAAAATATGGGGTAAAGGTTTAATGTGGGAGATAATAAATAAATTAAATTGTTAAAAAAAAAATATAAAATGAATGGGGGGGGGGGGGGGGGGTTAAATACTATAAGTTTAACGTAAAACTTATATCGGGAATGAATATTTACGCAGTGAGTCTGAACCTAAAGATTTAATCATTTAGACTTCTGATAAAGTATTTTTATCAGTTTTTGGTGTTTTTTGAATAAAGGGAAATGAGTAAAGGGTGCTTTTTACTTTTCCAAAGATAAAATGTGTTTTAACTTAGGAAAAGGGATTTTTTGCAAGGGGAAAAGAGTGAAATAAGGGGAAAGAGTAAAAATGAAGGGGATGGGGTATTTTTATTGTTGGACATTGGGTTCAACACTCCCCGTGTTTTTCGCGACATGGACTAACCACCTCTCGTGGATCCTAACTCTGGCGGTTGTAGCAGAGACTAATGCCTGTGGGTTTTGGTCTAACGGAAATCGTTATTCCAACAAGTGGTATCAGAGTGAAAGGTCTCGAGTTAGAAACTCACCCGGCTCGCGTTGGGGGGGAGATTGTTGGACATTGGGTTCAACGCTCCCCGTGTGTTTCGCGACATGGACTAACCACCTCTCGTGGATCCTAACTCTGGCGACTGTAGCAGAGACTAATGCCTGTGGGTTTTGGTCTAACGGCAATCGTTATTCCAACATTTATAAGGGGAATGATTTAGAAGGGAAATTAGTAAATGAAATGACTAATTTTTTTCTATGCATGCCTTGTGAAAACTGCTTCTGCCTACCCATCAACTACCCTAACATTTTTCTTCATTTACATGGGTGCATTTGAGCTTGCATACCCTTATTCATTTTTCTTTTAAACAAAAAAACTAACTAATTCTATCCTTATCTCTTCCAAGGGCTTAGATTGAACTGTTGAGCTCCTTATTATTCTCTACCTGTTGTGAAAAAAGCTCCAAAAAGAGAAGAAAATAGATATCAACGCCTTAGAAATAAGCCACTTCGAGGGGGAAACCTCTAATAAATTACATGAATGAACAATTCTTGGATGATACAAATGACCAAAACCTCCTTCTATATATAGGATTCCATGGGGCCACAATATAATCCTAGTGGGGCCACAATGTAATCCTAGCTTACCTAACAATAATAATGTAAAGGCTCAATAATAACAATATGGGGGTTACACGGGTACAACAGTAACAATAAGGGCGGATACACTAACATAATAAGGGACTACACTATTAATATAGGGACATAACATGCCCCTCTCCTTCAAACAAGTGTTGTCCTCAATGCTTGATTATTTCTTGATGCTTTTGTATAAAATTCTCATCCTCCCATGTGGAATCTTCTACAGGAAAGTTCTTCCACTTGCTGAGATACTATATTTCTGTTACTACCTTAGAACTTCTTTTGATGTGATGTTGATATTCCAGTTGATTCATTCGATTTTGTGCCAAATTCAGGTTGTCCTTTAAGAGTTGGAGAACTTCTTGTTGATGTTCAATATGATCTTCCACTGCTTGAACCTTTGAATTTTCTCTTAAATATGATGTGATGGATGGTGGATGATATCCATAAAGTGCCATAAATGGGGTCATTTTTGCTGCAGTATGGAAGGAAGTGTTATACCACCATTCAGCTAGAGGTAACCACTTGACCCATTGTGTTTGTTTATTAGATACAAAACAACGAATATATCCTTCCAAAAATTTATTTGATATCTCTTGACCATTGGATTGAGGATGATAAGATGAGATATGAACTAATTGAGTACCCAAACAAGAAAATAAATCCGTCCAAAAATTTCCAGTAAAAATGGGATCTCTGTCGCTCACAATAACCCTTCAATTTCTGTGTAGCTTTTGAATTGTGTCCATAAATGTAGTAGCAACTGTAATTCCTTTAAATGGACTTAACACTACCTAAATATTGATCTGCCAAGATAAAACAGTTTGGCTAGATCTTTATTCTCTATTTATCAACATAAAATTTAAAGCATGAAAAGTCAAGATTAAGCAGTTTGACCTTTATGTATTGTGGCATTTTTGACAAGCTGTACACAATATTATTTTTCAAAGTGAAGCAAAAAGTAGTGGCATTTGAATTTTCATCACTTTCGTGTTTTATTTTTATCTCTTTTCTGTTTGGGGTTCATTTTTTATTCTTTTTTTATATTTTTCTTTCAAGTCCTTTTATTTTTCTTCTAGGACTTTTACCCTCTTTACATTTTATTTTTTAATATGGGAATTTCTTTTTGCAGAAAGAAAAGTATGTACATATTACAAGACTAATCAAATTCAATTCAAAATTATGAATCCTATTATTATAGGAACCTAACAGTGGCTCCACATAGGGATGTCATTTCCTAGTGAAATGTCAAGAACTTTGATATCATTAGCCTTGAATCTTTGACGGTGATTTTCCCTTGGAACTGTTTTCTAAGCTCTTCATTATTCATACTTATTATATTTAGTCTTTCAAAGCTTAGGGCCTTCTCTCCGGTCTTCAAATTTTCAAGGAAAAAATCCAATCCAATCTCAACTCTGCAATGTTATGTACAATCAGCAAAGTAAACAAAATTAACTACTATTATTCTGGGGAATATTAATGCTTCAACATTATACCATTGATAGGTCCACCTAGCAGATCTGATCCATCCAACTCCTTCAAAAGGAATGCATTGTTTCCTTTGTAACCATAAATGACATAAGGACCTTTCCATAGGAAATCAAATTTACCATGTTTACCTTTCTCTTCTCTCCTGGAATCCCACTTAAGAACTTTGTCACCTATGTAAAAATCATCTTCCTTTGTCTTTTTTTCAAATATCATTTTAATTTTATCTTGAACAACTTGAAAATTGAGATAGACTTCCTTCCTGGTTTGTTGTAAGTGTATGGTTTGATTTATCCTTCTCTAGATATCATTGGTTTCTACCTACAGTTCTTATATCATCTTCATCAATGGTTCTCCTAAAGAGGATCGAAAAAAAAACATCCATCCCATATACAAGATGGTAAGGGGATGTACCAATATATTTATTTGTGGTGAGTCTATCTTCCTATAAGGTGTTTAATAACCTTTTGTTCGAGGTCTTTTAATTGTCTTCTAGTAGTTTCTTGATTATATTAGCAAGGATTTTATTGGAGGATTCAGAAATACCATTACCTTGAGGGTAATAGGAAATGGAATGGCCAAGGGTAATATCGTATTTATTACAGAAGACAATCATCATTTTAGACTTGAAAGCAGTTGCATTATAAGTAATGAGCTTTTGGGGGCATCAAAATCTAGACAGTATATTATTTTCTAAGAATGAGATTATGAAAGTATCAGTGGATTGCCTAGAAGGAATGGCTTCTATCAACTTAGTGAAATAGTCTGTGACTGTCAAAATCCATTTGTGTTGGGCTAAGTATGGTGGGTGAATTTCACCAATGAAGTCTAAACCCCATCGCTGAAATGGAATTTTTGTGGAGATGGGTTTAAGGGGTAAAGGTAACAGCTTTTCTTCCCTTCAAAGATATGGCATTTGTGATAGGAGGTCACATACTTTTTCACATCTGCAAATAGTGTAGGCCATTAAAAACCAGCTCTGAAGATTTTATCTGCAGTTGACTTCCAGTAAAGGTGTCCTCCACAGTCACCTGCATGAAATTCTTTCATAACTTTATCATGTTGGGAAAAATACTAAGGGGGAATTTAGAGGTCATAGTTTAACATTTTAACTTTTTCTTTTGCATAATTCCATACGTGAATTTTATGAATTGAACTCGCGTATACACGCAGATAAGCTAAAAGAAACTAGCGTATACTGATATAAATTTCCAGTTTAGAAAACTTCTCAGAAACAGACTTTAAATCATATTTACTAGTTATGTAGCTGGTTAGATAATCAGTAAATATGAGCAATAACAACAGTATAAAACATCACATAATTGGCAGACACATGAACACCATATTTTAAGGTGGAAACCCAATTTGGGTGAAAACCACCGCTGTTGTCGTCTCTATCTTCAATATTTATTATATGGAAAACTGTTTACAACATGTACCGATGCAGACTCATATTAGTATGAAGGCTTCTACCTGCAGAAGGCTGCAGCCTTCACTCGTTTACCAGCTACTACTGGAAGGGAGCTACAACCCCCTTTCTTCTTATTTACCAGCCTCTCCTGGAAGGGAGCTTCAACCCCCTGAACATAACGCCAGCTTCTACTGACAAGAAGCTTCTACTTACATACTAAAGGCTTCAACCCTCAGACCCACTGCAAAGGATCAAATAGTTTCAACACAACCATTCACTTAACATCAACAAACATACTTTTCCTAATACTTCAAACAGAACAGTGAGACCATTTTAACCAGAATATCAGAAATAACCCATACTTCAGAATGGATAAGCAAATACGTAAACAACCTTCAACAGTCATCAATTCAAATACCATATGATACTTTTCTTCATTGAAGCCACATACATATTCGCTTTCCTACACACCAACATGTGTATGCTTCAGTGCATACTGTATTCATAATCTAGGATGAATACATGACTTTCCTTCAATTAATCTGCGTATACACGTGCTCTTCTTATACACTAACTCGCATATACTTTTATGTATACTCACTTTCAGAATTTTATCAGACAGAGATCTAGATCTGAAGCTTCCAAACAAACAATCTCACAGTAATGCAAACTATTAGATAGTCACTCAATCTTAATCATGCTTTTCTCAATCAATGATTAGATTTGTTCATTATCAATTTAGCAGCATACTCTGTATTCAAAATCACCCAGAACTTCAAGAAGAATTTATTGACAGACAACAGACAGAAAATAGGCATCACAGTAGTAACATCTTCAGATAAACTTTAGAAACCCTAACTTCCATATGCACTTTTCTTGAAGTGAACCTGGGTATATACACGCTTTTATTGAGACCAACTCGCGTATAGATTTGTAAAATTAATCTTTGCAGAATAGATCAGATCTATAAACTTACCCAAATTTCTTCATTTTCTTTAGCATACTTGTGCTAGGTATTCATCATTTCTTCAGTAGATCACACTAGAGCTTCATATTTTAGATCTAGATATCTTGAACCATCATTATATCCATGGGTGCATCATAAATTCAGATCTATCAATTAAAAAAAAGAGTTCATCCATGTAGATATCCCTTAGAGAGATTTATTCATCCACAACCCTTACACATGCACACATTTGGACTATGATCTTCTTCTCCTTATATAGATTTAGCCTTTATCAATACCATGAGACAAAACCACTCAACTGCTGATGGTATTCCTGGACGGAATCAAATAGATAATACAACGCTCAATATTGTGGGCTAATACTATGGTAAAGCCCCCTAGTTTTATAAATTTAGAGCAGAAATAAGCATACGTGACTTGGAACGAACTTTTTCGCGTGCATACGCGACTTGGCCTTTACAAACCCGCGTATAAATTCTTACAAGATAGAAGTAATCAATCTTTTATGCAAAACATCTGATAGACTGTTGAGATTATTCATACATACAATTTCTTCATCCTCTGCCACAGAGTTTCCATCAAGGACAATCAATTCACAATTATAGGACACAAGAAATATATTTCCAACAATCTCCCCCTTTGGACTTGATGGCAACCACGATCAGAAATACATTAAGCATCTTCATTCAACCAGCAATTATCCACAACATTCTCCCCCTTTGACATCAAGGGCAAAGGGTAGATAAATATCCTTTGTACTGAAAGTACCATGCTCCCCCTGAGTTCATGCACAATCTTCAGTTATATTTCTCAATGAAGACATAACTTTAAATGACCTTTCCTATCACCAAGCACTCATACTTACATTAATGATCTAACCAAGTGAAATTACATATTTGACTCAACTACCCAACCAAGTGGTTTACAAATTTTGACTCAACTACCCAACCAAGTGGGTTTACGAATTTGAACAAGTCCTTACATGACTAAAATTTTACATCATAGGTCTCAACATGACCTTTTAATCAAAATGAAGATATGAATTTTTCAATCAAGGCCAAAGAATCTCAAGCATGAGATCAGACCACAACAAACAATTAGAATGCCAACAATGCATCTTTTCCACATGACCAATGCTCCCCCTTAGCATGTGCATCCTCAACACTTTCAACATCAAATCATCAAGGCATATTCATCAAAGTATCAGAGAATGAAATAGAAATTTGAGAACTGAAACATCAGCAGAGATACCCTATAGCACCGCAACTGTGCTAAAAATGCTGACCCAGAAGATTTTTCTAGCAAAAACCCATATGTGGTTTTCTGTGTATAAACCTACGTATGTATGCGACTGTCCTTTAGGAAATCCACGTATCCAATTTAATCTTTTGAATTTAAGCATATCTGATCTTTTGAAGGGCAGAGACTACTCCCATCCTCTGTCTGAGATATTGGAACACTTCCCTGGAAAGAGGTTTAGTAAATATATCAGCAACTTGTTCTTTGGAGGGAACATACTCCAATTTCACCTTTTGTTCAAGCACTTGTTCACATAAGAAGTGATACTTGATAGGAATGTGCTTGGTCTTGGAATGCATAGCAAGATTCTTTGAGATACTGATGGCACTTATATTATCACACATAATGGATATGGGAGGTGAACATTTGATTTGAATGTCTTGTAAAGTCTGCATCATCCAAAGGAGTTGTGTGCAACATGATGCAGCAGCCACATATTCTGCTTCTGTTGTGGATAAGGCAATAGAGCTTTGCTTCTTGCTGAACCAAGATACTAATCGGGGCCCCATATATAATGCACCACCACTAGTGCTCTTGCGATCATCAACATTTCTAGCCCAATCTACATATGTGTAAGCATGAAGAGTGAGATCAACATTCTTTGGATACCATAGTCCAAAGTCTTGAGTTCCTTGTAGATATTTGAATATTATTTTTATAGCCTGAAGGTGAGACTCTTTTGGATTAGCTTGGAATCGCCCAACAATCCCAACTGCATGCATAATGTTTGGTGTTGTTCCGGTGAGATAAAGTAGACTTCCAATCATTGATCTGTATTCTGGTTGATTCACCGCGGGGGAATCATCATGAGAACTGAGGTTACACCCGGTTATCATTGGTGTACTTACAGGTTTGCAATCTTCCATCCCATACTTCTTCAGAATTTTCTTAAGATATTTTGCCTGTGATAAGAATATGCCATTTGTTGTTTGTTGCACTTGTAAGCCAAGGAAGAATGTTAGTTTCCCAAGTAAAGACATTTCAAATTCTTGCTGCATAATAGAAGAAAAATTCTGACTCATGGAATCTTCATTACTTCCAAAAATGATGTCATCAACATATACAACCACAATCAATAATTTATCATTTCCAGTTTTTGTGTATAAGTTGCTATCAGCAGAACCCATTGAAAATCCTTGTTGATGAAGATATCTGTCAAGATGATAATACCATGCCCTTGGAGCTTGTTTGAGACCATATAAAGCCTTTTTAAGTGTACAAATAAGTTTTTCATCATTTCCCAAAATGAATTCTTCTGGTTGTTCTATATAAACTTCTTCTTCTAGATCACCATTTAGAAAAGAAGATTTAACATCCATTTGATAAACTTTGATTTGTGTTGAGGTATAAAAGATATCTTTTTATCACCTATTTATCTCACATTAATTATCAATCCGGGAACGAATTTTTATTTCAAGAGTGTACTCTGTTTGAGGCTGCAATTCAATCTAAGAGTAATTCCTTGCAAGATGTAGTACAATGTTTCAAATGCAAAAGTGAATGGATGCTTGAAAAAGAAATCTAATTACAACAACATAAACTCAAATGCTCTAAAATCTAACTATTCACTCAACAAACATCAATCGAGGATACAGTAGAAATAAGTCATTCCTCTAGAAATTGATGCCATTGAAATCAAACTAGAACAAGACAATCAATCTGGGAATGAGGAAGCAATAACTAGTGTTCTCTACAGTTTACAGTCCTGCTTTAAAGCAATTAAAAGGAAATAGAAATTGAACTAAAGCTGCTATTGAAAGTAAACAAAGAAGAAATCTTTTTAAAAGCAAGAATTAGAAATGAACGGCAATCTGTAATTGAATGGCTATGTGCATAAACAACAAACTATAACAATATAAATAAATAAAAAATCTGCAATCTGAAACTAATGAATCGGAAATGATCAGCACTCTGGAATTGAACAAAAAATACTAAATAATAAATCTAAACAGCAACTCTGTACTTAAAGGAATCAAATAGCTAATCCTACCAATCTTTTCGACAAAAAAAGATATTAAGCAATCCAACGGAATAGCAAATGAAGTAAATATTGAACAGCAAAGCTTCATAAACAATAACAAGATGAATAATACCGAAATTAAGATTCTTGTTGAAGTGGAACAACAATGCAATTCATTAATGCAACACAACAATAAACAATTCAACAACAACTTAATTAACTTTACAAATTTAATAAAACCAATCACAATTATCACGCAATGGTAATTAAAAGAGTAGAAGTACAAACAGTGGATCGATCCACCAGGGCCGAGCCCTCAACCACTGGTGAAACACCGCTGGGCTGCTGTAGAACTAAGAAATTAAACAACACCATGTTCTTGTATTAATCATGCATAACAATGTTTACAAATGGTCGATCTCTATTTAATCAATGAGTGTCGATGAGGAATTGTGTAATTACAACTAGAAATCTCTCCATCTCCTCCATCCTTTTTCAATACATAATACATGCTCTCCTTTTATAATTAGAAAGAGGAGAAATTAAATAGTAAATATGATCTTTCATAACAATATTTGATTGTTCCTAACAAATTGATCAACAAGAAAATATATTTCCATCCATATTTCAATAAGAGCAAGTCGAATTTTGATTTGCAACTGAGATAATTTGGAGGATGGTTGCAACAACAAATCTAAGAAAATCGTGCTCAAATAACCTTGCGTTTCTATCAATACAGGCTGAATTTGGGCAAGAATTTCTTTACATAAAGTTAACTTGGTCCGTTCTGGACAAAACCCATGTTCCGGATTTTCCAGATTCTTCTTCATTTTCCCAGAATCTCAACCGAAAAACTGTCACTTCTTATTCCAATGAATTTCTGAGTTGGAATATTTGATGATGATTTGGAAATCAAATATGCAATCTGGAAAATATCTTGGAGGCTAAAATGGTGAGTGTTGGTACAAAATATATTAATAAATCATCATTGATAAAATTATGCATAATAATCATTCATTTATTAAAAATAAAGGAGAAGAAATCATATTTATCTATAAGAGCATAAATAATTATAAAATGGATTTATATGATAAATTATAATAAATGACATGATAAAGAAGAGTAAAAATGGATGAAATAAGTGTTAAAAAGTGTTCGTATTCACGACCCAACATACCCCCAAACTGAATATATTGCATGTCCTCATGCAACCCAAAAACAAAACCCATGTGTTAACCAAGCAAAGAAAATTGTTCATCCCAACTCATGAAATGGATGGAAAAAATGAATTTTTCCTCAAATAATGAATATTCAATTTTAGCAATCTTGATAAAGGCATAACGATTTTTACAATTGACATTCAAATATATGTATATGAAGTTGCAGAAAAATGTGACATAAGTAACTGCAAACTTTATTAACCATTTTCTCAAAAATCAGATCGTTTTGATGCACATATCATGAGATATAAAAAAAATGGTTATAGGTGATAGTGCATAATTTTCAAAATTTTATGAACTAATTTAGCGTGAAATTATCTGGGTTTGTGTATTCTAATGATACCTCCTTGTTATCCAAAAATAAAAAATATTCAGTTCATAGTTTTAAAGATATATGCAAATCAATATCTGCACTGTATAAAAATGAAATTGTATGCCTTAAACGAGAAAGAGAGTAGAAAACATCCATCATGTGTAGCAATCCCCCCCCCCCCAAACTGAAGAATTAGCATGTCCTCATGTGATGCTAGAAAATAAAGAGAGGTGGTTGCTACAATCTGTTGAAATCGATACTTGGTATAAAACAACATGGAATAAGGGAGGTGTTGAGAATGAATAAGAATATCAATGGATGATAAGGAATATTACTAACATGGTCATAAGAAAGAAATGAAGGAAATCAACACTCCCCCAACCTGAAATATGAGACGTGTCTTAAAAAAATGGGAAGTGGTAAAGATGTGGAATGAATGATGATAAATAATGCTTAATGGATTTTCATGAAATTCTCCTAAATTCACAATAAATCAGAAAATTATGATATTTAACCTCAATAAAATGGCACTCTGTTGTTTGATCCTGTAAATGGTATCAAATCCAAGTTGTTGTTTGAGTGAGGTGATTTTCTGAGTAATCCTTTGTTGTTGAAAATATATTGTTTGAGTGGAGCGCTAGATAGTTTGCTTGATGTCGTGAATAGCGTTTGTAGCCTGTGTTTCCGCAGAAGGCGTTGAAGGCGTCGAAGACGTTCGACTAGAACTTGTGTGTGGAAGCCGCAATATCTCAACTAAGTGATTTCCAAAATATTTCCTGATAACTTGCTCTCTTATTGTCTGCAATACTCTCTGTGCAATGGATTCCTCTTCTCGCTCTATGGGTCATTTTGGTTCTAAACACTTTGATGATTTAGAAAATGAAGAACAATTACGCTCTGGTTTAGAGTCTCTTTGTGTTACTCCCGAAGCTCATGCAAATTTTGCCTGTTTGAATATAGAAGAAACCAACCCCTCTGAGGCATGGAAACTCCCTTCTGTTTCTCCTTCTGAGGTTTATAAAGGCATCTCTCCTTTTCAATTTAAAGCTTTGAGTCAGATCAAAATCAAAGAAAATTCTATTCGCACTGAATTGAATTTAAATGCCATGATGACTGTTCCTTTGTTAGAATAGAAACATATTCAAGCTGCTTTAAAGTCTGGTTACAAGTATGTCCATCTGGGGATGGTGAGAGTAGGCCTCAATGCTCTTCACAGAAAAGGTCAAACGACATTTGTTTTCTCGGCCTTGCTTGATAATCGATGGACATCCTTCAAAAAATCCCTCATTGGTGGTATTGAGACTACCTTGTGTGATGCCCCTGTCCAATATGATGTTTTCCCAAATTTTTATGTTGCCCTTGATGATCCAAACATTCTGAAACGTCTCACTTTGGGTGTTCGAACCCAAGGATATGAATATTTTGATACCAAGTCCAAAAATTTGACTATTTTTTAATTACTTGTGTTCGATTTTATAACACAACTATTCCAGCTGTATTGCATGCCCCTGAACAAGGATCTGGTACTGTTACATTAATCCAGTATGATTCTGCCTGCAACACTGTCGCCCAATTATTAGTCTCCAAGAGATCACTAACTCCTCCAGATGAATTTGTAACTAATTGGAATCGCAATACCAGAAAGCTAATTTCAATTGCCCAATCTATTATCTTTGAGTCTGATGACAAAGTTATCACTAGATTTCCAAGAAGAAGAACAGTTGAGCATGGTGAATCTTCTACCTCATCTTTGATTCCGACTCTTTCACAAACTCAGTCCACATCTTCAAAGGAACCTATGGTTTTAATTGATCCAGACATTTATGCTAAATTAAAAGCATGGTTTGCTGAACCTCCTATGATTTCTCTGTCTACATCTGTACAATATGTAAATCCTCCAGTTTTAGCATCAGTCAGTGATCACCCTCATTGTTCAAAAACACATTGTCAATTCTCCTCAGATCCTCCTCAGCCTCATGGAAAAACATCTGATCAGTCCAGGAGAATAAATATGATTAAGTTTGTTCCTTCTTCAGATTCTTTAGAGTAGGCCTCAATGCTCTTCACAGAAAAGGTCAAACGACATTTGTTTTCTCGGCCTTGCTTGATAATCACTGGACATCCTTCACAAAAGCCCTCATTGGTGGTATTGAGACTACCTTGTCTGATGGCCCTATCCAATATGATGTTTTCCCAGATTTTCCTGTTGCCCTTGATGATCCAAACATTCTGAATTGCCTAGTTAGAGCTTCAACTGAAAATAAATATGCTGGAGGAACATACCCTTTATTTGGCTGGTCCTTTAGTTTTGAAAGAGACTGCTTCAAATGATTCATCAAAAGTGTCTTGTACATTTCTTTAATCTAAGGATCAGTAGCAGCAATCATTTGAGTAAAGTAGTTCCTGCTTGTTTCATCTTCATCTCCACCTGTCTTCATCATATTTATAGTATTGCAGCTGCAAATATCTGGATCACTGCAATCGCATTCTCTACATTCAGTACAGTGAGGATCTCTGCAAATTTATTCATCAGATGACTCATCAGAATATACAATTTTCAAATCATTATCTGAATCAGATTCAGATGTCAAAATTTCATCACAACTGCTAGGAAGATCAAATAAATTTATTTTTCCCTTTTTATTTCTATATGAAACTTTCTTCTTCCCTTTGTCTTTCTTTTTCTTAGGACAATTATTGGAGGTATTTCCTTTTTCATTGCAGTTGTAACAGATGATTTCTTTGTCTTTTTAAAACATTTCTGTATGTTTATACGACTTTCGTTTGAAATGTTTTTTCTGGGAATGCTGGGAATTCTTTTTGACATGCTTATATTCGTGTTTGTGATGCCTTCTACGCCCCTCTGAATTGCCAACTTTGCCAAGATGCCACTTCTTGCAGAGGTGTTGATAACCATAAGGTTTTTTCGGATTGGTAGCAACACGAGCAATTTTCATCTGAGAGAAAAGTTCTACAATGACAGCTTTGACAGCTTGTCGGATAACACCAAACTTATAATCTCCCATCTTGCCAGGGAGCTTATTCACAATAGCTGAAGAAACCCAATGAGGAAGAGAGGACACAAAAATATCTTTCCATTTAGGCTCAAGTATTAAATATGGAGATAGAGAATGGAGCCGATGTAGATACTCATTGAAGTATTCATCAAAATGTTGCATATTATGCAACTTCATAGCCAAAAGAGTGATGGTAGTGATTTCATTAGTAATTTGTGGAAACCCAATGAAATTTACTTGAATGCCATACAGAATACAACCTATCATATTATTTACAGGCAGATGAGTTACTGGATCCATATAAGTACTACCATCAGCATTCAAAATGACTGATTGTTCCCATTGTGTGATAAGAGTAGGATCTTTCAAAGTTTCTGCTTTCAACCAGGAATCAAGGGTGCCTTCAAACCCACCAATTATTCTTCTGGTTGCATTAATGGGACCAATATCATCAGAAAGATATGTTCTATAACAAACTGTCATGGAATGTAACACAGACATGACTTCAGCTTCTGTACAGTTGTCTATGTTCCAAGAGTAGGTAGAATTAGCAGACCAATCTTTGTGATATTCGGCTTTCATAAGGTCTCTACGGTCAGGAGAAAGATTCCATGTAGACTCTGATCTAGATCTAGAGGAAGTAGCATGAACTTGGGTTGCATCTAGATCTGCAGATGTTTCAATACCGAACTGTGCTTTATATTCAACGGAAAAACTATTTACACATGCTTCCAGTTCCTCAAGTTCTGGAGCATCAATCTTATGAAGACTTGTTTCTGGCTCATCTTTTGGAGTTTCAGATTCTTTATCAAACCCTTGAAGGAATTCAGACAGACGGACAGCACGAGTATCTATATCCTTTTGTGCTTTACCAAAGAAACTGGGATTAGCAAAAGGAGAATAGTTATAAGTAGCATCCGCTGGAGGGAAACTGATGGTACTAGGTGCCTTTATTAGAATTTCAACAGAAGATGTGATAGTGTAGGGAAAAGACACCTTAGGGTCTGAAAACAAAGTGGAGGATTTATAAGCCTCTGTACCAGTGCTAGGATGTTTCTTTAATTACTCAATTCCAGTAGAGACGTTATAAACCTATTTCTTTATTATGTCAATGCTAGGGTTTACCTTGACCAATTCCTTACCATGAGCAACTGCAGCTTCATGGATCTTCTTGTCTGTGTTTAGGGTAAGTCTATCAAGACTTTGGGCAATAGCCTGATCATTCTCTGTGAGTACCTTGATACTCTCATTCAGACAAGTAGTATTATAGTCTTGTTTTTGCAAGACTCTGCTAATCATCAAGTTCATCTCAGAGTTGGCTTCATTAAGAGAGGAAAATTCTTTCTTCAAATATTTTTCCAAATTGGAGATTTCCAAATTCGTCCAGTTGGTGGCAGCAATTGATTCCCTTACAGATAATGATGATTCATCAACATGAGGTGGAAGCAACTTATACATCTTACCATATTTTTGTCTAATTACAAAATTTCTCCAAGGAGGAAATTTTGTATCTGTTTCAAGCATTGAACCATCAAGAAGTTCCCATTTATGCTTGCTGGGTGTTCCAGTTCTTATCATGTTTACATTAAACCGCAAGCAAACTTCTTTAATCAAATTTTCCCCTTTAGTTCTAACTGTTATCAAGGACTTAGGCAAATTGGGCTTGGATAGCATAGACTGTATTTTAGGAGAAAATACTGGAAATTGTAATGGAGATGGAATAACAACAGGATGTTGTTCCAACCGCGAATCAATATATTCATCAGACTATTTGATCCTTTTTTGTTTTGCTTCATTTTTCGAACTGTTTGATCAAAGAGTCTTCAATTTGATTTATTGAAGGATAGTACCATTCATAGAATGATATCCACTGGTTTTAGCTTGCATCCAAGCTTTCCATTCAGAATAATTTTGACAATTAAATTCTTTCCTATCCTTCTTATCCAGAAGTTTTACTTCTTGTATGTACAAATGTTCATTTTCATGAGTGTAGATGTCCCAGTTGAACATCTTCTTTTTCCAAAGATCTCCTTGTCTAGTCTGTTTCACCGACTACATCCCGTGGTCTAGGTTTTGTTGATCCTTCAGTGATTCTTTCTTACAGACGAAATCCAATTGATAAAATTCCAAAGTCTGTTGAAATTCCTTCTAATTCAGAAATTATTGCATTTCTAATTGCAATTTCCCAATCTATTATCTCTGAGTCTGATGACCAAGTTGTCACTAGATTTCCAAGAAGAAGAACAGTTGAGCATGGTGAATCTTCTACCTCATCTTTGATTCCGACTCTTTCACAAACTCAGTCCACATCTTCAAAGGAACCTATGGTTTTAATTGATCCAGAAATTTATGCTAAATTAAAAGCATGGTTTGCTGAACCTCCTATGATTTCTCCGTCTGCATCTGTACAATATGTAAATCATCCAGTTTTAGCATCAGTCTGTGATCACCCTCATTGTTCAAAAACACATTGTCAAAAATCATCTGTTACAACTGCAATGAAAAAGGACATACCTCCAATAATTTTCCTAAGAAAAAGAAAGACAAAGGGAAGAAGAAAATTTCATATAGAAATAAAAAAGGCAAAGTAAATTTCTTTGATCTTCCTAGCAGTTGTGATGAACTTTTGACATCTGAATCTGATTCAGATAATGATTTGAACATTGTATATTCTGATGAGTCATCTGATGAAGAAATTTACAGAGATCCTCACTGTACTGAATACAGAGAATGCGATTGCAGTGATCCAGATATTTGCAGCTGCAATACTATAAATATGATGAAGACAGATGGAGATGAAGATGAAACAAGTAGGAACTACTTTACTCAGATGATTGCTGCTACTGATCCTCAGATTAAAGAAATGTACAAGACACTTTTGATGAATCATTTGAAGCAATATGCTTCAAAAATAAAGGACCAGCCAAATAAAGGGTATGTTCCTCCAGCATCTTTATTTTCAGTTGAAGCTCTAACTAGGCAATTCAGAAAAGAAGATTTTGGCGAAGATTTGCCACAGACATTGCCTAGCATGGCGCAAAGTTGGATCAGGTGAGTCAAAGGTATGGATACTTTGTGAGCTTGCATAACAAAGAAATATTCTTTCCCTTTATTAATTCCAACTCACCTAATAGACTGAAAAGGATTGAAAGAATGGAGAATCTCCTTGCAAATATGGAAACAAAAGAGGAGATTCTAAAAACTGAAGAATTGTTAGATAATGGAAAATATGTTAGAGAGATAGCAGAAATCACTACTAAATTCAAAGAATGTTGCTCAGATGATCCAAATGCATTCTGGCATATTAAGAAGCAAGAAGTTGAATTGCCACTAAAGAAAGACTTCAGTGGTAAATTAAGAAGGTCAGCAGCAATCCCCATGAATGCAGAACAAATGAAGCTATGCAGAGAAGAGATCAAGGAATTGTTGCAAAAAGGATTGATTAGAAAAAGCAAGAGCCCTATTGCTTGCTTTTCATTCTATGTTAATAAACATTCAGAGATTTCCAGAGGTAAACCAAGGTTAGTTGTCAATTATAAACCTCTGAACAACATACTTGATTATGATGCTTATCCTCTTCCTAAGCCTTCAATGATACTTGCTCAAATTTCAAAATCCAAGATCTTTTCAAAATTTGATCTTAAATCAGGATTTTGGCAAGTAGGTATTAAAGAAGAAGATAAGTGGAAAACAACTTTTTTTGTCCCACAGGGTCACTATGAATGGAATATCATGCCCTTCGGCTTGATAAATGAACCCTCTGCATTCCAAAGGGTAATGGATGAAACCTTTGAAGGGATGGATGAATTTTTGAAGAAATACATAGATGACATTTTAATTCACTCAGAAAATATTCCTGAACACATTAAACATCTCAGGATATTTTTGAAGAGAGTAAAAGAAATGGGTATAATTTCGTCTGAGTCAAAAATGAAACTTTTCAGATCCATGATTGATTTCTTGGGATATAATATTCAATATGGATCTTATGGTGTAATTCAAATAAGTCTCAATTTTGTTGACCATTTTCCTGATGAATCCTAGACAAAACCCAGCTACAGAGATTTTTGGGTAGTCTTAACTACATTTCTAAATTTCTGCAACACTATGCTCATGACAGAAAATTGTTGAATCAAAGATTGCAGA
Source organism: Pinus albicaulis (assembly GCA_034641835.2). Lineage (NCBI taxonomy): Eukaryota > Viridiplantae > Streptophyta > Pinopsida > Pinales > Pinaceae > Pinus > Pinus albicaulis. Next base: position 914,956,393 of record CM076569.1, read on the forward strand.
AAGATCCCATTCCTTGGAATAAGGAATGCACTGAAGCAGTTCGCAGAATCAAAGAAAGAGTCAGGAAAATACAGCCACTTTCTCCAATACAGGAAGATTGGGAGAAAGTAATAATGACTGATGCCAGCAAGATTGGTTGGGGAGCAGTCTTGTGCCAAGTCAATCCAGGTAATAAAAAAGATATTGAAATCTGTCAATATGCATCATGTTTGTGGTCAAAGAATCAATTGAATTGGGCAAGTCAGAAGAAAGAACTTAGGGCCATATGCTTAGGCATAGCTAAGTTCAAAGATTTTATCATTTACACCAAATTCACAGTCAAAACAGATTGTAAAGCATTACAATATGCTATCCAAAAATGTGAATTTGAGGATGCAGCCATGGTTTTCTGGGTCATGCAGTTGAGCCAATACAATTTTGATATTGAGTTTGTTGAAGGAAAAAAGAATAGATTTGCTGATATGTTGAGCACAGAATTCTTAACAAATAATTCCATACTTTCTCTTTCCTGCAATTTTATCAGAAGAAATGAAGAAAGTGTTCAAATTGAAACACCAAGTGGATGGATTACATATGAATATGAAACACATCTAATGGATCATGATGAAGCTTGGTTTCCTATTAAGGAAATCTGACACAGGGATGGAATTCCATATTTATGGAACGAGAGATTGTAGTCTGAAATGAATAGAGAAGCAGAAGAAGCATTGGACTATTTAGTCCATATAGGCAGTATTTCATATATTTTGGAAAGTCTTGATGATGATGAAGATGAAATACAGAGCTGTGAATTCACTATCAGAAGATTTGACAATTGTAATCATAGACAAAACTATGATCCAGACCGCCAGAGAGAATGCTTCTACACAGGTATGAATATGAAAAATTATGCCTCTAACCTCTTTTATTCTGTGTAGTTCTCTTTCATCTTTGATGGATGGTCCATAGAACAAATGGAAAGAGAAGACCCCACTCCTGATTGGTTTTTAGACTGGTGGAAAATATACGGGTTATCAACTTTGATCACTAAGCCGTATTCTTTAAGCATGCTAAAATTCTATGGCTTTAGTGAACCTCGTGCTCATCAGTCTGGAATCTTTTACAAATCAGTACAACATATTGCCGACATTGAGGACCTCCACTTCTATCATGGAGTCAAGAGGTGTGGCCATGTATGCTGGTTCATCACGAATATCTACAAAGTAAGATTGATCAGTACAAATTATGATGATAGCCAGCCAGATTATGAAGATTTTCATGACAGAGTAAATCCAAAACAAAATCCTTTCAAAAATCTAAACTTCCTGTCACCTCCAGATAACAATCCTTTTCATCAGTGGGAATCTGAAAAAGAAGTGCATGTACAATACTTCTCAAATCACTTGATTGAAAGGTTCCGGTACCAGCACTACTCTCATCCACAAATAGAACATTATGTGCTATGATTATGTGTAGTCTTTCCAACTGACTTTGGTTTTGGACAGGTTTCCGTGGGATTCCCTGACCCAAATATCTCCACTGTGTAAGATATTTTGTACAATTATGCTTCCAACTAGGCTTTCGTGGGTTCTCCTTGTTTAAAGAATCTCCACGATGTAAATTGTCCTGTACGCAATATCTTGAGTCATGAGAAAACTTTGAATTCGGTCTCCATATGCCAGAAGGCTTTCCGTATGGAATAGGGATGAGATAATATGGGTTGTCCACTCATACCCGAATCCAAAGCGTACTCTCATATCTTCGTCCTTAGATTTACTTTTCTTTTGTCTGGAATCTAGGACTTTGTAATAATGCACCTTCACGGATGATTGTTCCCCTTAAAATCTATAAGAAGGTAAGACTCATTCGTTGGAGGGCATTCAGGATTTTAGAGTCTAAGTAGAGTGTGAGTTACGAATCTCCTGCTAAGCATCTGCGCGGATATCCGTGATCTGCTTGCACCACGAGATAGAAACTCATGACTGTAATCTGTGCTATGTCTGTTTTGTATCTCTAAGACTGAGCCTGCTTTGTGTGCCAGGTAGCCTTCGGATTTCTTTGCCTCAGTGCAAGATATATCTGATAAATTCCACAGCAGTCTATCTCAGTAGAGATTGCACCCTTTGTAATTTATTCCACTGCTTCATAAATAAGATGAATAAAATGGCACTCTATTGTTTGATCTTGTAAATGGTATCAGAGCCAAGTTGTTGTTTGAGTGAGGTGATTTGCTGAGTAATCCTTTGTTGTTGAAAATATATTGTTTGAGTGGAGCGCTAGATAGTTTGCTTGATGTCGTGAATAGCGTTTGTAGCCTCTGTTTCCGCGGAAGGCATTGAAGGCGTTGAAGATGTTCGACTAGAACTTGTGCGTGGAAGCCAAAATATCTCAGCTAAGTTATTTCCCAAATGCTTCCTGATAACTTTCTCTCTTATTGTTTGCAATACTCTCTATGCAATGGATTCCTCTTCTCGCTCTATGGGTCGTTTTGGTTCTAAACACTTTGATGGTTTAGAAAATGAAGAACAGTTACGCTCTGGTTTAGAGTCTCTTTGTGTTACTCCCAAAGCTCCTGCAAATTCTGCCTGTTTGAATATAGAAGAAACCAACCCCTCTGAGGCATGGAAACTCCCTTCTATTTCTCCTTCTATTCTTTAAGCATGCTAAAAATATATGGCTTTAGTGAAACTTGTGCTCATTAGTCTGGCATCTTTTACAAATCAGTGCAACATATTGCCGGCATTGAGGACCTCCACTTCTGTAATGGAGGCAAGAGGTGTGGCCATGTACGCTAGTTCATCACGAATATCTACAAAGTAAGATTGATCAGTATAAATTATGATGACAGCCAGCCAGATTATGAAGATTTTCATGACAGAGTAAATCCAAAACAAAATCCTTTCGAAAATCTAAACTTCCTGGCACCTCCAGATAACAATCCTTTTCATCGGTGGGAATCTGAAAAAGAAGTGTGTGTACAATACTTCTCAAATCACTTGATTGAAAGGTTCCGGTACCAGCACTACTCTCATCCACAAATAGAACATTATGTGCTATGATTATGTGTAGTCTTTCCAACCGACTTTGGTGTAGGACAGTTTTCCGTGGGATTCCCTGACCCAAATATCTCCACTAGGTAAGATATTTTGTACAATTATGCTTCCAACTAGGCTTTCGTGGGTTCTCCTTGTTTAAAGAATCTCCACTATGTAAATTTTCCTGTACAAAATATCTTGAGTCATGAGATAACTTTGGATTCGGTCCCCATATGCCAGAAGGCTTTCCGTATGGAATAGGGATGAGATAATATGGGTTTTCCACTCATACCCGAATCCAAAGCGTACTCTCGTATCTTCGTCCTTAGATTTACTTTTCTTTTGTTTGGAATCTAGGACTTTGTAATAATGCACCTTCACGGATGATAGTTCCCCTTCAAATCTATAAGAAGGTAAGACTCATTCGTTGGAGGGAATTCGGGATTTTAGAGTCTAAGTAGAGTCTGAGTTACGAATCTTCTACTCTGCATCTGCGCGGATATCCGTGATCTGCTTGCACCACGAGATAGAAACTCATGACTGTAATTTGTGCTATGTCTGTTTTGTATCTCTAAGACTGAGCCTGCTTTGTGTGCCAGGTAGCCTTCGGATTTCTTTGCCTCAGTGCAAGATATATCTGTTAAATGCCACAACAGTCTATCTCAGTAGATATTGCACCCTTTGTAATTTTTTCCGCTGCTGCATAAAGAAGATGAATAAAATGGCACTCTGTTGTTTGATCCTGTAAACAGAGTGCCATTTTATTCATCTTCTTTATGCAGCAGCGGAATAAATTACAAAGGGTGCAATCTCTACTGAGATAGATTGTTGTGGCATTTATCAGATATATCTTGCACTGAGGCAAAGAAATCCGAAGGCTACCTGGCACACAAAGCAAGCTCAGTCTTAGAGATACAAAACAGACATAGCACAGATTACAGTCATGAGTTTCTATCTCGTGGTGCAAGCAGATCACGGATATCATCGCAAATGCAGAGCAGGAGATTCGTAACTCAGACTCTACTTAGACTCTAAAATCCCGAATTCCCTCCAACGAATGAGTCTTACTTTCTTATAGATTTGAAGGGGAATAATCATCCGTGAAGGTGCATTATTACAAAGTCCTAGATTCCAGACAAAAGAAAAGTAAATCTAAGGACGAAGATATGAGAGTACGCTTTGGATTCGGGTATGAGTGGACAACCCATATTATCTCATCCCTATTCCATATAGAAAGCCTTCTGGCATATGGGGACCGAATCCAAAGTTATCTCATGACTCAATATATTGCGTACAGGCAAATTTACATAGTGGAGATTCTTTAAACAAGGAAATTTTCTGAAGCTAGTTGGAAGCACATATTAAAATAGCCCTCGGTGGGAGATGACAGGTCGAGAATCCCACGGCTGGCAACACCAAGGTTAGTACCATGTCATTAGCACATAATGTTCTATTTTGGATGAGAGTAATCTTGGTACTGAGAACTGCTCTTCGATCAAATTGATTTGAAATTATTATTACTGCGCCTTTTCAAATTCCCAACGATGAGAGTTGTTATCTGGAGGTGACAGGAAGTTTAGATTTTTGAAAGGATTTTGTTCTGGATTTACTCTGTCATGAAAATCTTCATAATCTGGTTGGCTGTCATCATAATTTGTACTGATCAATCTTACTTTGTAGGTATTCGTGATGAACCAGCATCCATGGCCACACCTCTTGACTCCATGATAGAAGTGGAGGTCCTCAATGTCAGCAATATGTTGTATTGATTTGTAAAAGATGCCAGACTAATGAGCATGAGGTTAACTAAAGCCATAGATTTTTAGCATTCTTAAAGAATACGGCTTAGTGATCAAAGCTGATAACCCGTATATTTTCCACCAGTCTAAAAACCAATCAGGAGTGGGGTCTTCTCTTTCCATTTTTTCTACGGACCATCCATCAAAGATGAAAGAGAACTGCACAGAATAAAAAATGTTAGAGGCATAATTTTGCATATTCATACCTGTGTAGAAGCATTCTCTCTGGCGGTCTGGATCATAGTTTTGTCTATGATTACAATTGTCAAATCTTTTGATAGTGATTTCACAGCTCTGTATTTCATCTTCATCATCATCAAGACTTTCCAAAATATATGAAATACTGCCTATATGGACTAAATAGTCCAATGCTTCTTCTGCTTCTCTATTCATTTCAGACTGCAATCTCTCATTCCATAAATATGGAATGCCATCCCTGTGTCGGATTTCCTTAATAGGAAACCAAGCTTCATCATGATCCATTAGATGTGCTTCATATTCATATGTAATCCATCCACTTGGTGTTTCAATTTGAACACTTTCTTCATTTCTTCTGATAAAATTGCAGGAAAGAGAAAGTATGGAATTATTTGTTAAGAATTCTCTGCTCAACATATCAGCAAAGTTATTCTTCTTTCCTTCAACAAACTCAATATCAAAATTGTATTGGCTCAACTGCATGACCCAGCGAACCATGGCTGCATCCTCAAATTCACATTTTTGGATAGCATATTGTAATGCTTTACAATCTTTTTTTACTGTGAATTTGGTGTAAATGATAAAATATTTGAGCTTAGCTATGCCTAAGCATACGGCCCTAAGTTATTTCTTCTGACTTTCCCAATTCAATTGATTCTTTGACCACAAACCTGATGCATATTGACAGATTTCAATATCTTTTTTATTACCTGGATTGACTTGGCACAAGACTGCTCCCCAACCAATCTTGCTAGCATCAGTCATTATTACTTTCTCCCAATCTTCCTGTATTGGAGAAATTGGTTGTATTTTTCTGACTCTTTCTTTGATTCTGCGAACTGCTTCAGTGCATTCCTTATTCCAAGGAATGGGATCTTTCTGCAATATTTGATTCAAAAATTTTCTGTCATGAGCACAGTGTTGCAGAAATTTAGAAATGTAGTTAAGACTACCCAAAAATATCTGTAGCTGGGTTTTGTCTAGGATTTCATTAGGAAAATGATCCACAAAATTGAGACTTCTTTGAATTACTCCATAAGATCCATATTGAATATTATATCCCAAGAAATCAATCATGGATCTGAAAAGTTTCAATTTTGACTCAGACAAAACTATACCCATTTCTTTTACTCTCTTCAAAAATATCCTGAGATGTTTAATGTGTTTAGGAATATTGTCTGAGTGAATTAAAATGTCATCTATGTATTTCTTCAAAAATTCATCCATCCCTTCAAAGGTTTCATCCATTATCCTTTGGAATGGAGAGGGTGCATTTATCAAGCCGAAGGGCATGATATTCCATTCATAATGACCCCGTGGGACAGAAAAAGTTGTTTTCCACTTATCTTCTTCTTTAATACCTACTTGCCAAAATCCTAATTTAAGATCAAATTTTGAAAAGATCTTGGATTTTGAAATTTGAGCAAGTATCATTGAAGGCTTAGGAAGAGGATAAGCATCATAATCAAGTATGTTGTTTAGAGGTTTATAATTTAAATCTAGCCTTGTTTTACCTATGAAAATCTCTAAATGTTTATTAACATAGAATGAAAAGCAAGCAATAGGGCTCTTGCTTTTTCTAATCAATCCTTTTTGCAACAATTCCTTGATCTCTTCTCTGCATAGCTTCATTTGTTTTGCATTCATGGGGATTGCTGCTGACCTTCTTAATTTACCACTGAAGTCTTTCTTTAGTGGCAATTCAACTTCTTGCTTCTTAATATGCCAGAATGCATTTGGATCATTTGAGCAACATTCTTTGAATTTAGCAGTGATTTCTTCTATCTCTCTGGCATATTTTCCATTATCTAACAATTCTTCACTTTTTAGAATCTCCTTTTTTGTTTCCATCTTTGCAAGGAGATTCTCCATTCTTTCAATCCTTTTCAATCTATTAGGTGAGTTGGAATTAATAAAAGGAAAGAATATTTCTTTGTTATGCAAGCTCACAAAGTATCCATACCTTTGACTCGCCTGATCCAATTTTGCGCCATGCCTTTCAAAGTTCTGAAAGAATGGTGTTCCAAGATACATTGCACAATCCATACCTGGAACAATAGGACAAACAAGATGTACTCCTATTTCTTCTGTTAGAAATATATCTACTTCTACTTCTGATACTGTTGTAATGTCACCGCTTGCAGTAGTGACTCTGGGACATGTTGTTGGTCTTCTCAAATGAGTACTTACAACAGTATTGTTGACAATATTTAACCGGGAACCAGTATCCATTAAGACTTTCCAATACTCATATTGTGTCCCGATTTTTACCTTCATCTTGACGCAATACATAACATCTCTGTTAAATATATTGCATCCCAAACCAGTTCTTTCTGTGTCATCATCAGAATCTTCTTTCTCAATATTCTTATCTGGTCTATTTATCTATTTTGATATTGGATTACCATGAAGTGTCTAATTTTCAAGCTTACCAGACATAATAGGATTCTGTGATGTGGAAGCTTGACTTATGCCCATAAATTTGACATTTAATTCTCTATGGTTTTCTAGGCATAACCTTTTATTTTCTTTCACAGTTTTTCTAACCTCTTTGATTGCTTGATGAATCCTAGGCAATGTCTGTGGCAAATCTTCGCCAAAATATTCATTTCTGAATTGCCTAGTTAGAGCTTCAACTGAAAATAAAGATGCTGGAGGAACATACCCTTTATTTGGCTGGTCCTTTAGTTTTGAAGGAGACTGCTTCAAATGATTCATCAAAAGTGTCTTGTACATTTCTTTAATCTTAGGATCAGTAGCAGCATTCATCTGAGTAAAGTAGTTCCAGCTTGTTTCATCTTCATCTCCATCTGTCTTCATCATATTTATAGTATTGCAGCTGCAAATATCTGGATCACTGCAATCGCATTCTCTGCATTCAGTACAGTGAGGATCTCTGCAAATTTCTTCATCAGATGACTCATCGGAATATACAATGTTCAAATCATTATCTGAATCAGATTCAGATGTCAAAAGTTCATCACAACTGCTAGGAAGATCAAATAAATTTACTTTGCCCTTTTTATTTTTATATGAAACTTTCTTCTTCCCTTTGTCTTTCTTTTTCTTAGGACAATTATTAGAGGTATGTCCTTTTTCATTGTAGTTGTAACAGATGATTTCTTTGTCTTTTGAAAACATTTCTGTATGTTTATAGGGCTTTTGTTTGAAATGTTTTTTCTGGGAATGCTGGGAATTATTTTTGGCATGCTTATATTTGTGTTTGCGATGCCTTCTATGCCCCTCTGAATTTCCAGCTTTGCCAAGATGCCACTGCTTGCACAGGTGTTGATAACCATGAGGTTTTTTCGGATTGGTAGCAGCACGGGCAATTTTCATCTGAGAGAAAAGTTCTACAATGACAGCTTTGACAGCCTGTCGGATAACACCAAACTTATAATCTCCCATCTTGCCAGGGAGCTTATCCACAATAGCTGGAGAAACCCAATGAGGAAGAGAGGACACAAAAATATCTTCCCATTTAGGCTCAAGTATTAAATCTGGAGATAGAGAATGGAGCCGATGTATATACTCATTGAAGTATTCATCAAAATGTTGCATATTATGCAACTTCATAGCCAAAAGAGCGATGGTAGTGATTTCATTAGTGATTTGTGGAAACCCAATGAAATTTACTTGAATTCCATACAGAAGACAACCTATCATATTATTTACAGGAAAATGAGTTACTGGATCCATATAAGTACTACCATCAGCATTCAAAATGACTGATTGTTCCCATTGTGTGATAAGAGTAGGATCTTTCAAAGTTTCTGCTTTCAACCAGGAATCAAGGGTGCCTTCAAACCCACCAATTATTCTTCTAGTTGCATTAATGGGACCAATATCATCAGCAAGATATGTTCTATAACAAACTATCATGGAATGTAGCACATACATGACTTCAACTTCTGTACAGTTGTCTATGTTCCAAGAGTAGGTAGAATTAGCAGACCAATCTTTGTGATATTCGGCTTTCATAAGGTCTCTATAGTCAGGAGCAGGATTCCATGTAGACTTTGATCTAGATCTAGAGGAAGTAGCATGAACTTGGGTTGCATCTAGATCTGTAGATGTTTCAATACCGAACTGTGCTTTATCTTCAACAGAAAAAATATTTACACATGCTTCTAGTTCCTCAAGTTCTGGAGCATCAATCTTATGAAGACTTGTTTCTGGCTCATCTTTTGGAGTTTCAGATTCTTTATCAAACCCTTGAAGGAATTCAAAAAAACAGACAACACGAGTATCTATATCCTTTTGTGCTCTACCAAAGAAATTGGGATTAGCAAAAGGAGAATAGTTATAAGTAGCATCCGCTAGAGGGAAACTGATGGTACTAGGTGCCTTTATTAGACTTTCAACAGAAGATGTGATAGTGTAGGGCAACGACACCTTACGGTCTGAAAACAAAGTGGAGGATTTATAAGCCTCTGTACCAGTGCTAGGACGTTTCTTTAATGACTCAATTCCAGTAGAGATGTTATAAACCTGTTTCTTTATTATGTCAAGGCTAGAGTTTACCTTGACCAATTCCTTACCATGAGCAACTGCAGCTTCATGGATCTTCTTGTCTGTGTTTAGGGTAAGTCTATCAAGACTTTGGGCAATAGCCTGATCATTCTCTGTGAGTACCTTGATACTCTCATTCAGAAAAGTAGTATTATAGTCTTTTTTTTGCAAGACTCTGCTAATCATCAATTTCATCTCAGAGTTGGCTTCATTAAGAGAGGAAAATTCTTTCTTCAAATATTTTTCCAAACTGCAGATTTCCAAATTCGTCCAGTTGGTTGCAGCAATTGATTCCCTTACAGATAATGATGATTCATCAACATGAGATGGAATCAATTTATACATCTTACCATCTTGTTTTCTAATTACAAAATTTCTCCAAGGAGGAAATTATGTATCTGTTTCAAGAATTGAACCATCAAGAAGTTCCCATTTATGCTTGTTGGGTGTTCCAGTTCTTATCATGTTTACATTAAACCGCAAGAAAACTTCTTTAATCAAATTTTCCCCTTTAGTTCTAACTGCTATCAAGGACTTAGGAAAATTGGGCTTGGATAGCATAGACTGTATTTTAGGAGAAAATACTGGAAATTGTAATGGAGATGGAATAACAACAGGATGTTGTTCCAACCACAAATCAATATATTCATTAGACTGTTTGATCCTTTTTTTTTTGGCTTCATTTCAGAATTGTTTGATCAAAGAGTCTTCAATTTGATTTATTGAAGGATAGTACCATTCATAGAATGATATCCACTGGTTGTTAGCTTGCATTCAAGCTTTCCATTCAGAATCATTTTGACAATCAAATTCTTTCCTATCCTTCTTATCCAGAAGTTTTACTTCTTGTATGTACAAATGTTCCTTTTCATGAGTGTAGATGTCCCAGTTGAACATCTTCTTTTTCCAAGGATCTTTTGGATCATAAGGCCCTATGCCTTTGAATATTTTCAGAAATGCAATAATTTCTGAATCAGAAGGAATTTCAACAGACTTTGGAATTTTATCAATTGGATTTCATCTGTAAGAAGGAATCACTGAAGGATCAACAAAACCTAGACCACGAGATGTAGTCGGTAAAACAGACTGTACAAGGAGATATTCATGTACATTAAAAAATGTAACTTGCTTATAAGTTTGTTCTGAAGAATATGAAGAAGGAACAAACTTAATCATATTTATTCTCCTGGACTGATCAGATGTTTTTCCATGAGGCTGAGGAGGATCTGAGGAGAATTGACAATGTTTTTTTGAACAATGAGGGTGATCACAGACTGATGCTAAAACTGGAGGATTTACATATTGTACAGATGCAGATGGAGAAATCATAGGAGGTTCAGCAAACCATGCTTTTAATTTAGCATAAATGTCTGGATCAATTAAAACCATAGGTTCCTTTGAAGATATGGACTGAGTTTGTGAAAGAGTCAGAATCAAAGATGAGGTAGAAGATTCACCATGCTCAACTGTTCTTCTTCTTGGAAATCTAGTGACAACTTGGTCATCAGACTCAGAGATAATAGATTGGGCAATTGCAATTGGCTTTCTGGTATTGCGTTTCCAATTAGTTACCCATTCATCTGGAGGAGTTGGTGATCTCTTGGAGACTGATAATGGGGCAACAGGGTTGCAGGCAGAATCATACTGGATTAATGTGACAGTACCAGATCCTTGTTCAGGGGCATGTAATACAGCTGGAATAGTTGTGTTATAAAACCGAACACAAGTAATATAAAAAATAGTCAAATTTTTGGACTTGGTATCAAAATCTTCATATCCTTGGGTTTGAACACCCAAAGTGAGACATTTCAGAATGTTTGGATCATCAAGGGCAACAGAAAAATCTGGGAAAACATCATACTGGACAGGGCCATCAGAAAAGGTAGTCTCAATACCACCAATGAGGGCTTTTGTGAAGGATGTCCAACGATTATCAAGCAAGGCCGAGAAAACAAATGTCGTTTGACCTTTTCTGTGAAGATCATTGAGGCCTAATCTCACCATCCCCAAATGGACATACTTGTAACCAGACTTTAAAGCAGCTTGAATATGTTTATGTTCTAACAAAGGAACAGTCATCATGGCATTTAAATTCAATTCAGTGTGAATAGAATTTTCTTTGATTTTGATCTGACTCAAAGATTTAAATTGAAAAGGAGAGATGCCTTTATAAACCTCAGAAGGAGAAACAGAAGGGAGTTTCCATGCCTCAGAGGGGTTGGTTTCTTCGATATTCAAACAGGTAGAATTTGCAGGAGCTTCGGGAGTAACACAAAGAGACTCTAAACTAGAGCGTAATTGTTCCTCATTTTCTAAATCATCAAAGTTTTCAGAACCAAAATGACCCATAGAGCGAGAAGAGGAATCCATTGCACAGAGAGTATTGTAGACAACAAGAGAGCAAGTTATCAGGAAGTATTTGGGAAATCACTTAGATGAGATATTGCGGCTTCCACACACAAATCACTTAGCTGAGATAGTGAGGTGATTACTCAGCAAATCACCTCACTCAAACAACAACTTGGCTCTGATACCATTTACAGCATCAAACAATAGAGTGCCATTTTATTCATCTTCTTTATGCAATAGTGGAATAAATTACAAAGGGTGCAATCTCTACTGAGATAGATTGTTGTGGCATTTATCAGATATATATTGCACTGAGGCAAAGAAATCCGAAGGCTACCTGGCACACAAAGCAGGCTCAGTCTTAGAGATACAAAACATACATAGCACAGATTATAGTCATGAGTTTCTATCTCGTGGTGCAAGAAGATAATGGAAATCCACGCAGATGCAGAGCAGGAGATTCGTAACTCAGACTCTACTTAGAATCTAAAATCCTGAATTCCCTCCAATGAATGAGTCTTACCTTCTTATAGATTTGAAGGGGAACAATCATCCGTGAAGGTGCATTATTACAAAGTCCTAGATTCCAGAAAAAAGAAAAGTAAATCTAAGGACGAAGATATGAGAGTACGCTTTGAATTCGGGTATGAGTGGACAACCCATATTATCTCATCCCTATTCCATACGGAAAGCCTTCTGGCATATGGGGACCGAATCCAAATTTATCTCATGACTCAAGATATTGCGTACAGGAAAATTTACATAGTGGAGATTCTTTAAACAAGGAGAACCCACGAAAGCCTAGTTGGAAGCATAATTGTACAAAATATCTTACACAGTGGAGATATTTGGGTCAGGGAATCCCACGGAAACCTGTCCAACACCAAAGTCGATTGGAAAGACTACACATAATCATAGCACATAATGTTCTATTTGTGGATGAGAGTAGTGCTGGTACCGGAACCTTTCAATCAAGTGATTTGAGAAGTATTGTACACGCACTTCTTTTTCAGATTCCCACTGATGAAAAGGATTGTTATCTGGAGGTGACAGGAAGTTTAGATTTTCGAAAGGATTTTGTTCTGGATTTAATCTGTCATGAAAATATTCATAATCTGGCTGGCTGTCATCATAATTTGTACTGATCAATCTTACTTTGTAGATATTCGTGATGAACCAGCGTACATGGCCACACCTCTTGGCTCCATGATAGAAGTGGAGGTCCTCAATGTCGGCAATATGTTGTACTGATTTGTAAAATATGCCAGACTGATGAGCACGAGGTTCACTAAAGCCATAGACTTTTAGCATGCTTAAAGAATATGGCTTAGTGATCAAAGCTGATAACCCGTATATTTTCCACCAGTCTAAAAACCAATCGGGAGTGGGGTCTTCTCTTTCCATTTGTTCTACAGACCATACATCAAAGATGAAAGAGAACTGCACAGAATAAAAAAGGTTAGAGGCATAATTTTGCATATTCATACATGTGTAGAAGCATTCTCTCTGGCGGTCTGGATCATAGTTTTGTCTATGATTACAATTGTCAAATGTTCTGATAGTGATTTCACAGCTCTATATTTCATCTTCATCATCATCAAGACTTTCCAAAATATATGAAATACTGCCTATATGGAATAAATAGTCCAATGCTTCTTCTGCTTCTCTATTCATTTCAGACTGCAATCTCTCATTCCATAAATATGGAATGCCATCCCTGTGTCGGATTTCCTTAATAGGAAACCAAGCTTCATCATGATCCATTAGACGTGTTTCATATTCATATGTAATCCATCCACTTGGTGTTTCAATTTGAACACTTTCTTCATTTCTTCTGATAAAATTGCAGGAAAGAGAAAGTATGGAATTATTTGTTAAGAATTCTCTTCTCAACATATTAGCAAAGCTATTCTTCTTTCCTTCAACAAACTCAATATCAAAATTGTATTGGCTCAACTGCCAGACCCAGCGAACCATGGCTGCATCCTCAAATTCACATTTTTGGATAGCATATTGTAATGCTTTACAATCTATTTTGACTGTGAATTTGGTGTAAATGATAAAATCTTTGAACTTAGCTATGCCTAAGCATACGGCCCTAAGTTCTTTCTTCTCACTTGCCCAATTCAATTGATTCTTTGACCACAAACCTGATGCATATTGACAGATTTCAATATCTTTTTTATTACCTGGATTGACTTGGCACAAGACTGCTCCCCAACCAATCTTGCTAGCATCAATCATTATTAATTTCTCCCAATCTTCCTGTATTGGAGAAAGTGGCTGTATTTTCCTGACTCTTTCTTTGATTCTGCGAACTGCTTCAGTGCATTCCTTATTCCAAGGAATGGGATCTTTCTGCAATCTTTGATTCAACAATTTTCTGTCATGAGCACAGTGTTCCAGAAATTTAGAAATGTAGTTAACACTACCCAAAAATCTCTGTAGCTGGGTTTTGTCTAGGATTTCATCAGGAAAATGATCAACAAAATTGAGACTTCTTTGAATTACTCCATAAGATCCATATTGAATATTATATCCCAAGAAATCAATCATGGATCTGAAAAGTTTCATTTTTGACTCGGACAAAACTATACCCATTTCTTTTACTCTCTTCAAAAATATCCTGAGATGTTTAATGTGTTCAGGAATATTGTCTAAGTGAATTAAAATGTCATCTATGTATTTCTTCAAAAATTCATCCATCCCTTCAAAGGTTTCATCCATTATCCTTTGGAATGCAAAGGGTGCATTTATCAAGCCGAAGGGCATGATATTCCATTCATAATGACCTTGTGGGATAGAAGAAGTTGTTTTCCACTTATCTTCTTCTTTAATACCTACTTGCCAAAATCCTAATTTAAGATCAAATTTTGAAAAGATCTTGGATTTTGAAATTTGAGCAAGTATCATTGAAGGCTTAGGAAGAGGATAAGCATCATAATCAAGTATGTTGTTCAGAGGTTTATAATTGACAACTAACCTTGGTTTACCTCTGGCAATATCTGAATGTTTATTAACATAGAATGCAAAGCAAGCAATAGGGCTCTTGCTTTTTCTAATCAATCCTTTTTGCAACAATTCCTTGATCTCTTCTCTGCATAGCTTCATTTGTTCTGCATTCATGGGGATTGCTGCTGACCTTCTTAATTTACCACTGAAGTCTTTCTTTAGTGGCAATTCAACTTCTTTCTTCTTAATATGCCAGAATGCATTTGGATCATCTGAGCAACATTCTTTGAATTTAGCAGTGATTTTTGCTATCTCTCTGGCATATTTTCCATTATCTAACAATTCTTCAGTTTTTAGAATCTCCTTTTTTTTTTCATCTTTGCAAGGAGATTCTCCATTCTTTCAATCCTTTTCAGTCTATTAGGTGAGTTGGAATTAATAAAAGGAAAGAATATTTCTTTGTTATGCAAGCTCACAAAGTATCCATACCTTTGACTTGCCTGATCCAACTTTGCGCCATGCCTTTCAAAGTTCTGAAAGAATGGTGTTCCAAGATAAATTGCACAATCCATACCTGGAACAATAGGAAAAACAAGATGTACTCCTATTTCTTCTGTTAGAAATACATCTACTTCTACTTATGATACTGTTGTAATGTCACCGCTTGCAGTAGTGACTCTGGGACATGCTATTGGTCTTCTCAAATGAGTACTTACAACAGTATTGTTGACAATATTTAACCGGGAACCAGTATCCATTAAGTCTTTCCAATACTCATATTGTGTCCCGATTTTTACCTTCATCTTGACGCAATACATAACATCTCTGTTAAATATATTGCATCCCAAACCAGTTCTTTCTGTGTCATCATCATAATCTTCTTTCTCAATATTCTTATCTGGTCTATTTATCTGTTCTGATATTTGATTACCATGAAGTGTCCAATTTTCAAGCTTACCAGACATAATAGGATTTTGTGATGTGGAAGCTTGACTTATGCCCATAAATTTGACATTTAATTCTCTATGGTTTTCTAGGCATAACCTTTTATTTTCTTTCACAGTTTTTCTAAGCTCTTTGATTGCTTGATGAATGCTAGGAAATGTCTGTGGCAAATCTTCGCCAAAATATTCATTTCTGAATTGCCTAGTTAGAGCTTCAATTGAAAATAAAGATGCTGGAGGAACATACCCTTTATTTGGCTGGTCCTTTAGTTTTGAAGGAGACTGCTTCAAATGATTCATCAAAAGTGTCTTCTACATTTCTTTAATCTGAGGTTTAGTAGCAGCAATCATCTGAGTAAAGTAGTTCCTTCTTGTTTCATCTTCATCTCCATCTGTCTTCATCATATTTATAGTATTGCAGCTGCAAATATCTGGATCACTGCAATCGCATTCTTTGCATTCAGTACAGTGAGGATCTCTACAAATTTCTTCATCAGATGACTCATCAGAATATACAAAGTTCAAATCATTATCTGAATCAGATTCAGATGTCAAAAATTCATCACAACTGCTAGGAAGATCAAAGAAATTTACTTTGCCCTTTTTATTTCTATATTAAACTTTCTTCTTCCCTTTGTCTTTCTTTTTCTTAGGACAATTATTGGAGGTATGTCCTTTTTCATTGCAGTTGTAACAGATGATGTCTTTGTCTTTTTAAAACATTTATGTATGTTTATAGGGCTTTCGTTTGAAATGTTTTTTCTGGGAATGCTGGGAATTCTTTTTGGCATGCTTATATTTGTGTTTGCGATGCCTTCTACGCCCCTCTGAATTTCCAGCTTTGACAATATTCCACTGCTTGCATAGGTGTTGATAACCATGAGGTTTTTTT
Source organism: Pinus albicaulis (assembly GCA_034641835.2). NCBI lineage: Eukaryota > Viridiplantae > Streptophyta > Pinopsida > Pinales > Pinaceae > Pinus > Pinus albicaulis. Next base: position 914,973,053 of record CM076569.1, read on the forward strand.
GGATTGGTAGCAGCACGGGCAATTTTCATCTGAGAGCAAAGTTCTACAATGACAGCTTTGACAGCCTGTCGGATAACACCAAACTTATAATCATCTTTTGAGGGGGGGCAATAGCTGAGGAGAGAGCTGCAAAAATCTCTTTCCATTTTAGGCTCAAGTAAATGCGGGAGATAGAGAATGGAGCCGATGTAGATACTCATTGAAGTATTCATCAAAATGTTGCATATTATGCAACTTCATAGCCAAAAGAGTGATGGTAGTGATTTCATTAGTGATTTGTGGAAACCCAATGAAATTTACTTGAATGCCATACAAAAGAGAACCTATCATATTATTTACAAGAATATGGGTTACTGGATCCATATAAGTACTACCATCAGCATTCAAAATGACTGATTGTTCCCATTGTGTGATAAGAGTAGGATCTTTCAAAGTTTCTGCTTTCAACCAGGAATCAAGGGTGCCTTCAAACCCACCAATTATTCTTCTGGTTGCATTAATGGGACCAATATCATCAGCAAGATATGTTCTATAACAAAATATCATGGAATGTAACACAGACAAGAAGATCCATGAAGCTGCAGTTGCTCATGGTAAGGAATTGGTCAAGGTAAACTCTAGCCTTGACATAATAAAGAAACAGGTTTATAACGTCTCTACTGGAATTGAGTCATTAAAGAAATTTCCTAGCACTGGTACAGAGGCTTATAAATCCTGCACTTTGTTTTCAAACCCTAAGGTGTCGTTGCCCTACACTATCAAATCTTCTGTTGAAAGTCTAATAAAGGCACCTAGTACCATCAGTTTCCCTCCAACGGATGCTACTTATAACTATTCTCCTTTTTCTAATCCCAGTTTCTTTGGTAAAGCACAAAAGGATATAGATACTTGTGCTTTCCGTCTGTCTGAATTCCTTCAAGGTTTTGATAAAGAATCTGAAACTCCAAAAGATGAGCCAGAAACAAGTCTTCATAAGATTGATGCTCCAGAACTTGAGGAACTGGAAGCATGTGTAAATAGTTTTTATGTTGAAGATAAAGAACAGTTAGGTATTGAAACATCTGCAGATCTAGATGCAACCCAAGTTCATTCTACTTCCTCTAGATCTAGATCAGAGTCTACATGGAATCCTGCTCCTGACCGTAGAGACCTTATGAAAGCTGAATGTCACAAAGATTGGTCTACTAATTCTACCTACTCTGATACCATTTACAAGATCAAAAAACAGAGTGCCAAGTTGTTGTTTGAGTGAGGTGATTTGCTGAGTAATCCTTTTTTGTTGAAAATATATTATTTGAGTGGAGCGCTAGATAGTTTGCTTGATGTCGTGAATAGCGTTTGTAGCCTGTGTTTCCGCGGAAGGCGTTGAAGGCATTGAAGACGTTCGACTAGAACTTTTGCGTGGAAGCCGCAATATCTCAGCTAAGTGATTTCCCAAATACTTCCTGATAACTTTCTCTCTTATTGTCTGCAATACTCTCTGTGCAATGGATTCCTCTTCTCGCTCTATGGGTCGTTTTGGTTCTAAACACTTTGATGATTTAGAAAATGAAGAACAGTTACGCTCTGGTTTAGAGTCTCTTTGTGTTACTCCCGAAGCTCCTGCAAATTCTGCCTGTTTGAATATAGAAGAAACCAACCCCTCTGAGGCATGGAAACTCCCTTATGTTTCTCCTTCTGAGGTTTATAAAGGCATCTCTCCTTTTCAATTTAAAGCTTTGAGTCAGATCAAAATCAAAGAAAATTCTATTCGCACTGAATTGAATTTAAATGCCATGATGACTGTTCCTTTGTTAGAACAAAAACATATTAAAGCTGCTTTAAATTCTGGCTACAAGTATGTCCATCTGGGGATGGTGAGAGTAGGCCTCAATGCTCTTCACAGAAAAGGTCAAACGACATTTGTTTTCTCGGCCTTTCTTGATAATCACTGGACATCCTTCATAAAAGCCCTCATTGGTGGTATTGAGACTACCTTGTCTGATGGCCCTGTCCACTATGATGTTTTCCCAGATTTTTCTGTTGCCCTTGATGATCCAAACATTCTGAAATGTCTCACTCTGGGTGTTCAAACCCAAGGATATGAAGATTTTTATACCAAGTCCAAAAATTTGACTATTTTTTATATTACTTGTGTTCGGTTTTATAACACAACTATTCTAGCTGTATTACATGCCTCTGAACAAGGATCTAGTACTGTCACATTAATACAGTATGATTCTGCCTACAACCTTGTTGCCCCATTATCAGTCTCCAAGAGATCACTAACTCCTCCAGATGAATGGGTAACTAATTGGAAACGCAATACCAGAAAGCCAATTGCAATTGCCCAATCTATTATCTCTGAGTCGATGACCAAGTTGTCACTAGATTTCAAAGAAGAAGAATAGTTGAGCATGGTGAATCTCCTACCTCATCTTTGATTCTGACTCGTTCACAAATTCAGTCCACATCTTCAAAGGAACCTATGGTTTTAATTGATCTAGACATATATGCTAAATTAAAAGCATGGTTTGCTGAACCTCCTATGGTTTCTCCGTCTGCATCTGTACAATATGTAAATCCTCCAGTTTTAGCATCAGTCTGTGATCACCCTCATTGTTCAAAAACACATTGTCAATTCTCCTCAGATCCTCCTCAGCCTCATGGAAAAACATCTGATCAGTCTAGGAGAATAAATATGATTAATTTTGTTCCTTCTTCATAACAAACTTATAAGCAAGATACATTTTTTAATGTACATGAAGATCTCCTTGTACATTCTGTTTCACCGACTACATCCCGTGGTCTAGGTTTTGTTGATCCTTCAATGATTCCTTCTTATAGACGAAATCCAATTGATAAAATTCCAAAGTCTGTTGAAATTCCTTCTGATTCAGAAATTATTGCATTTCTGAAAATATTCAAAGGCATAGGGCCTTATGATCCAGAAGATCCTTGGAAAAAGAATATGTTCAACTGGGACATCTACACTCATGAAAAGGAACATTTGTACATACAAGAAGTAAAACTTATGGATAAGAAGGATAGGAAAGAATTTAATTGTGAAAATGATTCTAAATGGAAATCTTGGATGCAAGCTAACAACCAGTGGATATCATTCTATGAATGGTACTGTCCTTCAATAAATCAAATTGAAGACTCTTTGATCAAATAGTTCCGAACTGAAGCCAAACAAAAAAGGATCAAACAGTCTGATGAATATATTGATTCGCGGTTGGAACAACATCCTGTTGTTATTCCATCTCCATTACAATTTCCAGTATTTTCTCCTAAAATATAGTCTATGCTATCCAAGCCCAATTTGCCTAAGTCCTTGATAGCAGTTAGAACTAAAGGGGAAAATTTGATTAAAGAAATTTTCTTGCGGTTTAATGTAAACATGATAAAAACTGGAACACCCAGCAAGCATAAATGGGAACTTCTTGATGGTTCAATGCTTGAAACAGATACAAAATTTCCTCCTCGAAGAAATTTTGTAATTAGACAACAAGATGGTAAGATGTATAAGTTTCTTCCATCTCATGTTGATGAATCACCATTATCTGTAAGGGAATCAATTGCTGCAACCAACTGGACGAATTTGGCAATCTCCATTTTGGAAAAATATTTGAAGAAATAATTTTCCTCTCTTAATGAAGCCAACTCTGAGATGAAATTGACGATTAGCAGAGTCTTGCACAAACAAGACTATAATACTACTTGTCTGAATGAGAGTATCAATTTACTCACAGAGAATGATCAGGCTATTGCCCAAAGTCTTGATAGACTTACCCTAAACCCATACAAGAAGATCCATGAAGCTGCAGTTGCTCATGGTAAGGAATTGGTCAAGGTAAACTCTAGCCTTGACATAATAAAGAAACAGGTTTATAACGTCTCTACTGGAATTGAGTCATTAAAGAAACGTCCTAGAACTGGTACAGAGGCTTATAAATCCTCCACTTTGTTTTCAGACCCTAAGGTGTCGTTGCCCTACACTATCACATCTTATGTTGAAAGTCTAATAAAGGCACCTAGTACCATCAGTTTCCCTCCAGCGGATGATACTTATAACTATTCTCCTTTTGCTAATCCCAGTTTCTTTAGTAAAGCACAAAAGGATATAGATACTCGTGTTGTCCGTCTATCTGAATTCCTTCAAGGGTTTGATAAAGAATCTGAAACTCCAAAAGATGAGCCAGAAACAAGTCTTCATAAGATTGATGCTCCAGAACTTGAGGAACTGGAAGCATGTGTAAATAGTTTTTCTGTTGAAGATAAAGCACAGTTCGGTATTGAAACATCTGCATATCTAGATGCAACCCAAGTTCATGCTACTTCCTCTAGATCTAGATCAGAGTCTACATGGAATCCTGCTCCTGACCGTAGAGACCTTATTAAAGCCGAATATCACAAGGATTGGTCTGCTAATTCTTCCTACTCTTGGAACATAGACAACTGTACAGAAGCTGAAGTCATGTCTGTGTTACATTCCATGATAGTTTGTTATAGAACATATCTTGCTGATGATATTGGTCCCATTAATGCAACCAGAAGAATAATTGGTGGGTTTGAAGGCATCCTTGATTCCTGGTTGAAAGCAGAAACTTTGAAAGATCCTACTCTTATCACACAATGGGAACAATCAGTCATTTTGAATGCTGATGGTAGTACTTATATGGATCCAGTAACTCATCTGCCTGTAAATAATATGATAGGTTTTCTTCTGTATGGCATTCAAGTAAATTCAATTAGGTTTCCACAAATCACTAATGAAATCACTACCATCACTCTTTTGGCTATGAAGTTGCATAATATGCAACATTTTGATGAATGCTTCAATGAGTATCTACATCGGCTCCATTCTCTATCTCTAGATTTAATACTTGAGCCTAAATGGAAATAGATTTTTGTGTCCTCTCTTCCTCATTGGGTTTCTTCAGCTATTGTGAATAAGCTCCCTGGAAAGATGGGAGATTATAAGTTTGGTGTTATCCGACAGGCTGTCAAAGTTGTCATTGTAGAACTTTTCTCTCAGATGAAAATTGCCCGTGCTGCTACCAATCCGAAAAAACCTCATGGTTATCAACAACTCTGCAAGCAATGGCATCTTGGCAAAGCTGGAAATTCAGAGGGGCGTAGAAGGCATCGCAAACACAAATATAAGCATGCCAAAAAGAATTCCCAGCATTCCCAGAAAAAAAAATTTCAAACGAAAGCCCTATAAACATACATAAATGTTTTCAAAAGACAAAGAAATAATCTGTTACAACTGCAATGAAAAAGGACATACCTCCAATAATTTTCCTAAGAAAAAGAAAGACAAAGGGAAGAAGAAAGTTTCATATAGAAATAAAAAGGGAAAAGTAAATTTCTTTGATCTTCCTAGCAGTAGTGATGAACTTTTGACATCTGAATCTGATTCAGATAATGATTTGAACATTGTATATTCTGATGAGTCATCTGATGAAGAAATTTGTAGAGATCCTCACTGTACTGAATGCAGAGAATGCGATTGCAGTGATCCAGATATTTGCAACTGCAATACTATAAATATGATGAAGACAGATGGAGATGAAGATGAAACAAGTAGGAACTACTTTACTGAGATGATTGCTGCTACTGATCCTCAGATTAAAGAAATGTACAAGACACTTTTGATGAATCATTTGAAGCAGTCTCCTTCAAAACTAAAGGACCAGCCAAATAAAGGGTATGTTCCTCCAACATCTTTATTTTCAGTTGAAGCTCTAACTAGGCAATTCAGAAATGAAGATTTTGGTGAAGATTTGCCACAGACATTGCCTAGCATTCATCAAGCAATCAAAGAGCTTAGAAAAACTGTGAAAGAAAATAAAAGGTTATGCCTAGAAAACCACAGAGAATTAAATGTCAAATTTATGGGCATAAGTCACGCTTCCACATCACAGAATCCTATTATTTCTGGTAAGCTTGAAAATTGGACACTTCATGGTAATCCAATATCAGAACAGATAAATAGACCAGATAAGAATATTGAGAAATAAGATTCTGATGATGACACAGAAAGAACTGGTTTGGGATGCAATATATTTAACAGAGATGTTATGTATTGCGTCAAGATGAAGGTAAAAATTGGGATATAATATGAGTATTGGAAAGTCTTAATGGATACTGGTTCCCGGTTAAATATTGTCAACAATACTGTTGTAAGTACTCATTTGAGAAGACCAACAGCATGTCCCAGAGTCACTACTGCAAGCGGTGACATTACAACAGTATCAGAAGTAGAATTAGATGTATTTCTAACAGATGAAATAGGAGTACATCTTGTTTGTCCTATTGTTCTAGGTATGGATTGTGCAATGTATCTTGGAACACCATTCTTTCAGAACATTGAAAGGCATGGTGCAAAGTTGGATCAGGCGAGTCAAAGGTATGGATACTTTGTGAGCTTGCATAACAAAGAAATATTATTTCCTTTTATTAATTCCAACTCACCTAATAGACTGAAAAGGATTGAAAGAATGGAGAATCTCCTTGCAAAGATGGAAACAAAAAAGGAGATTCTAAAAACTGAAGAATTGTTAGATAATGGAAAATATGCCAGAGAGATAGCAGAAATCACCGCTAAATTCAAAGAATGTTGCTCAGATGATCCAAATGCATTCTGGCATATTAAGAAGCAAGAAGTTGAATTGCCACTAAAGAAAGACTTCAGTGGTAAATTAAGAAGGTCAACAGCAATCCCCATGAATGCAGAACAAATGAAGCTATGCAGAGAAGAGATCAAGGAATTGTTGCAAAAAGGATTGATTAGAAAAAGCAAGAGCCCTATTTCTTGCTTTGCATTCTATGTTAATAAACATTCAGAGATTGCCAGAGGTAAACCAAGGTTAGTTTTCAATTATAAACCTCTGAACAACATACTTGATTATGATGCTTATCCTCTTCCTAAGCCTTCAATGATACTTGCTCAAATTTCAAAATCCAAGATCTTTTCAAAATTTGATCTTAAATCAAGATTTTGGCAAGTAGGTATTAAAGAAGAAGATAAGTGGAAAACAACTTTTTATGTCCCACAGGGTCATTATGAATGGAATATCATGCCCTTCGGCTTGATAAATGCACCCTCACCATTCCAAAGGATAATGGATGAAACCTTTGAAGGGATGGATGAATTTTTGAAGAAATACATAGATGACAATTTAATTCACTCAGACAATATTCCCGAACACATTAAACATTTGAGGATATTTTTGAAGAGAGTAAAAGAAATGGGTATAGTTTTGTCTGAGTCAAAAATGAAACTTTTCAGATCCATGATTGATTTCTTGGGATATAATATTCAATATGGATCTTATGGGGTAATTCAAAGAAGTCTCAATTTTTTTGATCATTTTCCTGATGAAATCCTAGACAAAACCCAGCTACAGAGATTTTTGGGTAGTCTTAACTACATTTCTAAATTTCTGCAACACTGTGCTCATGACAGAAAATTGTTGAATCAAAGATTGCAGAAAGATCCCATTCCTTGGAATAAGGAAGGCACTGAAGCAGTTCGCAGAATCAAAGAAAGAGTCAGAAAAATACAGCCAATTTCTCCAATACAGGAAGATTGGGAGAAAGTAATAATGACTGATGCTAGCAAGATTGGTTGGGGAGAAGTCTTGTGCCAAGTCAATCCAGGTAATAAAAAAGATATTGAAATCTGTCAATATGCATCAGGTTTGTGGTCAAAGAATCAATTGAATTGGGAAAGTCAGAAGAAATAACTTAGGGCCGTATGCTTAGGCATAGCTAAGCTCAAATATTTTATCATTTACACCAAATTCATAGTAAAAAAAGATTGTAAAGCATTACAATATGCTATCCAAAAATGTGAATTTGAGGATGCAGCCATGGTTCGCTGGGTCATGTAGTTGAGCCAATACAATTTTGATATTGAGTTTGTTGAAGGAAAGAAGAATAACTTTGCTGATATGTTGAGTAGAGAATTCTTAACAAATAATTCCATACTTTCTCTTTCCTGCAATTTTATCAGAAGAAATGAAGAAAGTGTTCAAATTGAAACACCAAGTGGATGGATTACATATGAATATGAAACACATCTAATGGATCATGATGAAGCTTGGTTTCCTATTAAGGAAATCCGACACAAAGATGGCATTCCATATTTATGGAACGAGAGATTGCAGTTTGAAATGAATAGAGAAGCAGAAGAAGCAATGGACTATTTAGTCCATATAGGCAGTATTTCATATATTTTGGAAAGTCTTGATGATGATGAAGATGAAATACAGAGCTGTGAAATCACTATCAGAAGATTTGACAATTGTAATCATAGACAAAACTATGATCCAGACCGCCAGAGAGAATGCTTCTACACAGGTATGAATATGCAAAATTATGCCTCTAACCTTTTTTATTCTGTGCAGTTCTCTTTCATATTTGATGGATGGTCCGTAGAACAAATGGAAAGATAAGACCCCAATCCTGATTGGTTTTTAGACTGGTGGAAAATATACGGGTTATCAGCTTTGATCACTAAGCCGTATTCTTTAAGCATGCTAAAAATCTATGGCTTTAGTGAACCTCGTGCTCATCAGTCTGGCATCTTTTACAAATCAGTACAACATATTGCCGACATTGAGGACCTCCACTTCTATCATGGAGTCAAGAGGTGTGGCCATGTACGCTGGTTCATCACGAATATCTAAAAAGTAAGATTGATCAGTGCAAATTATGATGATAGCCAGCCAGATTATGAAGATTTTCATGACAGATTAAATCCAGAACAAAATCCTTTCGAAAATCTAAACTTCCTGTCACCTCCAGATAACAATCCTTTTCATCAGTGGGAATATAAAAAAGAAGTGTGTGTACAATACTTCTCAAATCACTTGATTGAAAGGTTCCGGTACCAACTCTACTCTCATCCACAAATAGAACATTATGTGCTATGATTATGTGTAGTCTTTCCAACCGACTTTGGTGTTAGACAGGTTTCTGTGGGGTTCCCTGACCCAAATATCTCCACTGTGTAAGATATTTTGTACAATTATGCTTCCAACTAGGCTTTCATGGGTTCTTCTTGTTTAAAGAATCTCCACTATGTAAATTTTCCTGTACGCAATATCTTGAGTCATGAGATAACTTTGGATTCGGTCCCCATATGCCAGAAGGCTTTCCGTATGGAATAGGGATGAGATAATATGGGTTGTCCACTCATACCCGAATCCAAAGCGTACTCTCATATCTTCGTCCTTAGATTTACTTTTCTTTTGTCTGGAATCTAGGACTTTGTAATAATGCACCTTCACGGATGATTGTTCCCCTTCAAATCTATAAGAATGTAATACTCATTCGTTGGAGGGCATTCGGGATTTTAGAGTCTAAGTAGCGTCTGAGTTACGAATCTCCTGCTCTGCCTCTGCGTGGATATCCATGATCTGCTTGCACCACAAGATAGAAACTCATGACTATAATCTGTGCTATGTCTATTTTGTATCTCTAAGACTGAGCCTGCTTTGTGTGCCAGGTAGCCTTCGGATTTCTTTGCCTCAGTGCAAGATATATCTAATAAATGCCACAGCAGTCTATCTCAGTAGAGATTGCACCCTTTGTAATTTATTCCGCTGCTGCATAAAGAAGATGAATAAAATGGAACTCTATTTTTTGATCCTGTAATCAAGTGTTACCTCCGAAAAAATGTGGAATGACATGTAGGAACTAGCCTTTGTTGAAGCTGATGTAGGCTGAGTGGATACTGAAAGTGATGCAAAAGGTGGAAGCCATGCAAGCATATCATGTCTGAAGAATTGTGTGCGTTCGCGAGCCTTTGTTATTAGTTGCAATAGTGTGGTCATGCTGCGAATAAAGTTTCCCCCCATATTTGTTGTTCTTCTGTAAACAAATCACAATTCTGTATGCAATTTTCTTGAATCCATAGTTTTAGTTTGGAATGGCAACAAATAAGATGCATGCAAAAATTTTAAGCAGAAAAACTTATGTAGAAATGCAGAATGAATATTGTGGCAAATAGAAGAGTAACGTACTGCACAACAATTGTATAGCATGGAAAGGCATACATACTTATGATATTATCAACAAATTATCACATTACTGAAATCAATGCATATTTTGAAATCATGAATAGGTATGGAAATGTTTATGTAATGATTCGAAAATAAGGCAAAAGGACAGCTGATGTGAAAAAAAATACGTATGCGGTCATTATCCACATAAACCATTATGATCGATTTATAAATAAATTTCATGCATAAGAGGTTCCGAACAAAGGGTTTAGGAGCATACTCTCATTTGATATTAGATAAAGATATAAGAAAAGGGTTTATCATTACTATTGATTTGTGAAAAATATGACTCCAATACCATCAGCAAAGCTCTGTTGCCCACAGGTGTCTATAACCTTGACAAAGTTGCTTTCTCACCCTTGGAACCATTATCCTTTATTTATACCTAGGGAAGTGCTGTGTGATATCATGATGGAGGCCACTATGTTGGGTTGGGGACCAGATGAATCACAATGTCATTCACTAGGTAGGAGCGAAAGGTGGGTAGGCTGACTCGTAATGAGACCTCCTGTTCCAAGGACTTTTTATTTTTTTGAATTGTCCATTGGATCATATCCCTGGTGTGGTGGCCATAATGGGAATGCCACTTCATTTCTCCCTTATGATCATGGTAGGTTGGCTCTTGATGAGACCCCTTATCCTCCATCTGCCATATCATAGAATTTTTAGTAACCATATAGACAGTTGTTTCTTCTTCTTTTTTGTAGCACTTCCCTATTTATGTATAGAGGATGGCTCAACACTCCTTAAGAGTAGGGATGGTTGAAGAAGTCTAAACATCTTAATAGAAAAAGTATGCCCTTATTCTTATTCAATAAATAAAAATCAAAGAGAGTTATGAAGATTTAGGGAAGAACCAATATGATAAAGATAACCGATCATATTAATTTTAGTGAAAATAAAGACAACAAAGTGATATAGATGGTTGAGTCATTTCCTTTTCTTATCACTACAAAAAAATTTCTTAAAAATTACAATTTCTCTTGATTAGTTGATTCCAGTAACCTATAATTTGTGTATCCTTGCATGAATTGTATGTTTTCCTTTCAAAGAGTCATGAAAAATTCACAAAAATTCCTAGAAATGTTGTTGAAAAATAAGAAAAATGCATTCAAAAAGTGTTGTTCCTTTGGAAAGGAACAACAAAAACAATCTACGAAAATGATGTTCTTTTCGAAAGGAACAACAAAAACAATTGGCTAAACTGCTATTCATTTCGAAAATAACAACAAAAATTATTAGCGGAAATGATGTTCCTTTGGAAAGGAACAACAAAAATAAATGGTGAAAACTATTGTTCCTTTGGAAAGAAATAGTAAAAACGCTAGCAACAAGACTGTTGTTCCTTTCAAAAGGAGTAGCAAAAGTGTTGTTCCTTTGGAAAGGAACAACAAAAACACTCACAGCAATATTGTTGTTTCTTTCGAAAGGAACAACAAAAGTGTTCTTCCTTTGGAAAGGAACAACAAAAATTCACAGCAAGCAAAGTAAGAGTAGTTCAAGAAATAAAATTCTATACAAAAAAACAAACAAAGTAAAAGAAAAAAAACTTTATGTACAGGTTTCAAGAAAAAGTATTTTTTTTTTTTACAGAATTGGTGCTGCTGAAGAATTGCCTTCTGTAACTGAAACTTGCATGGTGGGGTCCTTATTGTTTAATTGCAAATGGATCAGAAACTACAATTTGGAGTGATCAACACCTGAAATACAAAACATAAAAAAAAAAAAAAACAAAAAAGAAACAACACTTTATTAAGTTACAACAGCCATGATGTTATTTCCTAAGGGAATATCAATCAGTTAATGGAAAAAAATGATCTTTTTAAAAAATGTTTTGGCAGTAGTGGCATGAATATTCAAATGGAAATGAATTCTTCATTTCTTCTTCTATGAATCTGTTAGGTAATGAACTGGATTAAATGCCCTTGTTTTACTAAAATTTCTTTCAAGAACCGCTTGTCCATAAATTGACCTTCTTTGTTCTGCTAAGACCTGCAAAAAACGAGTGTCTACTTGAAATAAAACATTAAATCATCGAGAAAGAGAGGTGATCAGGCTCCCCTAATCCAAGAATTATGCAAAAAACTAACAATTAGTTACTCTGTAGAACAAATCCATGGACAAAGTAAAATTAATTTATTACTTGTGGGAGAGCGGTGGCCAATCATGCTAACCTGCAGTGTTTCAATCATAAATTCTTTGTTTTTCGTCAGATTTGAGTGATTCCAAATCCAAATGAGAGCTAATTAAAATTTTTATCTCCAATAGAAATATGTTTTAAAAATTCAATGCTATGATATGTCAAATTTTCTTATAACAACCTGCCTAATAGAGTCATTTTCGATTTTCTAGCTTAGACCAATAGTTGATATTTCAAACATACATTTTCCATTTAATGGTGGATTGAACTGATTAAAATTGGAGATTAAATTATATTCATTTATTTATATCCAATATAAACATGTTTTGAAGACAATAAGAATTGATGGGTCAAATACGCTAGTGAACAGTCGAGAAAACAAAGTTTCAAGAGTGCTGATTTATGATAGGAAGTCAGTATTTTGGTCATAAATTCCTCATACAATATCAAAATTGAGTGATTAAAATTGCGTTATAAACTAGATTCATAGAGAAATCTACCATAGAAACAGGTTTTAAAAATATAGTCATTTAGGCTTCCAAAAACTGATTGTCCCAACTCTGTTGTTGAGCTGCGTACTAGACACCCTGTCAATGTTTTGGTTCTAAATTTTTTGTTTCAAATCAAAATGGAGTGATTAAAATTGGGTTGGAAAGAAGATATCAATGGATACTTAGGATAGAAACAAGTTTTAAAAATATTCAATTTTGGTCCCTCAAAACATGACTGTCCCAACTTTGTTTTCAGAAATTTCACCAAGCCTGCAAGCCAAAAAAATGATATTCAAGAAATTTATCCATATTGATGATAAAAATGAATATAAGTGTTTTTAGAATTGTTAATTTAAATATAATTCATCTACATACACAAATAAATTATAATATTTATCATCAATGTTTTTTTCCACAGCGTGTTGCAACAAAAAAAACAACTATTTTTACAAAAATAAAAAAATGTGTTTGTTTTATTTCCTTATTTATTTTATTTCCTCCACTATCGTACTCTTCTTTTAGAATCCAATATGTTTATGTATAAGAGTATTTCCAGTGGAACCATTTTATAAATAAGGCCTCTAGTATGTACATACCCAAATTTGAAAAATGCATGTTGACAAAAATTACGGTATGAGAAGCCAACTTCCCTTGAAAAGATGGTGCCAAAAATTGTTGAAGCATGGAGTGATGTTGCAAACAAATGATGGAGTGAAACAAATATTAAATGTATCCCTTACTTTCTTGATTTCCCATAGCCATCGTATCATGAAGTTCTTGAGTTTTTAAAATGGTTTGTTGGTGCAAACTAGAAGAAACCTCATTTTCTTTCATAACTTCTACAATTTTTTGATTTGATACATTCTGAGTCTCAGTGTAAGTTTTCTCCAATATTGCATGTGAGATAAAATGGGTGGGAAGGGTGGGTAAATATTGCAATTCAACACTGTAAGAATGTTGTACTGGTTTATTATGGTGAGGGTGTGGAATGAGTTGAACAGGAGATTGTGTAGGGAATGGAGCCTATTGATGATGTAGTTGATTGTGTTGAGTAGATGATTTTGATAGGAAAGCAAGGTGTTTTGGAAGAGTTGGAAGATGTGTTTCTACTACAAGATGAGGGAGAGTAGTCATACAATCATAATATTAACCATGCTAAACTTGTAGACAAGATTGGTAGTGGTTATATTGAGATTGGCATGGCTGCCCTAACATATGAGTATTCCATAATGAATTATGCAAGTAAGAGAATGGAGAGGAATTGTTTTGAACCATACCTGTAGGCCATGAATTCCATGGTTTTGACCTTGTTGCAACTTCCCCATCTCTTTGATATGCTACTTCCATCCTAGATAAGGAAGAACAACTATCTATGGGATGCTCCTTTCGGTTATGAGGGCAAAACACTTCATCAAATTTTTTATTTTTCTGAACCTGAAAAACATTAAATTGTGAATTGAGAGAACTAATAAGATCATATTTAAAATTTTCAAATAAAACCTTGATTTCAGCTCTTATGTCTCTTGTTCTTGTAGTAAATTTGGAAAAGAAAGAAGAAACTTCTCTAGAATTCTTACCAACCTTAGAAATTCCTCTTGAATACCTTATGCATAACTCACAAACATCATCATATGATAACTGAAAAACATCACCTTTTCCTATCAGATTTAAGAGTTCTAAAAATTCATCTTTGATTCCTTTAAGAAGGAGTGTTTTCAAGATCTCTTTTTCCAAATGTTTATGCTTTGATTTTTGAAGGTTATATTTAAATTGCTCTACATAGTCCTCCAAGCTTTCATCTTCCCCTTGTATCATACCGAAAATATCTTCATTGGATTTGCAGTAGTCTTGGTACTTCTTCAAGAATATGTTCTTCATGTCCTCCCATGTTTGGATGCAGTTCCCACCTAGGCTCATGAACCATCGGAGAGCTGCTGCTTTTATAGTAAGAGGAAACACTTTCAATTTTTTATCATTAGTACAATAATCATATCTTCTACAAAGTATTTCAAACTCAAATAAGAATATATCTGGATCTTCATTTGTCAAACCATAAAAATTTGGTAGAGACAATGGGGGAATTATGTGCATTTGTGTCACTCCTCCTAGATCCTTGATAGGGAATTCGAAAGTTGCAATGTGAGCCATTTCTTACCATAATAGAAGATGTTATTCATGTGTTTCTTTAAGGATCCTCCTTCCAATGTTCCTATCAATTGGTTAGTGAAATGGGTGGTGCTTACATCACCACTCGAGTGGAATTACAAGATTTTTTTTCAAAAATTATACCTCTAAAATTCGAGAAAACGCAAGCATTCATTCCTACCTTAAGCTTTCACTCAATTCTGCTGTGAAGCGGGCCAGTGAACAAGTGTGTTCCTTGCTCGGTGCATAGGTTCTTACCTTCCATCTTTAATACCCAATTCTTCCCAAGCAGAAAAAAATAAATATGCTTCACTCTTCCTAAATGGCATACACTCTCCCTAGAAACAGCGCCAAAATGTTGAGGTATAAAAGGTATCTTTTTAACACCTATTTATCTCACATTAATTATCAATCCGGGAATGACTTTTTATTTCAATAGTGTACTCTGTCTGAGGCTGCAATTCAATCTAAGAGTAATGCCTTGAAAGATGTAGTACAACGTTTCAAATGCAAAAGTGAATAGATGCTTGAAAAAGAAATCTAATTACAAAAACATAAACTCAAATGGTCTGAAATCCAACTATTCACTCAGCAAACATCAATCGAGGATATAGTAGCAATAACTCATTCCTCTAGAAATTGATGCCATTGAAATCAAACTGGAACAAGACAATCAATCTGGAAACAAGGAAGCCATAACCAGTGTTCTCTATGGTTGACAGTCCTGCTTTAAAGAAATTAAAAGGAAATAGAAATTGAACTAAAGCTGCTATTGAAAGTAAACAAAGAAGAACTGTTTTTAAAAGAAGGGATTATAAATGAACAACAATCTGTAATTGAATGGATATGTGCATAAATAACAAACTGTAACAATGTAAATAAAAAATCTTTCTGCAATTTGAAACTAATGAATTGGAAATGATCAGCACTTTGGAATTGAACAACAAATACTAACTAATAAATCTGAATAGCAACTATGTACTTAAAGGAATCAAATAGTTAATCCTACCAATCCTGTCGACAGCAATCGTTATTAAGCAATCCAACGAAATAGAAAATGAAGTAAATATTGAACATCAAAGCTTCATAAACAATAACAAGATGAATAATACCAAAATTAAGATTCTTGTTGAAGTGGAACAACAATGCAATTCATTAACGCAACACAACAATAAACAATTCAACAACAACTTAATTAACTTTACAAATGTAATAAAACCAATCACAATTATCACGTAACGGTAATTAAAAGAGAAGAAATACAAACAACGGATCGATCCACTAGGGCTGGGCCGTGAACCACCGGTGAAACGCTGCTGGGCTGTTGCAGAACTAAGAAATAAAACGGCAAGACTTTCTTGTATTAATCATGCATAATAGCATTTACAAAAGGTCGATCTTTGTTTAATCAATGAGAGTCGATGAGGAATTGTGTAATTACAACCGGAAATATCTCCATCTCCTCCATCCTTTTTCAATACATAATACATGCTCTCCTTTTATAATCAGAAAGAGGAGAAATTAAATAGTAAATATGATCTCTCATAACAATATTGGATTTTTCCTAACCAATTGATCAACAAAAAAATATATTTCCATCCATCTTTCAATAAGAGCAAGTCGAATTTGGATTTGCAGCTGAGATAATTTGGAGGACAGCCGCAATAGAAAATCTAAGAAAAGCGTGCTAAAAGAACCTTGCATTTCTCTCAATTCAGGCCTAATTTGGGCAAACTGTTCCTTAATAATGTTAATTTGGTCTATTCTAGACAAAACCCATGTTCCAGATTTTCCAGATTCTTCTTAATTTTCCCATAATCTCAACCGCAAAACTGTCACTTCTTATTCCAACGAATTTCTGAGTTGGAATATTTGATGATGATTTGGAGATCAAATATGCAATCTGGAAAATATCTTGGAGGCTAAAATGGTGAGTGTTGGTACAAAATATATTAATAAACCATCATTGATAAAATTATGCATAATAATCATCCATTTATTAAAAATAAAGGAGAAGAAATAATATTTATTCATAAGAGCATAAATAATTATAAAATGGATTTATATGATAAATTATGATAAATGACATGATAAAGAAGAGTAAAAATGGATGAAATAAGTGTTAAAAAGTGGTCATATTCATGACCCAACCATTTTCCAAAAGCTTGAAAAAGCAAGAAACATTCTTATGTCTTCCGCAACTAATATTCATCATAAAGAAGAGTAAAAATGGATGAAATAAGTGTTAAAAAGTGGTCGTATTCATGACCCAACCATTTTCCGAAAGCTTGAAAAAGCAAGAAACATTCTTATGGCTTCTAGTATAGCTACAGGAGCAAAAGTTTCTTCAAAGTCTATACCTTCTTGTTGAGCATACCCTTTACAAACAAGTCTAGCTTTATTTCTTATGAAATCTCCATTTTCATTTAACTTGTTCTTGAATATCCATTTAGTTCCAATAAAAATTTTATCATGAGGTCTTGGCACTAATTCCCAAGTATGATTCTTTTCAATTTGATCAAGCTCTTCATTCATGGCTTGAATCCAACATTCATCTTTGCTAGCTTGATTGACATTGTGTGGTTCAATGGTGGATAGAAATGCCAGATAGCTAGAAGATCCTACAAGAGTTCTTCTTTTCTATACACCTGATCCCTTTTCTCCCAATATTTGAGATTCGGGATGGTTCTTTTGAACATACCTAGATGGAACTTTTTCAGATAAATCATCTTTTGGTACTTCATTGGGTTCACTGTCTATATCATTTCTATTTGATGCAGGAAGATATACGTCATCATAATCTTCATCTGTTGTTTTTTTTTCCTATTTTGGAGCTGAAACTGACTCATTAATAACAACATCAATACATTCAACAATCTTCCAGAGTCTTTTATTGTAACATTTATATGCTTTACTCCTAGAAGAGTAACCAAGTAATATTCCTTCATATGCTCTAGGTTCAAACTTGCCAAGTTTTTCATCATTATTTTTGATAAAGCATTTGCTTCCAAACACTCTAAAATGCTTTACAATGGGAAGATAACCATAGCAGAGCTCATATGGAGTTTTATCACTGTTTACACGGACATGCGCCTTGTTAAGAATATTAACGGTTGTATGTGCTACTTCTCCCCAAAATGTGTCAGGTGTTTTGGAATCATCAAGCATAGCTCTAGCCATTTGTTGAACTGTTCTATTCATTCTTTCTGCTAAATCATTTTGTTGTGGTGTACCTGCTACAGAAAACTGTCTTTTTATGCCATGTTGTTCACAAAATTCAAAGAGTTCATCTGATGTATATCCAGTTCCTCGATCAGATCTGAGACACTTGATTTTTAGATTTAATTGATTTTCAACCAGTGCTTTGAAGATCTGAAGTTTCTCAAATGCTTCATTTTTGTGTTTAATCAACCCAGTAAAACATATTCTAGAGAAATCATCAATAAAAAAAATATAGTATTGTTCTCCACGGGGTGACTTTTTCCTCATCGGTCCACATATGTCAGTATGAATGAGTTCAAGAGACTTACTTGCTGATCCTTCTTTGGCATTAAATTTCACTCTGGTTTGCTTACCGAATTGGCAAGATTTGCATATGGTATTCTCAAGTAGAGTAATATTAGGAAGATCACGAACAGCTTCAAGTCTGATTGATTTGTTGATTTGAGAGAATCTCAGATGCCCTAGTCTTCTATGCCATAACCAATTTTTTGAATATTTACCCAAGTAACATTCTTCTTTACAACTTTTCAATACATAAAAACTGCTTGGAATTCTATTTCCTTTTATAATTGTTTTTCCTGTATCAAGCTCACGTACCAAACATTCTTTTGAACTGAAGACAACTTCAGTTCCTTGATCACACATTTGACTTACACTTAACAGGTTATGCTTTAATCCATCCACATACATGACATTGTTTGATTTCACCTTTTCCTTTAGAAAAATAGTACCTTTTCCCTTATTGACAGCAGGAGTATCATTTCCAAAAGTAACATTCTTTTCCTTTTCTAGAGCATTGTATGAAAGAAGTTTGTTTTTGTCACCTGTCATGTGTTTGAGCATCCAATATCAATGTACCATTGATTCTCTTCTCCTTCTGCAAATAAAGCTATGCCACAATTTTCAACCTGTAAACGCTTATTTTTCCATACTTTGGAAGTTGAAGGTAAATGCTCTTTTGGTTGAATTTTTCTCCTGCATTCAGATTCTTCATGGCCAAATTTATTTCAATAAACACATTCAATTTCAGTTTGCAGAGGAGAAAAGTTGTTTTATGTATTCTTCTTTATTCCAATATCAATTATTTTCCTTCTTGCTTCTCTAGTCATGATGGTTTTATATGCAACACATTGAACAACTTTATGACCAAAGTTGTGACATGAGAAACATTGTCCATTGAAGAAGAAATTTTTGCGATCATGAAATCTTCTATTTGAGTTTACCTGTTGGTTGGTGTTTCTTTGAAAGGTATTCCTGTTAGTGTTATTTGAATTGAGATGGTCATGCTTTACCTATAAATATTCTTTGTTCCATTGTTGAGTGGCAGAATGTTGTATACTGGTTGTAGCTGCTTTTAGATAATTTGGTGCTGAAGCTTGAGAAGATTCTCCAATATATCCAAGAACTGTATTTATAAGAGGACAACATTGTACCTTGATAATCTCATCTAAAGTTTCATATCCTTTAGCAAATCTAAGATTCAAAGAATTTACTTTCTCAATTTCTTTTCTTAGACTTACTATTTCACATTCTAATTTCTCATTGTGTTTCTCCTTTTCTTCAAGCTGATTTTTTTTCTTATGATATTTTGTTTTCTTCCAAACACATTTGAGTCGATTAGCTTTCAAAGAAAATCATTGTCTTCTAGAGCATCCATAAAAGTATATTTTTCTTCCCTAGACTCTTTTTCAAATGCCATGAGAAGTCTAATATCTTGTTCACATTCTTCTTCACTGTTTAATAACCCATCACTATCTTCATGAGTATAGTAATTGTTTCTAGTGCTAAACCGATTCTTATTTCTTCTTGCTACTTCCTTTCCTTTTTAATGTGTTTCTTTATGAGGACACTTAGCAGCTTAATGACCAACTCTTCCACAAGAAAAACGTTTTGAAAGGAAGCTTACTTTTGAACATTCCAGTGCCAAGTTGGAGTTTCTTTACAAAATTTACCTCATCTTCTTCTGAAACATACCCTGATCCTTCTGTTTCTTGTACTTCTTTTCCTTTTGTAGAAGATTTAAAGACGACTTCTTTGAATTCAGATGATCCTCCTTTTCTCATTTCACATGCAGTTAGAATTCCATGAAGTTAAACAATATTAAGATTTTGAAGATCCTACTTCTCTTTAAGAGCAGACACTTTTGACTCAAATTTTGAAGTTAGAGATCTTAAAACTTTCTCAACCAGAGTACTGTCAGTTATGGTTTCTCCCAAATTTCTCATACGATTTACAATATCATCTAGACGTAAAAATAAACTGGAAATGCTCTCCTCATTATGCATCCTTAGATTTTCATATTGAATTCTGAGAGTTTGGAGTTTAGCACTTTTTACCTTTGTATCACCTTCATAGCTTAGAATGATTTTGTCCCATATTGCTTTTTTTGTATCCAACTACATGACTTTGACAAATTCTGATTCAGCTAGACTCCCCAATAGTACATTGACCACCTTTTCATTCATTTCATAGTTCTTTCTTGCTGTTGGATCTGCTGGGACTGAGGTTGGATATTGATAACCTCCTTCAACAATATCCCATACATCTGCTCCAAGAGACTGAAGATAGGATCTCATCTTTGTTTTCCAGAAGATTAAATTATTTTTGTTGAAGAGCGAAGGCCTGATAGATGCTCTTCCATCTTGATTTCTCATCTTGACTGATCTTCCTTCTAGCGGCTAAGCTTCTTCATAAGGACCTGCTTTGATGCCAATTTTTGGGAAAAATACTGAGAGGGGGGGTGAATCAGTGTTTAGAGCTCATAGTTTAAAATTTAACTTTTTCTTTTACAGAATTCCATACGCGTATTTTATCAACCGAAATCGCATATACATGCAGATAAGCTGAAAGAAACTATCATATACTGATATAAATTTATAGTTTAGAAAAATTCTCAGAAACAGACTTTAAATCAGATTTACCAGTTATGCGCTAGGTTAGATAATCAGTAAATATGAGCAGTAATAATAGTATAAAATGTTAGTGTCAATCTAGGCATACTGCCATTAGTGATCAAAACTGCTCTTTTTCATTTTCATATTAGAAGTCCCATACCAATAAATTTCACCATTCCGCTAGGTCATGGATTCATTGATGGTAGTGATTTTGCATTAGTTTTCCCTCATGTGAAACTTGTTGTTTCTCCTCTCTATGGTCTTTACTCATGAGCTACTTTCACTTTGTGAGTCATATCAGTAGGTCATAGTATGGGTCTCATTAGGTTCTAAGATCTCACCATGGTCAAATTAATAAGTCAAGTGTTAATAAATATCAGCAAGTTCATGAGGAAGCCAATAAATTCAAAGTCACAGCACCTGAGAAGATCAAAGAAATATTTTTCAATTTGATGTAATTTTCACTGTAATTTTCACCTCAAAACCATGTTTTGAGGTGAAAACATGATACTTTTCTTTTATTATCATGTAATTTTATGTCAGCATATGCAATAAGTCACAATTTAGAAAGATGTTATCTCCACAAAGCCATCACCCTTCCTTCAGAAAATTTTTCGACAGCAAGTTTAACGTCAAATCATATGCTGAGTGTGTTCAGCAGAAAGAGCCTAGAAATATCTTTCCAACGGTATATTGCACTCTTAAAACTGACTCCTAGATTGAAATTTATGCCTAAGTGAAGTAAAAAGTCCCCTATTCCCTAACCTTCCCCTTTTCCCTTAAACTTTATATTATTAAAGTTTAATATTTTCTTTATAAATACCTTTTCTCCCCCTTCGATTACAAAAATCGCATTATAAAACCAAATGCGAAATAATCAAACCACTTCCCATTCATACCATAGGACTTATAATAAAATTCAAAGTTTATTATAGTCCCCGCCATTCCCAAACCACTTCCCCTCCATCCCCTTTAAAACCTTACAATAAAACTTAAAGGTTTATATCATATAAACCCCGCTAACCCAAAGTCCTTTCCCTTTAAATCGCAATAGGAATGTTTAAAATGTATGCCTCGATCGGCCCTTTGCAAATTCTCCGATGCGATGGTATCGACCCTGCCTGATGATATTGTGGCCGTCGATCTGTCCATTCGATCGAACGGCCCATATCCAATCGGCGCCTCTTGAATCGCTCCATCCGATTGAATCCCGCCGATGGCCTACTCCTGATTATCCCTCCGTCGTTGATCTGCCTGATGATCCGACGGCTCACAGTCCATCGCCCAATTGGCATTGGCATTTTCACATATGTTATATTCCGCTCCCTCTCCAATTCCGATCCCGATTGACCATGGGCCCACCACATAATACCTCTGCCCATTTATATATAAAAAGGTCCTTTTCCTTTGTTAGTTCTAAATTTTATTTTATTCATTTATACAAAGTAACCCCCCCCCATCGCATCGGTGATTTCATATGTATCACTCTATCCCGCTCCCCTCTGATCCTCGATGCAGATTGACCCTTTGGCCCACCACTTTATATTCCACCCTGTCCATTATAAAAAGGCCTTTCCCTTTGTATAAATCAAATTTTTGTTTTATTCATTTTATACAAAGTATTTCTCCCACCGCTCATCCCCATCGCATCAAAAGAATTGTCATATGTTATACTTCACCCCGAGCTCCCGATCCCGATTCCGATTGTGATTCATTGACCCTGGTCCCACCTTAAAGGCCCTCCGCCATTCCAATTGTAAAATCATTCTTTCCTTACCTTTTATTATTTTATTACTATTCCATTCGGCCTATCCTTTAACCCTGTTTCCCATATACTAATCACAATGGAAGATTTTTTGGTTTCATTTTAAATAACATCCTCCCTATCCCTCCGATTGCCAATTGTGATGGCACCACCACATATTATATTACAATGATTTATATTGTGTTATGTCCCACCTCCATGACTTCGCGATTGCGATTATAATATGGAACCCACCTCATTTCCCTTCCCTTTTTCCCCTTCAAAAAATTACTTTTCCCTTCACAAAGGTATATAATTTCGTTCTATTTTATTTTGATAGATTTTTATTAAAGTCAGTTTTATTCAAATGAATAATCGAAAGAAAAATTCAGTTGGCCACAAGCTAAAATAAAACAAATATTTCTACAGCAGCATAAACATAGGGATTTGCTCCTCAAATTGCCTATTTATCATTCAACAGTGAAATTGTGAATCTGCGCAAGTAATCAAATGTAATATTGTTCTTTCTTTATGGCAGATTGTTGGATTTATTTTCTATGATTAGTTTTCAGTTCTTCAAAACTGTTAAAATAGCTCCTCTTTCTGTGGATCTATGTTCCCACAAATCTGGTGTATTTAATGTAATTGTAAATCATTTTTAAAGCAGTCTGTAACTCAGAAAGTAGGGGAATAGTGTGGAAGAAAGATTTATGCTCCATTGTATAGTTTGACAGGGAATTAATAAGAGATGCAGCTCTGATTTGTGGGATCCATGTGGTATGAGATTTAGTGTTTTTTTATCTCCTTTGTTTCATATGTTAATTTTTATGTTTCACCTCTCATCCATAAACATTTCCTTTTGAATGCTTTCAAGATAGAAAGGTAGAATCCATTTTTATGCTCTTCCTTGGGAAATCATTCATACTCTGTGTTCTTCTTCAGTTTGAAAAGGATCCATTTATTGTGCCCTTTTCAGCTGCTCACCATTCTTTCCATTCCATCCTTATTTAAACCTTAATTGCTAAAATTTCCTGCCTATCTTGCCCCATGAAATGCCCTATATCCTAATTTAATTCCCCAGTTCATACTGTCCCGTTTTGTCCCACATATCCCTAAAAATTCATTTCATTTATTAAATTTCTTTCCCATCATTATACCTAGCCTAATATCAGATCATTATTGCACTTTATTGAATATCCTTTCACAGAGAGAGCCCTCTCCTATCCTTGTAGGGCTAGCTACAAGGTTGAGCGTGGTTTAGTTGTTACCCTGTTTTTCCCTTTTTAGCCTGGGGTCTAGATCAGGTGCTAACATCTCTGGCGACCATACTGGGGACGCTTCGATCTGATTGTCTGCAAGCTTGTATTCTCGGTGTTGACTGCGTTTATTCTGTTTTCAAAGCGAAATCATAGTTGGTTTTGTGGAGTATTGGAAACTCTGTCTTAAGTTTAAACCTTGGTTATATTAACTGCGACCAATATTTGGAAATATCTGTTGTCAAAGTAAAAGCTTTGTTTTGTTGCTGGCGGGTTAATATCAATGGGACCCAACCTAAATTAACACAAGGAGTTAAAGCACCAAACCATAGTACAAACCACAGTTAAAGCATGGTTCATTTACCACCAATGGGTTTCGGAAACCAAAACCGCCCATATCGCGCCGCTTTTACCCCAGAGAAAAACCACTTCAAAAAAATGCGATACATTAATTTTTGGGCACGTCATCACCCAAAATCCACCCATATCACACAAATCTCAGCTATTAAACTTTGGCCTTTAAAAAAACATGATATTCACAAGAAGCATCAGATCTGGAGAGCCTTAGATCTGTTGAAAATCGCGCGCTGAAAAGCACAGGCGGTAATCGAGGTAAGATCTGGCGGATTTTGCATTATTATATGTTTATTTTATTCGTAAAAATCCGAAAAGTGGATGCGTGGGCCCCCGTCAAATGAAATATATGTCGCGCTGGTATCATAAGTGTGTTCTATAGTATAAAGTTCAAAGGTTAGTGTTTTTAAAGGATCACACCGTTGTTATATCATTTTAATATTATGACTGGATAAAGTCGCTTAAATATTTTTGAGCGTATCATATATCTACTTGAGAAGATTTGAAATATCATTACAAAACGAGTATTGTTAAAGTGCTTCAGAAGGGAATATAACCATAGCCACTTATTCCACAGTCGTAAATATATTTCTACCAGAGTATAAAGTCAGATCACCCCAGTAAATATTCCTCTTGAAAATTCCTCGGTTCTAGAAAATGATTTTCAGGGTTTGCTAGGCTGAAACAGAATTTGTACAATAGAAATTTACACACACTAGCTTCAAGAAGATACACAAAGGCTAATCCAAATCCAAATCCTCCCCCTATGTTTGAAAATCCAAATCTTATCCCAATAATTGTCAGAAGACAAGAAGGATCACTAAGTCCCAAACCTATCTTCAGATCCCATACCTGGCCCAGTGAGTGGTTTTTTGTAGAAGATATTTCTTTTGATGAAAATTTTGAACTTTATTTGATTAGAAATAAGTCTAAAACTGCACTTGATGACACAGTTTTAAATCCAAAATTCCTTGTAGATATTGAAGTTTAAAGGGAAAATGCTTTAATTGTTGATTACATTTTGAATTCCCCTCGGTCATCTACCACTGTAACTAATATTCATGAGCCTTCAGAGTCATCAGGAACATCATTTCCTCTTCCCAATACATCATCATTTTCATTTATCAATTCTCAGTTGTCATCTCCTCCATCAACACCTCCCTTAAACCCCAGTACTACAAACATTGTTGTAAATCCACCTAGAGCCATGGTTGCCCGGTATGCACCCCTTGTTTTACCCCAAGTCCTCAATGATATGCCTACTGACTATCAGAGTAAAATTCCCATCTTTGATGTCACTCAAAGCATCACAACCCAACAGCATGTTGATAAGATGAATGACTTTTTTGATCTACATGAGGTAGAAGCAGAGAATGTAACTACCAGGTGGTTTGTTCAAAGCTTCAGAGGTGAAGTTAGGAAATGGTTCAGAGCCTTACCAGCAGGCTCAATTCGCACTTTACAAGAGTTTCACACACAGTTCTTAGACCGGTGGGAGGTAAAAAATAACACACTCCAAATTTTGTCTGAGTATGAGAATATTAAGAGAAATTTGGGTGAAACTGTACAAGACTATTGTTTGAGATTCAATGTTGTATATAATGCTATTCCAGATAACCTGAAACCTCTTGTGGGATTATCTTTCCTTAAATTTCCAGATGGTTTCGATGCCAATATGGGATATCAGCTACGAGAAAGAGATCCCTCCTCACTTGAAGACATGCAGAAGATAGCGGTAAGTGTAGAAGCCAATCTACTAGCCAAAAGAGCTCGAACCAAAGTTGAAAAAAGAGTCACGGTGAAAGAAGAAGCATCCCCTTTAGATAGTAAGATGGAAACTCTGATTCGGATAGTGGAAAATATGGTTGATCGATTAACCATTACAGATAGACCTGAGCCTCAAATAAGAAATCCAAATTTCAGAGGGCAGCAGCCACAATTTGGAATTAAACAGAGAGAGCAAAGAGAACAGGACCAAGTGTGACCACAACAGCAGATCAAAACTCCATTGAAGTAGAACTACATGCAAGGAACATACACAGATGAGGATGATGATCCTCTGATTGAAGCTAACCATTTCTTCACAGCCGATGGCACTCCCATTTTTCTTACAGAGGACAAAGAATACACAGTCGCGACTCCAGACATTCAGAAGGATGAAGATTTCATTTTGGCCAATGACACAGTATTAGAAGATGAATTCGATGATTACCAGAGGTGGTACATGAACGCTTTATCAGCTCAGCAAAGGCAGTACTCTTTGAGGAATAGAAATGTTTCGATCAGTCCCATTCAAAAAAGAAAAGAGCTCCAAATGAAGAACGATTCTCAGAAGAAAGGGAAAGAGTCGGTTGACCCCTCCTCCAGCAAAACACCTTCAAAAAATAACACAGAAAATGAGAAGAACCAGCAGAATACAACAAAAGATAAAATAGAGAAGAAATATCCTCTAGTTAAAGAGATAGAAAAATCTCCTTCTTCTAATTTAGAAAATGAAATTTATAAACCGAAAGTCTCCATGCCCTTGACTGAGTTGGTCAAAAATAGTGTTTATAAAAGTCAGGTATCTAGAATTTGGCAAATAGACTCTGTTTCAGATGTGGTCAATGTAGAAGATGACTACCCTGAACTTATTTTTGGCCCAACAACTGAAGATCAATCAAAAGAAAGTGAAGTGCCTCCTTTTTACCTGAATCTTAGAGTACATGAGTTCATCCTGCATAATGTTATGTTGGACTCTGGGGCCTCACATAATTTGATGCCCAAATCCATCATGGAGAAGTTAGGACTTGACATTACCCGTAAATATCATGACTTGTATTCTTTTGACTCAGGAAGGGTCCATTGTGTTGGTCTTATTAAAGATTTGGTAGTGTCTTTAGATCAAATCCCATCCAAGAATGTCTTGATGGATGTAGTAGTTTCCGATGTCCCACCATGATTTGGAATTCTCCTATCTAGGTCTTGGGGTGCAAAACTTAAGGGAACCATGCAGCTTGACTTCTCTTATGCCACTATCCCTATGTTTGGCCAGTTGAGGAAATTATCTAGGGAGAAGAAAATGAAATATATGATTACCAGCAAAGAGAAGCCAGTCAATCATCCTATTAATGCAGTTCATACAGATTTAGAGTCCTTTATCTTGTATTCAGATGGTGGTTTAAATGATGAGAATGTTCAGTTGGTACAAGTAGATGAAATACCTGATATTTCAGAGAATTTTAGGGAAGTCCTCAAACAGGAAAAAGAGAAAGCAGCAAGCACTTCTAAACCTCCTGCCTGCCAGCAACCAAAGGATAGTGAACAACAGAAAGATGCAAAAGTCAGCCAAGGTAAAGAAGAGAAAGAAACAAAATTTCAACATCTACAAGAAGAAGAAGAAGGCCTATGGAGCTGGATTTTGATGGAGCTGTTGGTAAGGATGGAGCTGGTATTGGAATATGGATTCAGAGCCCTATTTTCCAACCTCAAAAGGTTCCCAGTAATGTGAGAGTTTGTGCTTATAAGTTGGCTTTTGACTGCTCCAAAAATGAAGCAGAGTATGAGGCTTCGATTGCAGGCCTGAAATTTTTAAAGAAGCTGAATGCAAAAATAATTTCTATGTATGGAGATTCAAAGCTCATAATTAAATAGGTTAAAGGAGAGTACCAAGCAAAGCATCCGAGATTGAGGGCATACCGAAATACAGTCCTGGATATCTTGAAGACCTTCCCTAAGTACACTTTAACAACAGTACCCAGAATGCAAAACATTATTACTAATTCTCTTGCCACTACATCAAGCAACTTGAAGATTTGGATGAACTACAACAATAAGTTTGAGATCTATTTCAAACATAGGCCTGCTATTCACGAAAATTTAAGGTATTGGAAAGTGTTTTGGGATGACAATGAGATTAATGTTTTTTTGCAGAGTGATGGAAAATTCAAAGATACTCCAATAGAAGGTGAGTATGAGGTTGATGATCAAGAATTGGAAGAAAATCAGATGGACATATTGCAGCTGAAATATAATATAATTCCTAGAGGTATTATACCTTTATAGGAGCTTTTCGATCAGGAAGATGTTGCAAAGAAACCAAGCTTGGTGCCTACTGAGAAAGGATTTGAAGATATGAATCTTGGAACAGCTGACAAGCCCAAGTTTGTGAAGTTGTCAAAGGCATTGTCCCCTGAGGTAAAGGAAAAGTATGTCAAATTTATTTCTGAATTTTCTGATGTGTTTGCATGGGATTATTCAAATTTGAAGGTGTATGATAAGAACATAATCCAGCATACTATTCCTATCAAGCCAGATCAGAAGCCATTCAGACAGAAGCTAAGAAGAATCAATCCTAAGCTGTTGCCATCCATTGAAAATGAGGTAAACAAACTGTACAAAGCTGGTATCATAGTCCCCATTAGATTTTCTGACTGGATTTCAAATTTGGTCCTAGTATGTAAGAAGACAGGAGAGATAAGATTGTGCATAGATTTTCAGAATTTGAATAAGGCTTCCTTAAAGGATAATTATCTACTTTTGAAGATGGACCATATTCTGCAGAGAGTAGTTGGAGCATCTAGGATGTCACTACTTGATGGCTACTCAGGCTACAACCAGATCTTGGTGCATGAGAAATACCAAGATAAAATTGCCTTCACAACACCTTAGGGAACCTTTTAGTATGCTAAAATGCCATTTGGATTGAAGAACGCTGGATCCACTTTCCAGCGAGCAATGGACATCTCTTTTGCCAATGAAAAGGATGTTTTTCTTGTTTTTTATTTGGATGACCTGACAGTGTTTTCTGGTTCTGATGACGAGCATTTGCACCATTTGAGAGTTGTTTTTTAGCGATGCAGAAAACTTGGGATTTCTCTTAACCTAAAGAAGAGTCTCTTTGCCATGGATGAAGGAAAATTGTTGGGGCATAGCATCTCTAAAGATGGTATCCGCATTGATCCATATAGAGTGGAGGAAATTCAGCACATAGACCTTCCACGGAACAAAAAGGAGATCCAAGAATTCAATGGTAAGATGAACCTTTTGCGGTGATTTATACCCAATCTCGTTGAACATCTAAGAGAAATGACTAACATGTTGAAGAAGGATAGCACTGTCAAATGGAGTGAAGAAGCTATCAAGTCATTCAATTTGGTAAATTTTTCTTTGTCCAATGCCCCAGTTTTGATTAGTCCCGACTATACTCAAGATTTTATTATTTTTTCATTTGCATCGGAGCATACTATGGCTGCTATTTTAATGTAAAGAAGAGAGCAGGTTGAAAATCCAATTGCCTTTTTCAGTATAACTATTAGAGATACTGCTTTGAGATATAATATTATTGAAAAACAAGCCTTGGATCTTATAAAGGCATTGAAGGATTTTACGGTCTACATTCTGTATTCACATACTATAGCGTATGTCCCTAACACAGCAGCGAAGGATGTGTTGATGCAAACTGATCTAGAAGGTTGAAGAGGTAAATGGATAGCAGCTATGTTGGAGTACGATTTGGAGATCAGACCCACAAAGTTGATTAAAGGCCAAGGCTTGGAAAAATTGATGGCCCAATCAAATCTATGCGCCCTGGATATAAACCTTATTACAGCAATGTGAGAGGATGAAGATGAAGGTTTGCTTGTTCCAATTTCAGACAATTTTCTACAATCTCCATGGTATTCAGATATTGTTTATGTCCTTTAGCATCTTTCACATCCTCAAGGAATGTCTAAGAGTAAAGGTAGATCTCTGAAACTTAAATCTGCAAAATACTGCATTTTAAACAGTGCTTTGTATTGGAAAGATCTAGGTGTTCTGCTCAATTGTTTGGTTGAAGAAGAAGATCAGAAGGTAATGCATGATTTCCACAAAGGTGATTGTGGTGGTCACTTGTTTTGGAATACTACAGCTAACAAGGTATTAAGAGAAGGATATTATTGTCCCACGTTATTTTCTGATTTATATAAAATGGTGATGAATTGTCATGAATGCCAAATTTTCCAAGGGAAGAAGAAATTGCTTCCTCTTCCTTTAAAACCAGTTTCAGTGAACGCTCCCTTCCAACAGTGGGGACTCGATTTCATAAGAGAAATATGTCGTCCTTCATTAGAGCAGCATCAATGGATCCTGACAGGTACAGACTAATTCAATAAATGGATTGAGGTCGTCCCAGCGAGGCAGGCTACAGACACGGTAATTATTCAATTCCTTGAATCGAATATTTTATCTCATTTTGGCTACCCTTATAAAATTATAACAGATAACGCAGCAGCGTTCATATCCACGAAGATGGTCGATTTTTATGACAAATACAATATCATGCTGGGCCATTCAACAGTGTATTATCCACAAGGCAACGGCCTAGCAGAATCATCCAACAAATCGCTAATAAATATAATTAAGAAAATGTTGGAGGCTAACAAAATAAATTGGCACCGAAAGCTCATCAACGCACTGTGGGAAGACAGCGTTAGCAGTAAGAAATCCATAGGTATGTCACCTTTTGAATTGGTTTATGGTACCGATACTGTATTTCCTACTTCTCTTACAGTTATAGTTATGAGATTATTGCAAGAAGTCGGTAGTGAAGATGATGAGAGTCAGCGAAGGATCAATCAGATGATCCACCTTCAGCAAATAAGAGAGGAAGCGTAACAAAATGTGATTCAGTTGTAGGAGAAGGTAAAGAAGATCTATGACAGGAAGACCAAAGCAGAAAAGTTTCAGCTGGATGATGTGGTGTTGAGATGGGATGCAAGAAATGAGGACAAGGGGAAGCATGGTAAGTTTGATAACCTATGGAAAGGACCATACAGGATTTCAGCATACAGGGGGCAGAATGCCTTCTTGCTTTCAGAAATGGATGGTGAATATTTCCCTGGAGGAGCAGTGAATGGTAGGCTTTTGAAGCACTACCATTGTTGAAGATAATGGATCAGAGACTATGTCACCATCATTTTATATACCATGTTATTTTTGGCCACAGTTCAAGTACACATTCATTGAAGTTTGGGGCCTAAGGTGAAGGCTATAAAACTTGAATTTCATGTGTATGGTTTGGTTTTATTTCAATTTTCATTTTTAGTCTTGAGTCAGAGTCAGTTTTCATTGTGTCAGTTTTCAGTATTTTTGACTCCATGCCCAATGGATAAGGCTACTTGGTCTACAGTGTTCTTAGCACCTCCAAGGAGCTACCATCCCTATTGGAGCCAATGTTAGTGTCAATGTAGTCATACTTCCATCAGTGATAAAAACTTCTCTTTTGCATTTGCATATTAGGAGTCCCATACCAATAAATTTCACCATTCTGCTAGGTCATGGATTCATTGATGGTAGTGATTTTTCATCAGTTTTCCCTCATGTGAAACTTGTTGGTTCTCCTCTCTATGGTCTTTACTCATGAGCTACTTTCAATTTGTGAGTCATTTCAGTAGGTCATAGGATGGGTCTCATTAGGTTCTCGGATCTCACCATGGTCAAATTAATTAGTCAAGTGTCAATAAGTATCAGCAAGGTCATGAGGAAGTCAATAAATTCAAAGTCACAGCACCTGAGAAGATCAAAGAAATATTTTCAGTTTGATGTAATTTTCAACTCAAAACCATGTTTTGAGGTGAAAACATGATACTTTGCTTTTATTATCATGTAATTTTATGTCAGCATAGGCAATAAGTCACAATTAAAAAAGCTTCTATCTCCACAAAGCCATCACCCTGCCTTCAGAAAAAAATTTCCACAGCAGGTTCAGCGTCAAATCATATTCTAAGTGTGTTCAACAGAAAGATCCTGGAAAGATCTTTCCAACGGTATATTTCACTCTTAAAACTGACTCCTGGATTGAAATTTATGCCTAAGTGAAGTAAAAAGTCCCCTATTCAATAACCTTCCCCTTTTCCCTTAAACTTTATATTATTAAAGTTTAATATTTTCTTTATAAATACCTTTTCCTCCCCTTCGATTACAAAAATCGCATCAGAAAACCAAATGTGAAATAATCAAACCACTTCCCCTTCATACCATAGGACTTATAATAAAATTCAAAGTTTATTATAGTCCCCACCATTCCCAAACCACTTCCCCTCCATCCCCTTTAAAACCTTACAATAAAACTTAAATTTTTATATCATATAAACCCCACCAATCTAAAGTCCTTTCCCTTTAAATCGCAATCAGAATGTTTAAAACGTATGCCCCGATCGTCCCTTTGAAAATTCTCCGATGGGATGGTATCGACCCTGCCCGATGATATTTTGGCCGTAAATCTGTCCATTTGATCAAATGGCCCATATCCAATCGGCGCCTCTTGAATCGCCCATCTGATTGAACCCCGCTGATGGCCTGCTCCCGATTATCCCTCCACCATCGATCTGCCTGATGTTCCGATGGCTCACATTCCATCGCCCAATTGGCATCGACATTTTCACATATGTTATATTCCGCTCCCTCTCCGATTCCGATCTCAATTGACCCTAGGCCCACCACATAATACCTTCGCCCATTTATATATACAAAGGGATTTTCCTTTGTTAGTTCTAAATTTTATTTTATTCATTTATACAAAGGACCCCCCCTATCGCATCGGCGATTTCATATGTATCACTCTATCCCACTCCCCTCCGATCCTTGATGCCGATTGACCCTTTGGCCCACCACTTTATATTCTGCCCCGTCAATTATAAAAATTCCTTTCCATTTGTATAAATCAAAGTTTTGTTTTATTTGTTTTGTACAAATTATTTCTCCCACCGCTCATCCCCATCGCATCGGAAGAATTGTCATATGTTATACTCCGCCCCGAGCTCCCGATCCCGATTGCAATTGTGATTCATTGACCCTGGTCCCACCTTAAAGGCCCTCCGCCATTCCAATTGTAAAATCATTCTTTCCTTACCTTTTATTATTTTATTACTATTCCATTCAGCCTGTCCTTTAACCCTGTTTCCCATATACTAATCGCATCGGAAGATTTTTTGGTTTCGTTTTAAATAACAACCTCCCTATCCCTTCGATCACTGATTGTGATGGAACCACCACATATTATATTACAATGGTTTATATTTTGTTATGTCCCACCTCCACGACTTTGCGATTGCGATTATAATATGGACCCCACCTCCTTTCCCTTCCCTTTTTCCCATTCAAAAAATTAATTTTTCCCTTCACAAAGGTATATAATTTCGTTCTATTTTGTTTCAATAGCATTTTATTAAAGTCAGTTTTATTCAAACGAATAATGGAAAGAAACAGTCAGTCGGCCGCAGGCTAAAATAAAACAAATATTTCTACAGCAGCATAAACATAGGGATTTTCTCCTCAAATTTCCTATTTATCATTCAACAGCGAAATTGTGAATCTGCCCAAGTAATCAAATGTAATATTGTTCTTTCTTTAGGGAAGATTGTTGTGTTTATTTTCTATGATTATTTTTCAGTTCTTCAAAGCCGTTAAAGCAACTCCTCTTTCTGTGGATCTATGTTCCCACAAATCTAGTGTATTTAATGTAATTGTAAATCATTTGTAAAGCAGTCTGTAACTCAAAAAGTAGGGAAATAGTGTGGAAGAAAGCTCTGCGCTCCATTGTACAGTTTGACAGGGAATTAATAATAGATGTAGCTCTGATTCGTGGGATCCATGTGGTATGATATTTAGCATTTGTTTCTCTCCTTTGTTTCATATGTTAATTGTTATGTTTCACCTCTCATCCATAAACATTTCCTTTTGAATGCTTTCAAGATAGAAAGGTAGAATCCATTTTTATGCTCTGCCTTGGGAAATAATTCATACTCTGTGTTCTTCTTTTATTTGAAAAGGATCCATTTATTGTGTCCTTTTTAGCTCCTCACCAGTCTTTCCATTCCATCCTTATTTAAACCTTAATTGCTAAAATTTCCTGCCTATCTTGCCCCATGAAATACCTTGTATCCTAATTTAATTCCCCAGTTCAAAATGTCCCGTTTTGTCCCACACATCCCTGAAAATTCATTTCATTTATTAAATTTCCTTCCCATCATTATACCTAGCCTAATATCGTATCATTATTGCACTTTATTGAATATTCTTTCACAGAGAGAGCCCTCTCCTGTCGTTGTAGGGCTAGCTACAAGGCTGAGCATGGTTTAGTTCTTACCCTGTTTTTCCCTTTTTAGCCTGGGGTCCAGATCAGGTGCTAACATAAAAAATCACACAATTGGCAGACACATGAACACCATATTTAAAGGTGGAAACTAAATTCCGGAGAAAACCACCGCTGCTATCGTCTCTGTCTTCAACATTTATTATATGGAAAACTGTTTACAACATGTACTGATGTAGAATCATATCAGTACACAAGCTTCTACCTGCAGAAGGCTGCAACCTTCACTCATTTACCAACTGCTACTGGAAGGGAGCTACAACCCCCTTTCTTCTCGTTTACCAGCCTCTCCTGGAAGGGAGCTTCAACCCCCTAAACATAACACCAACTTCTATTGGCAGGAATCTTCTACTTCCATACTGAAGGCTTCAACCCTCAGACCCACAGCAGACCATGTTCCACCAATTTTCATACTGGATCAAACAATTTCAACACAACCCTTCACTTAGCATCAACAAACATATTTCTCCCAATACTTCAAACAGAAGAGTGAGACCACTGTAACAAGAATATCAGAAATAACCCATACTTCAAAATAGATAAGCAGATATGTAATCAACCTTGGACCGTTATCATTTCAAATACCATACACTACTTTTCTTCATTGAAGCCACGTACATACGCACTTTCCTACACACCAACCCGTGTATGCTTCAGTGCATATTGTTTTCATAATCTAGGATGAATATGCAAATTTCCTTCAATTAATACGCATATACACGCACTCTTCTTCTACACTAACTCACGTATAATTTTGTGTATACTAAATTTCAGAATTTGATCAAACATAGATCCAGATCTAAAGCTTCTAGACAGACAATCTCACAACAATGCATAACTGTTAGACAGTCACTCAATCTTAATCATGCTTTTATCTACCAATGATTAGATTTGTTCATTATCAATTTAGAATCATACTCTGTATTCAAAATCACCTATAACTTCAAGAAGACTTTATTGACAAACAACAGATAGAAAACATGCATCACAATAGTAACATCTTTAGATAAACTTTAGAAACCCTAACTGCCATACACGCTTTTCTTGAAGCGAACCTGCGTATATACGTGCTTTTACTGAGACCAACTCTTGTATATATCTGTAAAATTAATCTTTGCAGAACAGATTAGATCTATAAACTTACCCATATTTATTCATTTTCTTCAACATACTTGTGCTAGGTCTTCATCATTTCTTCAGTAGATCACACTAGAGTTTCATATTTTAGATCTAGAGATCTTGAACCATCATTATATCCATGGGTGCATCATAGATTCAGATCTATCAATTAAAAAAAAAGAGTTCATCCATGCAAATATCCCTTAGAGAGATTTATTCATCAACAACCCTTACACATGCACACATTTGCACTATGATCTTCTTCTCCTTATATAGATTTAGCCTTTATCAATACCATGAGACAAAACCACTCAACTTCTGATGGTATTCTTGGACGGAATCAAATAGATAATACAATGCTCAATACTATGGGCTAATATCATGGTAAAGCCCCCTGGTTTTATAAATTTAGAGTGCAAATAAGAATCCGCGTGCATAAGTGACTTGGCCTTTACAAACCCCCGTATACATTCTTACAAGATATAAGTAATCAATATGTTATGCAAAAAATCTGATAGATTGTTGAGATTCTTCATACATACAATTTCTTCATCCTCGGCTAGAGAGTTGCCATTAAGGAAAATCAATTCACAATTATAGGACACAATAAACATATTGCCAACATATCAGCTTCATCTTTAAGAAAACAATTCAATAAAATGCTACCATGATCTTTCCAAAATAGTGCATTATCTATGATACAAAATTTCATTGTCGTTAACTTTTAAAATATAGCTTTAGTTCTTGAAAACCCAGGAGGAGGTTGTAAATTTAGTAATACAAATATGATATCCGCATACCATGGTGAATCTGAAAAGGCTTCACTAATATGTGGAGTCGCCATCCATTCCTGGTCATCTAATTAGGCAATAAAATTTATATCTAAAACATGATAGTTTGATTCAACCATGAGTTTGGCTAAACCTTGACATTTAATGAGTTTGGTGGGCTTAATTTCCATGTCATATTCCAAAATGGTGGCAATCCATTTGCCTCTTTTACCATCAAGCCCATTTTGAGTTAGAATGTCCTTCACTACTGAATTTGGAACATAAGCAATGATGTGTGAATATAGGATGTACACTCTAAAGTCTTTGATAGATTTCCTAATGCTAGTGCCTTCTTTTCCATTATGTTATACTTTAAAGTGGTATCTCTAAGTTATTTTCTCGAAAAAGCAATGGGATGTTCATAGCCCTGATCATTTTTCTACAGTAAGACTGCAACAATAGTATGTTTTGAAGAAAAATAAAAAATAATGAAATATTTTTTGAAATCAGGACATATTAGGATTGGTGTTCTTGTCAAGTCTTGTTTGATTGATTCAAATGATTGTTTGGCCTCTACAGTCCATTTAAGTACCGAGTCCTTTTTCAACATGTTATTGAGTTTTCTAATTATTTCTCCTAAGTTTGAAATGAATCTTCTGAGAAAATTGATTTTACATAAGAAAGCCTGTAATTATTTAGTATTCCTAGGATGGTTTATGTTCAGAATGGCCTCTATTCTAGCTAGGTCTATCCTAATTTCCTCTTTTGATATAATATGCCCTAATATTTTGCCTTCTTCAAGTCCAAAGAGAGTCTTTTTGGGATTCAAATAAATGCCAAATTTCCTGCATTTGATTAACACTTGTCTTAGGTGATCTAAATGTTCATTATCAGTTTTTGAAAATACAATTATATCATCTAGATAGATCACAAGAAAATAATGAATTTCTTTAACAAAAGCTATATCGATAGCTCTCTGAAAAGTGGCTCCTGCATTCATTAATCCAAAAGTCATTTTCACATACATGAAAGTACCCTAACGAGTATTAAACGCAGTATTTGGTTCGTCTTCTGGCTGAACTAAAATATGTTTATACCCAGAGAATCCATCAAGTAATGAAATCCTACATGAACCAACCACCCTCTGTAAAATATGTTCCATCTTGGGGAGAGATTAGTTATCTTTTAGAGAGACTTTATTTAAATTCTAAAAATCAACACAAAGTATGATTTCCATTGTATTCTTCCTAGTGGGAACTAAGTTTGAAACCCAATTAGAATATCTGATAGGTGCAATTATCTGGGATTCATACATTTTCTTTACCTCTTTTTAAATTAAAGGCATTAAGACTGGATTTATTCTCCTAAGCTTATGTTTGAAAGGTTTATGATCTTCTTTTATAGGTATTTTGTGTTGTATTATGCTAGTGTCATAAGATTTTAGGTCTTCATAACTCTATGCAAATACATTCTAAAATTCCTTAAACAAAGATATGTATTTCAGTTTTTCTTCTTGAGGTAGGGCTTTCGAAAGTTTGATGAGTTTAGGCCTTTGTTATGTTCCTATATTGCATTACTCTATATCCGATCTTAATGGTTCCATATTTGGTTTTCCTGCAGCGTCATTTGAATCAAAAATATCTTCTAATAGGGCTAATCCCTTAAGTAAAAAGTTGGTTTTAAGGTTTAAAATGTCAAAACTATCATCTGCTAATTCTTCAATCTCTACCTTTTCTAGTTTATCTATTTCTACTTGAGTGAATTTAGTGGGTTTAGTGAAATATAATTTATTTACATGTATCTCACTGTCTATTTTATCATATACTATACAATATGTGTCTATGTTACAACTGTGGAAATCTCCCTCAGCATTCATGAAATGATAGATTTGGTCATCCTGTGAAAAAAATTGCCAATATTTTAGATTATTTGGTATAGTAGGTATGTGTTTTACTTCTGTTGTATATTGACGATTTGGTTGAAAAGGTAAATTGTAGGTACTAGAAAAAGTTGCTAAACTATGTGCTTGTATATTTTCTTTTCTAGGAATTACAGCGAAGTCACATTCAAACAATTCTTTCATCAGATCTAAAATTGTTTCTCTATATTGGCTTAATCTAGGATTATACACAAAATATTCTCCTCTAA
The DNA here is from genome assembly GCA_034641835.2 of Pinus albicaulis. Taxonomy (NCBI): domain Eukaryota; kingdom Viridiplantae; phylum Streptophyta; class Pinopsida; order Pinales; family Pinaceae; genus Pinus; species Pinus albicaulis. The sequence goes on from CM076569.1 coordinate 915,011,508, forward strand.
TCTATTTTACAATTAAATCAGAGTCTCCCATGATAGAAAGTATTTTTCCTCCTAAATTTATAACAATCTACAATCCTAAAATCAGAGCTTCATACTCTGCCATTTTTTTTGTACATTTGAAGTTTAATCTAAAGGCATGACCTTCTGCACGATTGTTTTCCATGTTTCAAATCCAAACTCTTGCTCCTACTCCTAATTTATTCACTAATCCATCAAAATCTAGGTGCCAAATTGATTCATGAAATATTTTCTCACTATCTGGGTATTTCTCTTTCTATTTTAATTTTGTGTTGTTATCTATACCAATTTTAGAATTACATAAAATGAAAGAGTCCATATAAGTATGTGTAGAATAAATAGGATAATTTCAAGGTCTTTCTACACTACTAACCATGTACTTCATTAATGTCTCTCTGTAAATTTTAATGGGTTGTATACTGAAATAGTGGCATAAGACATGTCTAATTGTAGAGATCCCTACAGATTTTATCCCCATGAGTGAGATAATAGCATTCCATACTTAGGAGGGATATCAGCTATTACAATATCCATGACAATGCTTTTTCCAAGGTATTGAACTAAAGTGACACATAAATATTTGATTAATACTATACATTTCACTTTAATGGAATCAAATGAGAAAAGGTATTTATAAGGACTAGTGATGTCTAAATTCAAGGTTTCCATTATTTCTTTTGGCATTAGATTATGTGACGATCCTGAGTCTAGCATAGCATTATGTAAAATCTGATCATGAACAATCAAGCTAATGTAGAAAGGAGGAACTCCTCCCTCTTGGTGTTTTCCATTTACTTCAGGACCAAATATTAATTCTATTTGGTCATCACTCAAATTGATAGAGCCTTATCCTTCATTTATGTTTAATGTGTTCGTGATCTGTGAATTGTATAAATCATGCTTAACCAATTATGTTAAAGGAATAGGTATTTTCAGTTTGGATATTTAATGGTGCATGTGTTTTTCCTAACTGAATTATTTCTTCTTTTCTAACTGTAGTTTGGATATGTTTCTCTTCTTTTTCTTCATTTGGTTTTTCATTTTCTGTTTTTTTTTCCACTATTTTACTAAATTTTATCTTCTTTTCAGGGACAGTTTGAGTTGCAGCGGTAACTTTGGTTGTTTTGGAATTTTCAGCAACAGTTTTGGTAGTAGTTGTTTAGGATCAACAATTTTTGGATCAACAACAGATGTTTTTGGGTCAGAAATTGTTGTTTTAGCAGCAACATATTTTTGACGATTAGCTGATTCTTGAACATCAATATCTGTAATGTCAACAATTTTAGGACTGGATGTAATTTGAGTACTAGAAATTTTCTGATTAGGATTTGAATTTTTCTGAGTTGAGCTAGAGTTTCGCTGGGTTTCCCTGGGAAGAATTTGCAGTACTTTGTTTGTAGGAGCTTCTACGGTTTTCTTTGTTTGAGTTTGGGAAGATTTCTTAGCAGGGGCTTCTACGTTTTTCTTGCTCCTACGTTTATTTGCTTATGAGCTTCATTTATTGCAAACTCATAACCTTGCTTGTAATCAAAAGACTCACCAGATTCTAATTATAATTGTTGTAATTCATATAATTACGGTTCTTCTTGTGTAAGAAAAATGGTATTATCATCATTAATTCCCATTAGATTAATTTGAGTGTCATCATTATATTATTTTTTGTGAGAAATTTCATCATAGTTCTCTTGGAAAGGTGGTCTTATGCTATGATCAAGTGTTGATTCTCTAGATTTACCAGTGTTGGTGTTTTTCCTGAAATTGGGATTTCTTATTTGAGGACCTTGTTGTTGGTTATCCCATTGTGGCTTCCTTTCCATATTATCTAATCTATCCATCATTATTTCTAATGTTTTTGCTAAGCTACCCATTTTTAGATCTGAAGTTTATTTTTCCTCTTTTATTGTCACTCCTCTTTCATTTCTCAATCTAGCTTTCTTAGTTAACAAGTTTGCCTCTACACTTACAGTATTTCTTTGCATCTGCTCTAAGATTTATGGGTCTCTCTCTCTCAGCTAGTAAGCCATATCAGTATCAAATCCATCAGGGAACTTGGTCAGGGTAGAGTCTAGAGGAGGTTTAAGATTAGCAGGGATTGTATTGTAAATAATATTATATATTGTACAATAGTCTTGAACTATTTCACTAGGTGCTCCTTTTATGTTTTCAAATTCAGACAACATTTGTAATGGATTCCTCTTTTTCTCCCATCCATTAAGAAACATTCTATGGAAAGTAGCTAAATGAAAAATACTACTAGCAGGTAAACCTTTAAACCATTTCTTTACATCACCAGCTAAAGTTTGAGCAAAAAGTCTCATTTGAACATCAATTTCATCTATTTCATGTAGTTCAAAGTAATTTGTCATTTTGTTAACATGTTGTTGGGCAGTGTAATGACTAGTACCATCAAATTGAAAGATTTTTCTTTGGTAATTTTGGCGCATGGCATGTAGAGGGGCTTGTAGGACCAATGGGGCATATCTAGTAGCCATAGCTAATGATCCAGGTGGATAAAACAGGTACAAGTATGAGTGGCTTGAGTAAAATGCTCAAAAATCAAAGTGTTCTAAATATTCTCAAACTAGTTTCATGTTGTAGATCTCGTCTTTCTGATTCTAATGGCGTAGACGACACTCAATTCCGAGTCCGTGTGAAGAATTTATAAGCGGTCAAAGTTCGAGGTTGACTTGGTGACTCGACAGCCTTAAGGAAGGCACAAATTCGACTTTTTCCGGCCACCGGATTCTAGCAAGCTCAGGCCAGATTCTGGGAAATTTTGTGGCCTGTTTAAATTGCCTCCTTCAGTCCAAAACTGAATTTTTAAAAAGGCATAATTTGTTTTATAAAAACAAAAATTATTTAAAAAAAGGGGTGGCAGGCCACCACCCCCACCACCCCACCCGACCGCATGTCATATCAATAAATAAAAATATATATGTATTTATGGGTCGGTGGGCCATAACCCCCGCCAGACCCCATGGAGCCGTCACCATAAAACACACATATTTGTTGAAACCCGTATATATATATAATATGTTGAACCGTATATGGTGGAGATGGTTGGGCGGGCTGCCCAATGCGAGTCTGGCCCCTCCAAAAACAATATTATATTGTTTTTCAACAAAAACGTATGCATATTTTTGGAGAGGCAGGATTTGATCTCCCGACCTCTCTTTAACAAATCGCCTGTTTTACCACTAGGCCAACGGACTTGGCTTTGTAAATTCCACCCATGAATTAATAGTTAAACTTAGATTTCTGCAAGTGCGCCAAGGCCTAGGAGGACGAAGATGGAGCACGAATTTTGTGAGTTTTAATGTTATTTTGCAGCCAAGCATGGGCATGGAATCTGAGGCGATGCACGGATTTCTAGACTTATGATTTTTTTTATTGCAGGTTAAGTGGAACCATGAGCTAGAAAAGAGGCGGGTGGAACCTTGATTGAGGCCAAATTTCAGGAGGGTGAAATTTTGACTTTGTCCAAATGGGACAAATTTTATGTCATTTCAGCACTCCTTGACGCCACGAGTCTAATGGCGTGCTCATTTTCTGCATCTGATTTTTCGATTTTTCAGCCACTTTTGGAAGTGGATTATGAAGGTGTCAGATTTGCACATGTGAACAGTCATTTTCACCTTTTTTGACGCTACAAAATTGATGGTGTTTTCAGATTCAGCCGCAGAGCTGCTTAGCCTTCAGCAAATGGTAGCATGAGGTATATGATGTGGATTCCATGTACTTCTTCATTTATTTCTCTTTGAGATGCATTATGTCTTGCAGATCCCGGTTGATACATGAGTCATGGGATCTTTCTTTGTGTTGTTATTGATGTACTTTCAGCTATGGATTTGTGTCATGTATGAGTCCCTTTTATGCCACATTGGCGGGATGCTCTTATTTTCTATGTGTATTGTTGAAATCCCTTGTTTGCTAAGATTGGCGGGATACTCTTATTTACTAGATGTCAGCTATGGTCATACTGATAGGAGTCTTTCTTTATGTATGAGAGTTCTGCAGTGGAACATCTCTTAAAGAAGTCAAGCCACTCCTGCGTGAGGGAAATTTTTTCCTTGTATGTGATAGGAAAGCACATCCATGTACATTTTCTTCTTACAACACATAATGCAGCGGCCTACACCATCTTGACACCGAGGCCCGGAGATGTAGTCCCTCCTGGACGAACTCTGTCATCAAACGACGTGTTCTTATGATTGCTTTTCTTGTTCATTTATGTTCCTCTTATTTACAGCTAAAATTTTTCATTTCAGTTCTTTAACATCTTAATTAAATTCAATTCTAATTATCAGCCGAAGTAAAAGGTCTTGGCTAAGGGTATCAAGATTTTACCCTGGATCAAGTGGTATCACAGCAGGTATTCTTTCTGATTGGATTGCAGGCGTGAACATTGAACGTTTGCTAAGTTGAGCCATGGAGAGTGTCAAGGACATGTATGAAACCATGCTCAGGGTGTCCGAGAAAGCGGACATATTGTACGAGGCTTACAAAAAAAAAGTAGCAGAGAAAGAAGAATTGAAGACCCTCCTACACAAAGAGGAGGAGGAAAAACAACAGTTGCAGCTTCAGTTGCGAACCACAACAGAAGCGTTGGAAGATTGGAAACACAAAAATGAAATTCTGCAAGAAGATCATGATGCCTTGAAGGCGTTCCTACATGAAGAGAAGGAGGAGAAGCATCAGTTGCAGCTTCAGTTGCAAGCCACGACAGAGGCGTTGGAAGATTTGAAATGCAACAATGAAACTCTTTAGAGAGATCATGATGCCTTAAAAGCATTCCTACAGAAAGAGAAGAAGGAGACACAGCAGATGCAGCTTCAGCTACAAGCCATGTCAGAGGCATTGACAAAAGTGAAGCGCGACGAAGGCTTACAACAGCTTTCTTCATCTGTTTTGCAATCAACACCTAAGGTAAACAGTGTTGATTTTTCTTTAGTTTCTTCACATGATATAATTTTAGTTGGAAGTGTGGAGATACCCATCACTGGTACCAGCATGAGGCTCCTCACTAAAATGGGGTACAGAGGAGGAGGACTTGGCGTTCATGGCCAAGGCATAACTAAACCATTGGAGGTTGTGCAATGACCTCGTTATGCAGGTTTGGGGTACACTGGTGAAGGATGTTCGAAGGACATCAAGGGTAAACAGATACTGATGAACTCTCCAAGGAAGAGGAATTATAGGGACACTTTTCCATCATTCCACGGTAGTGCTCATTGCAGTGAAGGAACCAAGGCAAGCTCCCATCATCATGATGGCACTAGAGACCACCCCAGAAGGTATACTAAGTCTCATTATTCCATAGTGCATTTTGGCTATAAGAATGTTGATAACCACGGTCGTAAAATATGGCATCGTAAAAATTATTTATTTTGTGGTTTAAATAACCATGTGATTTTTGAGTGCTGGAAGAGGATGGCAGCACAAAGGAGGAAGAGGAACGAAAAGCCTTCTCCCCAACAGGAAAATAAATCAGTTAAGCAAGTTTGGAGGAAAAAGAAAATTTTCACCCATTGCGACCGAAGTGGCCACCAAAGAGCCACATGCTGGAAACTTCATCCAGAGCAGCGCCATAAAGAAAAAAATCTTGTGCATACACCAGTCAAAAGAGTTGATCGACAAGCAAGTTCGCCACAGGGAAATGATCCACTCATTTTAATAAATGAGAAGTGGTTCTTCTAGATTTTTTTTTTCTAGAGATGTTAAGCTTGTTATGGCCATGCTTGTAAGTCATTTGTCGCATTTTTATTATGAAAGTGATGATGTGTTTCCATCACTCGTTTAAGTGACCATGATATTTACCAGAATATTGGAATAACCTGTTCAAGTGTAACCTGTTTGGTAGACCATGATATTGTTTTTGGCCTTGTTTTATGAGTCATGTGTTAGATCTCTTTCATGTAAAAGTGATGATATGTTGCCATCACTTCGAGACGTGACGATTATGTTTTTGGTCATGTGCTATGAGTCGTCTGATGCATTTCTTTCATGTAAAAGTGATGAGGATTTTTTCCATCACTTCGAAATGCGACGATGAGGTCTAGTCTTGTAATTTTTTTGAGGTATGATTTACATTTTGATGTAAACTTGACCACCGAGTGCATGTTATAAACTCGTGGCAAGTATGGAAATATCTGGGTCATTGTTGGTCACATTGAGAATGTAATGTTCATTGCAACTTTAGGCAGGTGTTGGCTTTGCATCTCGATTCCTAAGTACGTGAGGTGAAGGAGTCTTCAAGGGATGTGCCTTTTCAAACATTTGCATTTCCGCAGTTGCAGGTGTTGGCTTTGCATCTTGATTCCGCAGTACGAGAGGTGAAGGAGTCTTTAAGGGATGTGCCTTTTCAGACATTTGCATTTCAGCAGTTGCAGGTGTTGTCTTTGCATCTTGATTCCAAAGTACGAGAGGTGAAGGAGTCTTCAAGGGATGTGCCTTTTCAAACATCGCATTGGAGCAGTTGTACATGATGGCTTTGCATCTTGATTCTGAAGTACGCTAGGTGAAGGAGTCATGTGGGGATGTGCCTTTTAACGATAGTTGCAGACAGTTGATGATAGGTAAAGCTTGATGCTTTTGGAGGACCAAAAGCTCCTCAGTTGGGAGGATTGATCCAGGTGGATAAAACAGGTACAAGTACGAGTGGCTTGAGTAAAATGCTCAAAAATCAAAGTGTTCTAAATATTATCAAACTAGGTTCATGTTGTATATCTCGTCTTTCTGATTCCAACGGCGCAGACAACACTCAATTCCGAGTCCGTATGAAGAAGCTATAAGTGGTCAAAGTTTGAGGTTGACTTGGTGACTGGACAACCTTAAGGAAGGCGCAAATTTGACTTTTTCCGACCACCGGATTCTGGCAAGCTCAGGCCAGATTCCGGGAAAATTTGTGGCCTGTTTAAATTTCCTCCTTCAGTCCAAAATTGAATTTTTAAAAAGGCATAATTTGTTTTATAAAAAAAAAAATTATTTAAAAAAAAGGGGTGGCAGGCCACCACCCCCGCCACCCCACCTGACCGCATGTCATATCAATCAAAAAAATATATATGTATTTGACCCCCGCCAGACCCCACGGAGTCGTTACCATAAAACACACATATTTGTTCAAACCCGTATATATATATAATATGTTGAACCGTATATGACGAAGATGGTTGGGCGGGCTGCCCAATGCGGGTCCGACCCCTCCAAAAACAATATTATATTGTTTTTCAACAAAAAAGTATGCATATTTTTGGAGAGGCAGGATTTGACCTCCCGACCTCTCTTTAACAAATCGCCTGTTTTACCACTAGGCCAACGGACTTGGCTTTGTAAAGTCCGCCCATGAATTAATATTTAAACTCAGATTTCTGCAAGTGTGCCAAGGCCTAGGAGGACGAAGATGGAGCACAAATTTTTTGAGTTTTAATGCTATTTTGTAGCCAAGCATGGGCACGGAATCCGAGGAGATGCACGGATTTCCACACTTATGACTTTTTTTATTGCAGGTCAAGTGGAACCATGAGCCAGAAAAGAGGCAGGCGGAACCTTGATTGAGGCCAAATTTTAGGAAGGTGAAATTTTGACTTTGTCCAAATGGGACAAATTTTATGTCGTTTCAGCACTACTCGATGCCATGATTCTGAAGGTGTGCTAAGTTTATGCATCTAAGTTTTCAATTTTTCAGCCACTTTTGGAAGTGGATTATGAAGGTGTTAGATTTGCACATGTGAACAGTCATTTTCACCTTTTTCGACGCTACAAGATTGATGGTGTTTTCAGATTCAGCTGCAGAGCTGCTCAGCCTTCAGCAAATGGTAGCATAAGGTATATGACGTGGATTCCATGTACTTCTTCATTTATTTCTCTTTGAGATGCATTATGTCTTGCAGATCCCAGTTGATACATGAGTCGTAGGATCTTGCTTTGTGTTGTTATTGATGTACTTTCAACTATGGATTTGTTTCATTTATGAGTCCCTTTTATGCGACATTGGCAGGATGCTCTTATTTTCTATGTGTATTATTGAGATCCCTTGTTTTCTAAGATTGGCGGGATACTCTTATTTACTACATGTCAGCTATGGTCATACTGATAGGAGTCTTTCTTTATGTATGAGAGTTCTGCAGTGGAACATCTCTTAAAGAAGTCAAGCCACTCCTGCGTGAGGGAAATTTTTTCCTTGTATGTCATAGGAAAGCACATCCATGTACATCTTCTTCTTACAACACATAATGCAACAGCCTACACCATCTTGACACTGAGGCCCGGAGATGTAGTCCCTCCTGGACGAACTCCGTCATCAAACGACGTGTTCTTATGATTATTGATTTTGTTCATTTATGTTCCTCCTATTTACAGCTACAATTGTTCATTTTAGTTCTTTAACATCTTAATTAAATGCAATTCTAATTATCAGCCAAATTAAAAGGTCTTGGCTAAGGGTATCAAGATTTTACCCTGGATCAGCTAAGATACTGGCTGAACTAGGAGGTAAATTTGAAGTACTTGGTAATGAGGTTGAGGTACTTGCAGATGAGGTATGAGCACTTGAAGATGTAGCTGGGATACTAGAAGAGGTGCTTGGAAATGTGGTTGAAGTGCTTGAAAATGCAGGAGGAGTACTAGAGGATGAAGTTGTAGTATTTTGGGTTGGAAATAAACCTCTAGGTTGAAGTGGAAGCTTAGGAATGAAGGATTCTGTGGAATGAAGTGTGGTGGAAATAATAGATGAGGTGGTAGTAAACAAGGATGAACCTACATATTCTAAATGATTGGCATCTAAATGAGTGGTAGAAGGCTTAGGGGTATAGGCAGATAAAGCTGTCAATTCAACTTAATGTTGAAAATAAGCTTCATCTATTTCCTTAATCAAAGCTGCAGTTAAAGCATCAATTTTATCATAAAATTCTAGGGTTTTTTCTTTGAATCTAGTGTAACAGTTTCCTTCTTACTTTAAATGAGTGAAATGAAATCAGGATCTATTACACTATTATATATGTCACTTTATAAAAAAAAATTAACAAATATTGCTCAAAAGCTAAATTAAATTCAATGTCTTGTAAACTTGATAATTTATTTGGTAGAGAATTTTCTTTGATCGATGAATTTTTATTACCTAAAACTTTCTACTTTTTTGCTTTTCTTTACAATTCTGTCAATATTATCTACTATGATAGTAGGTTCTGGATATGGATTAGACACGGTAGAGTAGACTCTTCTGGAAGCCATAATTTCAGTTTTTAATGAAGAGTTTACTAACAACCCTTTAAAACAATCTTAAGGTGAAAAGATAAATAAAAGTATTTCCTTTAAGATTAATTTTAAACACTGAGGACTGGTTAGTTTCCCAATATGGTCGCCAATATGTTATCACTCCAATAATTCTCAAGGGTTGTTTATATTTTGGTTTAAAGAATATTAGAGGTAACCACAAACCTACTTTTAAGCCTTAGGATATAGCCTTCCTAATGCTCAGAGAGGGCTCTCTCTATATGATTTATCTTTGTCGATTGTAGTTGATTTTAGGCTAGTTATATGGGATTACTTGGAGTTTGATTTTGGATTTGGTTTGGTGGTGAAATTACTTACTCAATGGATAGATGTAGGTCTGTATTCCATTGTGCTAATGGAGTTAAAGTGTGAAGTAGTAGAAGCAGGATCAAGGTTCTAAAGGGAAGTATTCACAGGGAAAGATAGTTTGGTCACTTTAGATCCTTAGGCCAATGGTGAAAATGGTTTCAATTGGGGTAAGAGAGAAATTAAGGGTTCTTAAATACAGATTATGAGAGAAAATATAGAGGTCAATTGAAATATATATATATATATAATAACAGAATATAAATTCCCTAATCTAGATATCAGAAGACAAACATATAAATGATAAACAGTTCAAGACAGAGTGTAATTAAACATATTTTGTAATAGCATTCCAGTTATATCATATATATTTAAGCAAACAATTGAGCATGTTAAAAATTCAGAAAGAAACAATTGAACAAGTAGAAAGTACTTCACTATAATGGCCCATCACATGAATCCCATAATATAATCTCTTTATTGCTTTAATCCAATTTGTTGACTTCAAATTGGTATAATCACCCTCACGTTCCAGAATAATACAACTATAGAAATGGTTAGATATTCATCCACGCTCAATACTTAAAAATGAGAAGTATTTATACAAAATCTCTTGCAAAATATCCTAAAACAAAATTAGAAACTATTCAAGGAAAAGGAAATATCTTCATGCAAGAAGATAGAGATAGTTATCTAACAAAATGCAAGTTTTCCCTTATTTTATTGATTTTTTGTTTAATTGTTGATATTTTGATGCTAATTTGTCTCTAGTTGTTGCTCAATGAAGGCTTCTTTTTAGGCAGTGGAGTGTCCTCTATGCTGGCAGCTTCATCTCTATTTTGACTTTTACTATGACTATAAATTGATACTCTTTGACTCTAATACTCTTCGGCTGTAAATAGAAAAACATGTGGAACAGGACTGAGGAATACTTGAAAACACCTTCTTCAAGTATTTTTACCAACTGTTCATGAATATTATCAGTAAGGTGTTGGGAAAAATTGAAACTGGTAGCAGGAGACTCACCAGGTATGAAAGTAGGAAAAAAACCTAGTGCTGCAACATCAACATGCTCATCTGTGAATAACCAAGAATAAAGGACATCATGCCAACGATATATCTGGTTCTTTCAAAAAAATTTATAGATGGGTAAGGAGGATTTATCTTGGGAATTTCTACAATTGAAGCCATGAAAGTTTGGCATGTCTGGAACCTTTTAGGGAAGTCCAGATTCAGATACAACTACGCAATAACTTCAATGGACAAAGTAATTTCATCTGGTTTGGATTGGACATGGAGCATTTGATTGATTGACTCAATAGTAATAGTAAATATAATTTCCTTTTTGGGGTTTATTATGGCTCTCTGGTCAGGGAAATAGAAATATGGACAAAGTTTGATTACTTTTGGGAACTGGAAAGTTTGTGGGAATACATATTTTGGAAAATTAGATTCCCAAATGAAAAGCTCATCTTCTTAGTCTATGTATTTTTCATGGCTCCAGCAGCGGAACTCAAGAAGGTTAAATTCAGTGATTGTGCCATTAATTTTAAAATATTTGTTAGCTAGGGGAGTGTGTTCTACACCTACAACATGAGGTTGCAGAGGATTGGCAGTTACAATACTTTTGGAAGCCAATATTATGTTTGATTTATCAATTAATTAATATTTGACTTAGAAAAAAATGATTTAGGCATTTAGGAGCACCTCTGACTAATTATAACATTTTGCAAAATGATTTTAAAAATCCAATTGGTTAATTATTATTGTCTGTAATCAAAAATAGTTTTTAGACCTCAAATTTCTACAAAAGTACACCTAGGGTATGTAGGAAAGTTTTGAAAGGCACAAAATGTTTCCTTTAGTTTGCAGAGTCTTCTATTTTAATTCAATTACTTATTACTTTATCTTTAGATCAAGAAACATGACTTCTTATTTTTTAGGAATACCTGGGAAGAAGGAAGATTTTGGTTTGCAGAAGGGTTCTGAGGTAGCAAAAGGCTTTCTGAGTCTCTTCTGTTCTTTAATAGCTCTTTGGGTGAATTTTTTAGTGTCTTTTGGTAGAAAATGGTTGAATTTTGGTTGAATTGGGCTTAAAATGAGGTCGACAACATTATCTTTGCTTGAAAAACGACCATAAATACTCTTTCAACACAAAACTATAACATAAAGTGGTAAAAGGGCTAACAAAGGGCAGTTATATGCATTTTTAACCAACAATGTTTACATTGAATGTGTGGGTCTTTTCGAATTGACAAGGTGGTTTGGATAATAGTTAGGAGAAACCGTTGAGCGGTTTTCGCATGAGCTAAAGTGGTCGGGCAGTATAACTCTTAAGGATGCGATCGAATGGGAATTGGCCACGTAGCCAGGATCAGAGCTCCAAAAACCATGGATATCACAATGTTTGGGTATGGTTAAGGATCAAGCTATCGGATGTGTGACAAGTCTTGTTGGACATTAGATCTAGTCAGTGATAATCTGAAAAATCGGATGATGCGATGGAGTATCGGGATTTGATGGCGTGGGGACCAAAATTTGATTGGTTACATATGTGATATGGTCGGGGTTTATACGATATAACCAATGGGGTTATGGTAAGTGGGACTAGTGTATAATAAGTAGGCTAATATATAGTAAGTGGGGTTTAATACATATTGGGACCAAGATATATAATATGCGGGGAAACAAAAATTATGTATTAAATTTTAACAAAGGGTTTGGGATAATATATATAAAGGAATGAATTAAAATACAGGGTAAAGGTTTAATGTGGGAGTTAATAAATATATTAAATTGTTAAAAATGAAATATAAAATGAATGGGGTCGGGGGGGGTGTGGTTAAATACAATAAGTTTAACGTAAAACCTATATCGGGAATGAATATTTACACAATGGGTCCCAACATAAATATTTAGTCATTTAGACTTAGGATAAAGTATTTTTATGGGTTTTTGGTGTTGTTTAAATAAAGGGAAATTAGTAAATGGTACTTTTTACTTTTCCAAAGATAAAATGTGTTTTAACTTAGGACAAGGGATTTTTTGCAAGGGGGGAAAGAATGAAATAAGGGGAAAGTGTAAAAATGAAGGGGATGGGGTATTTTTACAAGGGGAATGATTTTGAAGGGAAGTTAATAAATGAAATGACCAATTTTCTGCTATCCATGCCTTGTTAAAACTGCTTCTACCTACCCATCAACTACCCTAACATTTTTTCTTCATTTACATGGGTGCATTTGAGCTTGTAGACCCTTATTAATTTTTCTTTTAAACTTCAAACGAACTAATTCTATCCTTATTTCTTCCAAGGGCTCAAATTAAACTGTTGAGCTCCTTATTATTCTCCACCTAACTATTGATCTGCCAATATTAAATAGTTTGGCTAGATCTTTATTCTCTATTTATCAACATAAATTTAAAGCATGAAAATTCAAGATTAAGCAGTTTGACCTTTATGTATTGTGGCATTTTTGACAATCTGCACACAATATTATTTTGCAAAGTGAAGTAAAAATTAGTGGCATTTGAATTTGCTTCACTTTCATGTTTTATTTTTTATCTCTTTTTTGTTTGGGGTTCATTTTTTATTATTTTTTTATCTTTTTCTTTCAAGTCCTTTGATTTTTCTTTTAGGACTTTTACCCTCTTTATATTTTTTTTATTTTTCTATATGGGAAAACAATTTTTCAGAAAGAAAAGTATGTACATATTACAAGACTAGTCAAATTCAATTCAAAATTATGAATCCTATTATTATAGGACACTAGCAGTATCCATGCAATTACATCTTTGGATAGTCATGCTTGGTGTGGATTTGGAAGTGTTGGAATGCTCCTTAGATATTTTTTTGGTGTAATATATACTAGCCAAAAAAATTTCTTACTTTAAAAACTTGTAGAATTTATCAAAAGTTGTAGAATTTATAGTTTATAAAGTTTCAAGGTCCAATTTTTAAAGTCTAATTATTTTAAGGGTGTTAGCTCAATGGAAGAGCACCTTCTTTACAAGAAGGAGCTTGGTGGTTTGATTCCATCGCGCCCTGATATTTATATGGAATGGCGATGATCAATTTTTGGTGATAGAGGCTCTTTTGACCATCACGAATGAGCTTATGGCGACATTTTTCGACCCTCACTAAAATATGAAAGGGTGACGGTCAATGAACGCCACGATATATATGCATAAATAGTGACAGTCATGAAAGGTCCATCACAATAAATCCTTGTTGTTCATATGAAATGGTGACGGTAACTATCTGTCATTATAATAATTATTTGCGATGGACCTTGAATGTTACAACAACGCTTATACTTTTGGCGATTCCACCTTTGGGACATTCAATTTTTTGGTGACAGAGGATAAATTTTGTCACCATTTCCCATATGAAATGGTGACGATCACTATTCATCATTATAAATCATTATTGGTGATGAATATTGAATGTCACCACACCATCTAACCTTTCAGCGATGCCACCTTTGGTGACGTTTAGTTTTTGGTGACAGATGATATTTTTATCGTCACTAATGAGCTTATGGTGACCAATATTTGTTAGTAAATTATATATTACATAGAAATGAAACACATAAAATATGCAGAAAACACAAGCACACAAAACACATAAAACCAGAGACACACAGATATACGTGGTTCACCCAGTTTGGGCTATTTCCACCTCGAATAGCCAGTCCTTCCTTTCTATTATCCATCAAAATTAAGAGACACAACCTACAGCAGATCCACTGTAATATCCTCTATTCTATCTCATATTCTCCCTATCTGTTTCTCGCTCTAAGAATACACATACCATACACAGCCGCAATACAATACCCTCATGTAAACCAAGGGGTTTCCTTCTACGGAAAAAAACCCTAAACTAAACATAACTTCTACCATCAGATCATCTGCCTAATGAATGTCCCAGATTGACTAGAAGTTACTGTACTTTTACAGGGAAATTTTACATCTGTTTTTAGCTTTGGGGGCACTGCCCCCGAGACCCCCGCCAGGGGGGGCTCCATAAATTTATAGCTGCCCCCCCTGGACCCCCCAGGAAGTGTTTAATTACAGCCGGTGTTACCTCCCCATTAAGGTACAGAGGTCCAATGATGTGATACAAAATAAACAAGATAATTAGGCTCCACACCCAACAATCTCCCACTTGGAGACTAATTTTAGAAACTCCATCGCTGCTTCATTTGCTGGACAATGACTCCTCTTTGGACCTGGCTATTTCTCATCTTCATCGTCATCCTTGAAGACCAAACAAAAAGTAAGCATAATCTCAGTTTCTCCGTGGTTACAAATTTTGTTAGCATATCGACAAGATTCTGGCTAGTGTGTATCTTTTCCAACTTCAAATGTCCATCTTCCAATACAAACTATATGAAATGGTACTTGAGTTGTATGTGTTTAGTCTCGGAATGAAATTCTTATTTCTTTGGAAGATGAATGGCACTTTGGCTATCACTGTATAACGTGCCCATATCATGCTTCTTACCCAATTCATCCATGAAACTTTGTAACCAAATCATTCCTTTACTAGCCTCTGTAGCAGCAACATACTCTGCTTCTGTTGTTGAAAGTGCAACAACACTTTGGATTTTTGAAACCTAACTGACAGATTTTCCACCTATATTAAATACATACCTTGTAGTGCTCCTCCTAATATCTCTGTCACCTGCCATATCTACATCAACATATCCTTGTAGAGTAATGTTTGAACCACCAAAGAACAATGCTTGATTTCTGGTACCTCTCAAATATCTGAGAATCCATTTCACTACCATCCAATGTTATTTTCTTGGATTGTTCATGTACCTACATACAACTCCCACTTCATGTGTGATATCAAGCCTTATGCAGACCATTTCATACATTAATCTTCCAACTGTTGATGCATATGGAACTTTAGACATATAGTCCATTTCTTCTTGGGTCTTGGGGCACATCTCCTTACTAAATTTGAAATGGCTAGCAAAAGGTGTAATAACTAGTTTTGTATTCTACATATTAAATCTTTTCAACACATTTTGTATGTACTCATTCTGAGACAATGTTAATTTGTGATTTTTCCTATCTCTAGTTATTCTCATACCAAGGATTGGTTTTGCAGCTCCAAAATCCTCCATTGCAAAGGACTTTGTCCATTTTATTTTGAGCACATTTAAATTCCTGCATGTTAGACCCTACAACAAGCATGTCATCTACATACAATAACAATATAATATAGCTTCCATCATTTTTCTTTTTCATATAAACACAATGATCAGAGTGACATCTAGTATAACCTTGTTCAGACATAAACCTGTCAAATTTCAGATACCAATACCTTGGAGCCTGTTTTAAGACATACAGGCTTTTCTTTAACCTGCACACTAATTTTTCTTTCCCTTTGACCTCATATCCTTCTGGTTGCTCCATATAGATCTCTTCCTCCAAATCTCCATGGAGAAATTTTTTCCTTACATATAACTGTTCAAGATGTAAATCTTCTACTACTACAAGACTTAAAATAGTTCTAATTGAAGTCATCTTAACAATAGGAGAAAATATTTTATCAAAATAAATATGTTTCTTTTGTGCAAACCCCTTCACCACAAGTCTAGCTTTGTACCTTTGTTTTCCTCCATATTCTTCCTTCAGCTTGTAAATTCATTTATTCTGCAATGTAGTTTTACCTACATGAAACCTGACTAAGTCCCAAGTCTGGTTATGCATTAAGGAGTCCATCTCTTCTAACATGGCTAGCTCCCACTTCTTCCTGCTTTCAACCTACATTTCTTCTTCATAACATTTAGGTTCACCAGAATCAGTCAACAATAAATAATATAATGAAGGAGAGTATCGTTCAGGGGCTCTAATTATCCTGGTAGATCTTCTTACACCACTTTTAGGTGTTTGAGGTTCCTGTTGCTATTGTGGTGGTTGTTGTTGCTATGGCTGTTGATTATTATTATTTTCAGGCACCTTTACTTTTTCTGTGATTTCATCAAGAATTGTGTATTCTCTATTTTCCTTTCCCTGTTTCTTTTCCTGCAACTGATTCTTATACAAGACCTTTTCATTCAATATTACATCTCTGCTCCAAATGATTTTGAGATTTTCATAATCATATAAGTGATAACCAAAATCATTAACACCATATCCAATAAAGGTACATTTCTTTTATTTTGCCTCAAGCTTTTCTCTGTTTTCTTTATTAATATGGACAAAGGCCTCACAACTAAAAGGCTTTAAAAAAGAGTAGTTTACCTTTTTACCAGCCCATACTTCCTCTGGAATACCACCATCCAAGGAAATTGAAGGCCCTCTGCTTATTAGATAAACAACAATGTCTACAACATCTACCCAAAATTGTAAAGGCAATCCTGCATGCAATCTCATGCACCTTGCACTCTCCATGATTGTTCTGTTCATCCTTTCTGACACCCCATTTTCTTGTGTTGTTCTTGGAAATATCTTCTCTCTGCAAATTCCATGCTTTGAATAATACCTATCAAACTCTTTGCTGCAATATTCACCTCCATTTTCTGATCTGAGGCGCTTCAACTTCTTTCCTGTCTCAATCTCAACCAAATCTTTCCATTTCTTCAAAGTATCAAATACATCAAATTTATTCTGAATATAATAAATCCAAGTTTTTCTAGTTGCATCATCAATAAAATTAACATAATAATGAGAGCCACCGAGAGATGATACCTGAGTAGGTCCCCATACATTTGTATGCACAAGCACTAATTTTTCGCTCTTCTTTTCTTTCCCAACTCTGATAAATATGACTCTCTTCTGTTTTCTATAAATGAAATTCTCACATAAATCCAAATCAACGTTATTCAAACCCAGCAACAAATTTCTTGAGGGAAGAATCTTCATCCCCTTCTCACTCATGTGTCCGAGCCTATGATGCCATAATGTTGCATCTGCACCTTTCGAATTTAAAGCATTAACAAAGTTATAAACACCACTGCATAAATACAATGTACCAACCTTTTCGTATTTTTATATTACCAGGGCTCCTTTGGTGACCTTCCAAGTTTTATCTGTGAAAGTTGTCAAACAACCTTCACCACATAAATACCCTGTTGAAATCAAATTTTTCTTTAGATATAGAACATGCCTTACGTCCTTTAATAGCGATTGGTTTCCATTCTATTGTTTTACAAGAATTCCATTTTTTTGTTTTACAATAACTTTACCCATTCAAACAATTTTACATGGTTTATCATCACCCAAACGAATTTGTCAAAAATATCCTTGAACATAATCATGAAAATATTTCTTATTGGGTGTGGCATGGAATGAGGCCCCTAAATCTACCACCCAGGAATTAGTAACATTTTCTAAAGAAAGAATCAAAGCATCTTGTAACACATCACATGTCACATTTTCTTCACGATTATTTTCTTGTT
Organism: Pinus albicaulis; assembly: GCA_034641835.2. NCBI lineage: Eukaryota > Viridiplantae > Streptophyta > Pinopsida > Pinales > Pinaceae > Pinus > Pinus albicaulis. The sequence goes on from CM076569.1 coordinate 915,029,516, forward strand.
GCGCGTCTCCTTCTTTTGCCTTCCAAGGTCTACAGTCTTTCTTCAAGTGTCCTTTCTTTCCACGTTTCCAACACACTATCCTCGATCTCGACTTGGATCTTCCTTTCCTTGATTTACTACAATATCCTGAGCTCTTTCCTCTTTCCATTTTTCTTCCCTAGACTCTGCACTCAAAGCATTACCTAATGTCTCACCGAAGCTTTTTCGTCGCATTTCCTCACTAAGGATAGCACCGACAACATCATCAAACTTTAAAGTACTTGATCCAAAGACAGAGTTACTAATTGCCATAGCTAAACCATTCCAAATTTCTGGAAATGAGCACAGGAATAAAATAACCCTAACTTCATCATCAAAGCTTACCCCTATAGAACTTAATTGACTAGTAACTGTATTAAAATCATTTAAATGGTCTGCAACAGATCCACCTTCCGACATCTTCATATTAAATAAACATTTCATAAGGAATACCTTGTTTGAGGCTGAGGGTTTTTCATATAGTTTCTCCAATGCCTTAATCAAACCCTCTGTTGTTGTTTCCTTCAATATATTGAAGGCTACTGATGCCGCAAGGCACAACCGTACTGTTCTGAGTGCCTTTCTATGGAGAATATCCCATTCTGCATCTGTCATAGCCATCGACTTCTATATTTTTCCACTCAATGGTAGGTACAGATCTTCCTAATATAGATAATATTCCATCTGCATCTTCCACAATAGGAATTTTTGGCCATTAAATTTCTCAACCCTAAACTTACCATCTTTTGCCATTGCTCCCACTCGAACCAAGAACCCTTCTTTCCTGCGAGTTTATCAACCAAATAGAACTTCGGCTCTAATACTAGTTGTTAGTAAATTATATATTACAGAGCAATGAAACACATAAAATATGCAGAAAACACAAACACACAAAACACATAAAACTAGAGAAACACAGATATACGTGGTTCACCTAGTTTGGGCTACGTCCACCCTGAACAACCAGTCCTTCCTTTCTATTATACATCAAAATGAAGAGACACAACGTACAAAAGATCCGTTGTAATATCCTCTATTCTCTCTCACAATATCCCTATATTTTTCTCACTCTGATAATACACATACCATACACAGCCGCAATACAATACCCTCATACAAAGCAGGTGGTTTCCTTATAGGGAAAAAAACCCTAAACTAAACATAACTTCTATCATCATATCATCCACCTAATGAATGGCCTAGATTGACTAGAAATTATTATACTTTTACAAGGCAATTTTACATCTATTTTCAGCTTTGGGGGCGCTCCGCCTGAAACCCCCCGCCAGGGGGGGCTCCATAAAGTCACAGCTGCCCCCCACCGAACCCCCAAAACAACATTTAATTACGAGAGGCGTTGCCTCCCCATTAAGGTACAAGGGTCCAACGTTGTGATACAAAATAAACAAGATAATCAGGCTCCACACCCAACAATTTTGACCCTCACCAATGACCATTTTTGTTGTAGTGTGAAAACCCACTTCACTGCAAGCCAATGCTCCTTCCCTGGTTTTGACATATACCTACTCAATAATCCCATTTCATGTGAAATGCATTGTCTAGTAGAGACCATTGCATACATCAGGCTACCCATTTCACTTGCATATGGAACACAAGACATGTCATCTTCTTCTTCTTGTGTCTTGGGACACTGTTCAATAGTTAAATTTACACATATAGGGATAGGAACCTTCACCAGTTTACTATCTTGCATGTTGAACCTCTGAAATATTGTCTTGACATACTTCTTCTAGTTTGACTAGAACATCCTCTTTGCCGGATCTCATTTAATTTTGATGCCCAAATATAGTTTGTAGCAATAAGATCCTTCATGTCAAATTTGGAGAACAATTGGGTCTTCAAATCTTGTATAATTATTTTTTCATTTCCAACCAGCCACATATCATCCACATAAAATACTAAATAAATAACACCATCACAAATTAGTTTAAATACACACACAGATCCTCTATGCTTATGGTGAAGCCAAGTCCCTGTATATATGTATCAAATTTATGATACAACATCCTTGGTGATTTTTTTACCCATAAAGATACTTTTTTTAACCTACATACCAGTTATTTCTTACCCTTCACTGCAAAGCCTTTAGGTTTCTTATGTAGATCTCCTCTTCCATATCCCCATGAAGAAATGCTATCTTCACATCCATCTATTCTACCTCAAAATTAAATGTAGTAGAAAAAGATAAAATTAATCTAATAGAAGTAACCTTGGCAACATGAGAAAAAGATATCACCAAAATAAATTTTCGACACCTGGGAATAACCTTTTGCTACCAATCGATATTTGCATTTCTCCACCTTACCTTCTGCATTCACCTTCTTCTTAAACACCCATTTTTTCCCAATGGGCTTCCTTTGATTCGGAAACTCCACTAGATTCCATGCCTAATTTTTGTGCAAGGATGCCATTTCATCAACTATGGACTCATTCTAGAGTTTTCCATCATCCAAATCCACTACCTCGCTAATAGTTCTGGGATCATCATCAGTGATAGATAAAGAAAAATTTAAATACAAATTAGATGGAATATACCTTTCTGGTTGCCTTTTTTCTCAAACTGATCTTCTCGCAGATGGATTTTGTGGCTATTTCTCTTCTAAATCTTATTGTATTGTAGATTTTGATTCTTCCTCCTTTAGGTCAAACTCTATCTTCTTAGGTTCCTTTGGTAGGACTTCATGTTTAACATATTTCACCTCTCTAAACACCACATGTCGATTGTACAAAATCTTCCTTGTTTCTATTCCAAATCTTATAACCTTTTAAACCATCCTTATACCAAATAAAATGCACCTTTCAAATTTATGATCCAACTTGGTCCTTTTCTCCTTTGGATCATGTACATATGCATCACATCCAAATACCCTCAGATGTGAAATAGAGGGTTTCTTACTAGTCCATACCTCATGTGGAGTCTTATCTTCCAATGCTAATGAAGGTGACCTCTTAACCAAGTAGCATATAGTCTCCACTGCCTCTACCCAGAATTCCTGTCCTAGCCCAGTACGAATGAACATGCTTCTTTCCTTTTCCATTAATGTCATATTAATTCTTTCTGCAAATCCATTTTTTTGAGGGGTGTATGTAGTAGTCTTATACTGTGATATACCATACTTCATACATAACTCTTCAAATTCCTTCATTCATAATTCTCCTCCATTATCTATCCTTGACACCTTTATCTTCTCCTTTATCTAGTTTTCCACCAAAGCCTTAAATTCTTTAAATCTGTCAAAGACTTCAAATCTCTTCCTCGGGAAATATATCCATGTATTCCTTTAGAAGTCATCTATAAATTACACATAGTATACATACTTACCTAGTTATGGAACTGACACAGGTCCAAACACAACATTGTGCAGAAGCTCTAATGTTGTTATTGCCAATTTAGCACTAGAAGGGAGACTCACTTGATTCTTCTTCCCTTAGACAAAATTTTGATAGAAATTGAAATACAGAGAGAAAATAGACATACATTCTACCATACCATTACCATGAAGTATTTGAATGCCCTTCTCTTCAATATGTCGAAGAATTTGATGCGATAGCATGGTATTTTCTCGTGATACCGCTAGGATTTCTGCTCCACTTTCAGGAACCACAGAGCTAATGCACCCATCAATAATAGTGTTACCCAGAAGCTTGTACAGAGTTACAATCTAAACTCCCCACATCAATACCAGTACTCCTCAAACCATCTTGTAAGTATCTTTCTCGGAAATTGTTTTTACACCTGCATCATCCATCTTATTTACAAAAATTAGATTTCTGGAAAATGTAGGAATATACAGAACACCAGGAAGTACTCTAATCCTTCCACCTTGTAGCTTCAGCTTGAATTTTCCACGTCTGATGACTCTGGCTTTCTTATCATCCCCTTAGAATAAATTACCACCATCATACTTCTCATACTCGTAGAACCAATCACTATGAGGAATGAAGTGAAAGAATTCACCTGAGTCAATCAACCATGCCTGATTATCTACATGTGTATTTGAAGAAGAAGAAAAATACACATCCCCACCTTCATCTGAGGTAGTTTTCACCTTTGCAGAAGGAGCATCATCAGATCCCTTTCCTTTCTGAAGAGCTTCATATCTACAACCCTTTTTGAAGTGCCCTTCCTTTCCACATTTCGAGCACACCTTTACAAGATTTCCTAGAGATTTATATCTCCTTCTAGATTTAGGTCTCTCACTTGAGAACTTATTTCTTTTTCTATTTTGGGACCATCCTTATACAAAAAAAGAATCTCCATTGTGAACCTCCATATTTTTTCGTCTCATTTCCCCCGATAGAAAGGCTTAGACTATTTCGTAAAAACTAAAGGTAGTTGGGTTGCTACCTATTGTAAAATCCAAACTATCACACGAATCTGGCAGAGAACACAAAAAATTGATGCACTTATCTTCATATGATATTTTAATATCAAATTATGATAGGTGAATTAAAACAATATTGGAGGTGTTCAGATCTCCTATCACCGAGTCTCCACCCTTCATCCTTAGGTTATACATTTTTTTCCTTAGGAACAATTTATTCACTAGAGACTCTGATTGGTACAAAGTCCCTAACTGGACCCACAAAGCCTTCTCCATAGATTCCCTAGATACATTCAATAATATTGAATATGGGACCCACAAAGCCTTCTAACATTGTCATTGTTTTAGTTCTCGACACTACCATGATCCACTGGTCTTTATCCATCAACATATCCTCCATCTTGAGCTTCCATAACTCAAAACTATTACCATTAAATTTCTCGATCTCTATCTTTCCACTACTCTCCATCTTCTTTCACCGCAAGAATCGATCCCGTAAATCTCCCACTGAACATGGTTTACCACAAGCCGGAGAAAAAAACCCCTCAGTAGAAAAGACGTATCCTTGAAGTTGAAACAACTCTAATACAAAATGTAGTTTTTAACCCTATACAAAAATTATCTACAAACAAATTATTAAAAAATAGAAATAAAAAGTAGTGAGACAATAACACATAAAGCAAATATACATAGAGATTTTCCCTTGGATCCCAAATCGGAACTACCAACTTGATTTTTCATTATATTCCTTTCAATTTTACAACACATATATATACATGCCGAAGAATTCATAAACCCTAATCCATTAATCCCGGATTAGAACATACTCATAGTTCCCTTGACCAGATCTACAAAATATCATGAGCATAAAACCAACATGCCCAAAACCATGCATAAACCAATGTACAAAACCATAGGTGTGTATGACCACCTAATATAGGGTCCATTATTTTTTTCTTAGGGTGCTGCCCCAGACCCCGATAGGGAGGGTTGCTCTCCCCTTGTGACCCCCCAGCTATGCCTGATGCAAGAATAGGGTGGCTATCACCCCCCACTTGGGTGGAAATAATTTAATACACACCCAACACCGTACTTGGTACACTAGGATCGACAATTATTTCACCAGGTTGGGCTTCCCCAAAAATGAAGCAGGTTGGGCTTATCATATTGCAGTTGAAGGTAAGTTACCAAGCATAGTATTATATGTCAATTATTTAATTCCAACAGGTGATTAAAATCTGATAAAATCTTCCAAAGAGGATTTGGAAAGAGAATTCGAGATGAAATACATGGGTCTCTTGCATTATTTCCTTGGTTTGGAAATTTGGAAAGGAGATGGGGAAATCTATTGGAAGGAAGTCGAACATGTAGTGAGATATCTCAAAAGCACTACTTATTTTTGTCTTTGGTACAAATGGATAGAGGGAGTGAAGCTTCAAGGAACCACATATTGAGATTTGGTAGGGACTCCATCAGACATGAAGAGCACAACATGGGGCATCTTCAGTATTGGTTCAACATTTATCCTACAATGATTTACTGTGACAATCAAATTTGTATCAAACTCTTTGAGAATCCTATTTTTTATGGTCATTCCAAGTATATTGACATCTGATATCACCATCTCAAATATTGTGTGTAGATAAAGATCATGATTTTAGAGTACATTCCTACAGAGGAACAAGATGAAAATTTCTTGAATAAGGCATTGTCAAAAGGAAAATTTGAGTTCCATTGAGGTAGGATCGGGGTATCTAATAATACCTTTCTTGTTAAGAGGGAATTTTGAAAATGGCACCAAGAAAGATTCTAATTTAATTTTCCCTTGAATTACTAAGAAGAAAATTGTAATTCCACATCGCATGAAAACTTGTATGAGTTAACTAAGTTATTTTGACTTAGTTGTTTAGCTAAATCGATTTGAGGGTTTAACCTAAGATATGTAGAGTGTATCCTACTTTATAGGATCCCTGGTTGAGTTTAGTTTTTGTTTTAATTAGTTAATTAAGTTTATCCAAGTTAAATTTATTTTAACTAGTTCCGACTGTTAGAGGAACTAATGAGAGGTCAAAGTGTGGAATTTGAACTTGAACCACACTCTAAGATCACTATGTTAACTTATGATTCACTGATAAATAACTCATGCATGTTAGATCTAAGAGTTACCTAGTTGATATTGGAGTTCAAGGGTAGTGTACTATCAGTTGTATAATCATCCAAATTGTACAAGTGGTGCATGTGGTCAGAAGAAGGCCCTTGATGGATTTCATACTTGTAGATGGGCATTTCCCTAATTTATAAGGGCTAATTACACAAGGAAATAGGGACTTGGACAAGCCAAAATTTGGTTAAGTATTGGGCTAGTCTTCTCTAGCAAGCAGTTAAACAAAAAGAGATAGTGTAGACATTTCTCAGGCTTGAGAAAGCATTGTAATATTATCATAATTTCTAACAAATGAAATATACATATATCAAGGGTTTTAGCTGTGTCCTTCCACAAGAAATCATTGGGTAATGTGTTGACTGATTTTTTTTCTCTTCTATGCTTCATGTTTTCGTGATCCTTAATTGTTTCAGTAGTTGGTAGAGTAGATTCAAGTCTATTTTTTTAGTAAATTACAATTATCAGTTTGAATGTACAAGCAATTTCAACAAGATATATATAGAGAGAGAGAAGGGGAAGAGATAGAGAGGGAGAGGAAGAGGGAGATATATATAGATAGATAGATATTTATTCTGTGATAAAAAAATAATTTAGTCTAAATATTGAATATTTTAGGACTTACTTTTTAAATTTTAAATTATTTATTTTATAATAATAAAATAAATAAAAATAAATTATAAAGAAATTGAAATGATTAAATTGTAAATTATAGTAATAAAAGTTTAGTAATAATTTAAAAACTTGTAAAAAAAATTGAAATAATTAGTATTCTGTTGTTTTTTTTTTTAAATATATATTCCAAACAATTCCATAAAAACAAAACAACAATATATATATATTCTTCTTCGCATAAAATGAATTTATTTCTCTTTCCATATTGTTCGTATAAAAACTACTTTTTCAGGAAAAGTAATTTTTTAATTTTGATAAAAATTGTTTTCCCTCAAGCCAGAATTTAAAATATATTATATGAAATAGGTTCTTCTGAAAACTCTCATTTAATCCAAGATTGGCAACCACTTCTTATTTATTTATTTAAATAACTACAATAGCGTAAAAACAAAATTGCTTTTCCGTTATAACATATGAGGTTCCGTTATGGCATATGAGTCGACGTTATATTAGTGCAGCAAAAACTACCAGTAGCATTAACTTCACATCGAGGTACGTCTGGTGGACAGACAACACCGCCTTGGCAGTCCGAATTCAAAACACAAGTCTCACCAGTCGCCATCACGCCATCACCGCCTGGAAATATCACAATACGAACATTACATTAAATAAATAAAATGTTATTATGCACACATTAAACACACCTACTGCATAGTAAATGAAGAAGATGAGATGAATGTTACCATGGGCAGCGAAAATGAAGAAAAGGACTGCAATGAACCCCATTAACATTCTAAAGTTGATGGACATGACACTCAGTTTTCCCATGACAACAAGACACAGACAGACAGACAGACAACAAAGGCAAAACAGTGTCTCCGGAATATAGTTTGTTTCCACGGCTCAATGAAAAGCAGCGGTGCATATATTACATATTTATAACATTCTTGCTAACTAAATGTGGTGTTCAACAAGATGGGTATCTGCAAAAAAAACGGCGACGCTGCAGAATGCATATTGGGAATTAAACATCAGGAATACTACTGGCAAACGGTCTAAAATATTAAAAATTGGCAAAAATCAGACAACATTCTGAAAAATCAGAAGAAAAAAATTTTAAAACGGGAAAATGTAGACCTCGCAAAAAATCACTACTTTTAGGGGGCGAAAAATCAGCTGGTCTAAAAAATCGCGATTTGACGAAAAACACTCGCCCTCACATATTTATAACACATTTGCTGCTGCACTGTACGTTGAATGTGATTCATAACACTGTCACTAGAAATTTATGTTTGCAGTGTATCCCGCATCTAATGGAGAGGCAGACGGACACATCCATTTCATCCCAAAATATCTCTGGAACTCTCAATCTCTGAAATTCTGTCATTTCTCTGAAATTTTGCTGAAAAAACGTTTCCCCTCGACCTCGGTGTGTGTGAATTTATTTGACGACTCCAAGTTTATTTTTTCGGTTCTTTGATGGCAATATGATACCCTAGGAGTTTGAGTAAGCTATTCAGTTCTTTAAAATATATTACCTAAATAAATTGAGAAGTATTGATATTTTAATTTATTTGGTCATCCTAGATACTTTAATATTTCAATTCTTATTTGATAACCCTTTTATGGTAATGATCTCCTTTAAAGATTATTGACTACAATTGGAGCAGTAGTTCATTTTATAGCTATTTTGAATTGGCAATTGAATAGCTAAATTTATTAGAATAATTTTTTCAGTGGATAATTAATAGAATAATTTATCATTATCATCGTTGCAATGTGGTGAAGAAACTAAAGGAACATGCCCTAGAAATAGTCAATGTGAATCAATTGGATTGGATCCAGGTGGGAAACTCCAATGTGGGTTACCCTTAGTATCAAAGCAACATATACCATTCACAAAGATTTGGCAATACTATAGGGATATGAAACTACAACGCAATCTTCTAGAACTCACAATAGCATCCCATTTGTACAATCTCAAATTTCCATCATGTTCAAGAGTTATCCACCTCAACTCTCATCCATCTGAAGCCTAACTATTTACGTTTGTGGTAAATATATACCAACTCCTTTGAGGGCTCACCATAACTCATGCTAAAATTATAGAAGAGTAGTGCTTCAAAAACCTGCCATTTACAGGCCCTCCAACACATGGTTATCCATCCATCTCCTGCAGAATGTAAGTGTTGTTCCCATGGAATGCAACTACTTTGAATGGACCCTTCCAAATTTTCTCAAAATTACCATGTTTCCCCTTCTCTTCAATCCTTGCCTCCCATTTCAAAACCACATCTTGGATTTGAAAATTTTCTTCTTTGACCTTCTTGTCAAATGTTTTCTTGATTCTATTTTGAGATTAATGATTAATGTTATAGACTTCCTCCCTCTTCTCTTGCAAAACTATTCGATGATTGATCCTTCTCTGAATTGCATTTCGCTCCTCCTCCAATCCTTGTAGCAGCTTCATGACAGGCACTCCTAAGGATGTAGGAAAGATAACTTCAACTCCATATACCAACTCATAAGGTGAAGTTCTGATTGACCACTTTGTGCACACTCTATCAACCCATAGTTTCATCATCTAAATATACTTGTGCTTCATATCAACTGAAAGAGACTTTGAAAGTTTAATCATTTATGGCATAGCTACTATACCAAGGTTACAACTCTCCACCTCTTCATCATCATCTTGTATCCTAGGAGATTTGAACACATCATTCTGATAAAAAAGATTCTCAAGGGGTATGAGGCCTTTGGGTATAGAGTTATTCTTTAGCTGTAACACTTTAGAATTTGCCTTAGATTCAGCAAGCATTTTTTTCTAATCTACTTGTATATTTTCAAATTATTCTTTCAGCTCAATAAAGTTCTTTACTTTTTGGTCATCCTCAAATACTTGCCAATGGATAATGTTCTCAGGGATATTTGGTCTATGAAGAACCTCAACCTCATATTTTTCAGTGGAATGTATGGGAATTATGAAAAGGCTTGCGGAGACAGCTAGGGAGTCAGCAATGGAGTTTTGATCCCTAGTCTTTATAATGAATGAATGTTCTTGGAAACTTTCCAACATGTCCATGACTAAATTTATATATGCTTTCATTCTCACATCCTTTGTTTGATACACAGCTTCAACTTCTTTAATGAATAATTCGGAATCTCCACAAAAATAAATATTTTGAGCACCCATTCTTTTCAAAACTTCTAAACCCAAAATCAAATATTCATACTCAGCCATGTTATTTGTGCAATCAAAATTCAATTTGTAAGAAAAGAACTTACTTTCATCATTTGGAATTGTGATCTAAATTCCTGCTCCTGCCACCTCTCTTCCTGCTAATCCATCAAAGTGAAACAACCAGCAACCTTCCACTCTCTCCTCACTGATTTTCTAATCTTCTACTTGCTAATTTTCTATCTGCTGAATTACAGATTGTTGATTTTCTACCTTCTTTCCATCTTTTGCTTCATCAGTCAGCTCATTGAAAATAACAGCAGATCCAAGTTCAGTATCAAGAGCATAAATTGGAAATTTTTTAGGTTTATCTTTACTACTCACCATGTAAGCCATTCTTGTTCTCTATAAATTCTCCTTTTCTCACCAAAAATAGGAATGGTGGCATAAGTAAGGTCCATGTGCATTGTACCTTTGATTTTTGCTTCCCATGACCTTGATAATATCATGCCAAACTTTGGTGGAGTGTCTAATACCACAATGTCCATGACCACTGCCTTTGCAAGGACTTGTGTAAACAACAACATCTTTAATTAAACCAATGCACTAAACTCTTTTTGAATAAAAGGAAAACAAATCCTTATATGGTCTAGTAATTTCCAACCCCATCCTCTCCATGATTACTTTGGGCATAATATTGTGGGAGGCCCCTGAATCCAACATGGCATTATGCAATTTCATGTCATGAATACTAAGGCTGACATAAAAAGGAGGCACCTCCTCATTCTGCTCAACTTCTAATATTGGACCCAAGTATATGGTTAGATTACCTTCTTGAATATTTAAGATATCAACAGCTCCTGGTTGTGAATTCAACATTTTCACAATCTTAATTTTGTATTCATTTACCTTAAGAATTTCTCCAAAAGGTACTAGTATTTTGATCTTAGAAATTTCCTCTAAACTAAAAACATAAGCATATTTTTCAGTTTATTTGATAGGAGGAGGAGGTGGTGTATCTTTCTTGAATTTCTGCAGACTTTGGGCATCTTTCTTAGCTTGTCTTTTATTTGCAGTGATTTTCAAGGCCACATTTCTGCTTTCCAAGCGACTGCTTCGCATCTCAAAGGTCGCTCGTTGACAATTTCTTTAAAATAACTTGATGGCTCGCCACCCTTATTCAAATTTTTATTCACTTCATGGTCTCACTCATAATGTTCCTCCTTAGTCAAGAATATTCCAGACATGTCTTCATCTAGACAATGAGTGGATTGTTCTGGAATTTCAGTTTCATCATCTTCCTCAACTAGGTTCTGCTGAAAAGGAGGTCTGGCTAGAGGGTTGGGTTGTTGATTTATATTCTCCCTTGGCCTTTGCTGGTTTTGAGGTCTTCTGAATTGAGGATTTCTAAAATGAGGCTCATGTTGTGTAGGAGGAGTAGTGGTATTCCCAAGGTCAAGCCTATCCATCAAATTTTCCATTGTCTTCATCATTGAATCAAATTTCTCATCAAAGGTGGAAGGCTTATCTTCTTCTTTCAACTTAGTCTTACCCATCTTAGACATTTTTGCTGCTATCATATTAAGCTCCACCTTCACTGCATCATATGGAATTTTAGCAAGTGAAGGGGATTCTCTTTCTCTCAACAGTATAGAAAATTCATAATCAAAATCTTTAGCATATCTCATTTGAGCTAAGGCTTGTGGAGGTTTTAAATGGGCACAGATAGAATCATAAACTTTGTTAAATATTTTTGAAAATTTTTGGGAAGTTTCATCAACAGTGCTTCTTAAACTATTGTACTCAGTGAGAGCTTGTACACGATTAGTTCTAATTCCCCATTTCATCAAAAAATTATCTTCAAATTAATTCCATTGATGTAAGCTTCGAGGAGTAAGGGATTTGAACCACTTCCTAACTTCACCAGTAAAGCTCTGAGCAAACAATCTCACCTTGAAATCCTCATGGTCAACCTCCTCCCTGTTTATAAAGTCATTAAAATTATCTACATGTTCTTCAGCTATAATCTCCTCATCACTTCCCCAAGTTTTGATTCCAGCAGAGCATTCTCTAGGAAGGGAATGTAGGACAGTTGGAATAACAATAGGGGCATATCTGTTGTGAAACCATCTACAAAAATAGAAGAAAAGAGATGAATGCCTTAGAAATAAGCCACTTCGAGGGGGAAACCTCCAATACATTACATGAATGAACAATTCTTGGATGATACAAATGAAAAAACCTCCTTTCTATATATAGGAGTCCATGGTGCCACAATGTAATCCTAGTGGGGCCACAATCTAATCCTAGCCAACCTAAAAATAATAATGTAAGGGCACAATAATAACAATATGGGGGTTACACGGGTACAACAATAACAATAAGGGGGGCTACACTAACATAATAAGGGACTACACTATTAATATAGGGACTTAACATGCCCCTCTCCTTCAAACAAGTGTTGTCCTTAACGCTTGATTATTTCTTGATGCTTCTATATAAAATTATCATCCTCCCATGTGGAATATTCTACGGGAAAGTTATTCCACTTGTTGAGATACTCTGAAATTGATCATACTTGTTGAGTTATTGTTTATGTGACTACTTTAGAACTTCTTTCGATGTGATGTTGATCTACCTGTTCTTTCATTAGATTCTACACCAAAGTTAGGTTATCCTTTGAGAGTTGGAGAACTTGTTGTTGATTCTTGATGTGATATTCTACTAATTTATCATCCATATTGGCTATTATTTGATCCTTCAAAACATCCAACTTAGTCCCCATTTTTGCTTTTAAACCATCTATGTCATCTTTGGTTTCTCTTCGTAAGATCTAAATTTGTTACACTTGGTACCGTAATTTTGATATCTCACACTGCAATTCTTCATCTTCATGAGTCATAGTAGAGTAATTTGAGGTCTTAATGGGTGTTGAATTCTTTTGAGGAGGCATTTTAGAACCAAATACTAATATTTATTCTCAATAGGCCTTTTGAATCACCTAGAACTGATTTTTCAAACAGGACTTATGCAATTTGAAAAAAAATACACACTTTTTTCTTGATTTTGAGGAGCTCGATATTGAAACCAAATTATGTCTGTGATTTCGGATATTCAATATCTAAAATTAGGCCCTAAAGTAGTCCTCTGAATCTTCTTTCAAATGCCATAGGTCTGACCTGATTTTGATTCTTGAAGAAAAAGTTATGCCCAATCTCCTATGACGACCTAATTATGGACTGGTTCAGTAGAACGAACTTGTACGACTTTCCACGTGTCGTTGTTTCCTCCTTCGGCTCTGAAATTGATATTGCGAAAATGACAGTCCATGTACTTGAGGCCACTTGTTATGGTCTCGTGATTTAGAAGATTGGTAGACTAAATGCATATGGTAACCTCAGAAAAGTCTTTGGAGTCCTAGGATCTAGACTTCCATGACTTAGAAAAGGCTCTCTCTATTATGTGTGAAGGATGTAAACTTGGTCACTTTAGATGGTTGATTTTAGGCTAGTTATTAAGTGTAGGGTTTTTTTTTTTGTTTGGTTGGGTAAGCTGATCAAGTAGGGTAGGTGGAATGATAGGTTGTCAAACATTGGGCTATGGAGTCTATGAAGTCTATTGATATCTCAATAGTGAATCAGGGTACATCACAGGGAAAATCTAGTGTATTCTATGGATCTTTAAAGTTTATGGGTGAGGTGAGATGGACATTAAGTTGGGGAAACAAGGTAGGGCAAAGGGTAGTTAAGAATCCTTTGTCAAATACCTATGAACAAGAATGTCTTAAATATTGATAAGCAAAGATACTAATCATGAGATAGGGCACACCATTTACTCAATGAAAATACTTAAACCAATAAACATTCAAGATACACAATTCCAATGAAATATAGAAAGTGAGAAGCTCATTTAACTTCTAGTGATCCCACCTTCAAGCTTTAGAAAAAATTTAAGATCACAAATAACCTTAATCCATGAAGAGGGAACTCCTAAACATCATAACCCAAGTTATAAAGAACTTTGAGGCAAACTGATAATCATGTACAAAGGGCAAGATCGAAACAAGACCTTTATGGCTTAACCTAACAATCAATACATCAAAGAGAGATTTCAAGACAGAGTTTAGATAGCATCAAATAAGTAGGGCTTACCATAAATCGTATTTGTAAACTAGCATATAAATCCAATGATGAAATAAACAAGCCTAGGTGGGCCTAAGGAGCAACTAAGAATTCCTTCAACTAACCCAATAGAGGAAAACATAAAGACAATATCAAATAGCAGGATTGAGGTGCCTCAAACAACATTGCTCCACCTATACTTTTCTGAGCTATTGCAACATAGAAACATGGAAAAATGATAAGCAAGGAAACATGAAAAAATCTATAGATACATCACCATTAACTAAACTTAGGGATCTTGCAAGAAAACCTTCATCATCATCAATCAAGGCAAATCATCCACAAGTTCCACTACACCAAATTCCTCTTCAACCTCAAAGAACCATGTATTGCTCTTAAAACTCATCAAATGACAATATTTACAATGAATCCTCATGATCTATATAACAAGAAAGGAGGAGAAAAACCTAATAGAGTCTCTAGAAGTCTATTGGCTAATTAGAAGTATCTTTATTGTCCTTGAGGCCTTGCAAGGCCCAATGCACAAAATATCTAAAATAAAAATCGTTTATACCATTTTTAGCAAAGAAATTGACCTTTAGGCTTTGACAAGCCTCATAAAACTTGCTAAGGGTAAATTTTTGACTTTTAAACTTTAGGAGTGTAGCATTGTGTTTTAAATATAATTTCCTTGCCAAGGGCGTAGCAGAGGAGCAGGCAAAATGGGTCATCTTGCAGTAGTATTTTGAAGGCCTTCCCAATGTCGAAAAAGGCTTTGTGATGGCTCGTTGGAAAGCCTTTGAAGTCTATTTTCTAGATCTACCCTTGGTTTTCTGATATTATCTCTGTAACCTGTTTAAAAAGTGAAAATACCATGTCTGGTAGGAGCACTTCACATGTCCTGAAAAGCAGGTAGAATGATGAAAAATTGGGTGTTTTTTACCCATTTGGAGGACCAAAACAACTCCAATTTATCTGAAGTGATGTGAGAATGTTATATGAGTGATGAGGAACCCAAAAATTCAAGCCTTTGCTCCCGGATATGCTCCGAAAAAAATCTTAGCACCAGGTGCGCTACCCCCTTGGCCTCAAAAATTGCAAAAAATAAAAAATTGTCAAAATTCTCCCAAATTTGGTGGAAGTATGCCTCATGGGTTTTGGGAGACCTGGGGAGATTCTTGTGCCAATATTCCAAGCCTATCTTGGCCTTTTTCTCATTTTAGTGCTTAAATTTCCATGAGGGCTTCTTTCAGTTTGGCTCTAGCAAGCTTGTTTTTAATGGCATAACGTTTGGTAATTTTTTTCTGTAAATCCAAGTCTTTATTTGCCTTCTCTAGCTTCGGCTCAAGGTGTATGGTAGTCCTCTAAAGCAATGATTCCTTATCATGTTCAATATCTAGTTCAAGGAGTTCATTGAGATAAAGTTATTCTACTTGGGTTGATTCTTCCTCCCTCTAGTTTTCCAATGCTATCTTTAGACCCATAGTTCTAGGTCTCCTTCTAGTTTGACCTTCTTCATCTTCACTTTCCTCATAAGCACCTATGAACTCTTTCAAATTCACCTATGCCCCTTGAACTTATTTCTGGTACTTGAGTGTTCTAGCTTCATAGATTTCCAATTGCGCTCCTAGCTGCCTATTTTCCAAGTCGAGGACATCATTTATACTATTGGCCCTATCTAAATGTGCTTGGAGGTATTTTATTTATGAATTTTAGTCGTGGAGGAGAATGTTTGTAATTATTGCCTCATTCTCCTCATCACCATCTACCTAAATGATCTCAAAATCCCTCTCCACCTCATGGTCTTCTTTTCTTCATTTACCCTTTTCTTTCCTTTGTCCAGTGGTTGAGCTGAAGTAGATGGCAAGGTCCCTTGCCTTTTGGAGGCAGCAAACACTTGCCTTGATCCTCTTTGATAAGTGATACGACAATGTTTAACATGTTTCATTTCATCATTGGTGACCTTAAGACTTCTTTTCTCCTCATTAATGATCCCTGCATGTGTGTCTTCTTCATTTTGTTCTTGACTGCCTTCTTGAGAGGCACTTTCATTTTCTCCCATGCTAGCATCACTGCCTAGAATTTCATCATTTTCATCCTCTTCCATGTCTTCTGCATTGTAATCCTTTGTCTTTGCAACATTATCATTTACATTGTCATTTTCTTTGTTGTCATGGTTAGAAGTGTCTTCATCACTGTTTGGTGCATTTTCATCTTCTTGGCTACTTTTTGAGTTCATGGGATCATTGTTGTCACTATTGTTAGGGATATTAGTCATTATGTTTTCTTGATTAGCTTCATGACTGTCATTAGTCCTTTCACTTTTTGGCCCACTGTCTTCATTTTTTGGCTCATAAAAATCTGCCTCTGTTTCTTGGTTGTCATTTATTTCTTCCTTTTCATCTAGTTCACTGCCTTTGTTTTCAGAATTTGTCTCTTCATCATTGCTTGCATCTTGATCATTGTCATGATCTTCTTCATTTTCTGACATGTCATCTTCTTCTTCATCTCCTTCCATGTCATCTTCTTCTTCAACATGACTGTCATGGTCTGTTTCTTCTTGATTGTAATTTTTTTCCATGTCACTTGTTTCATCTTCCCCACTTTCTTTTGTCTCAGTTTGTTCTTGATCTATTTCTCCCTCAATATTTGGCTCACTTCCTTTCTCTTCTTGTTCACTTCTTGGTTCACTACCTTTGTCACTGCCCTCTTCCTTATCATTGTCTTCTTGGTCCTCTTCTTCACTATCTAGCTCACTGTTTTCATATTTACAATTTTCCTCTGTCTCTGTATCTTCATTATTATCCTCCTCATCATTTTGTTCTTCATTATGGCTGTCATTTTCTCCCTCATGAATGTCAATTTCTGTCTCATCATTTCTTTCTCCTTCCCCAGTGTCTTTTGTCTCCTTCCCCAGTGTCTTTTGTCTCCATCATTATCAGTTTATTCACTTTCATTTTCCTCTCCCTCATCACTTGTTTCTTCCTCTTGAATGTCATTTTCTTCTTGACTACCATGTTCCTCTTTATCACTACTTTCTTCATGTTCTTCAACATTTTCTTCTTGTTCGGAAGCTTTAGGAGAAGGTGAAAGAGGGAGGTTTGTTTGGGGAGAATATTCATATGGAGAGGATGAATCATGGTCAGTGGGGGTTGATGGAGGAGTGGAGGAAGGTGGATGGGATGATGAGGGTAAACTTTGTAGAGAAAGAGGCTATGGATTTGTGAAAACTTCCCATGGGATGCCATGTTTCTCTAATTGATGCAACACAATCATTTTGATAAGGAAATGGTGGAAAAGACTTTTCATTTGCTGTGAAGGATGTCTCCTTTTCACAATGGATGACATCTTATCAATAATTCTACAAATATAGTAGGGAAAATGTAGCAGCTTGGCCTTAGTGAAATGCATGAGTAGTCTTATGTGGTAGGAATAGAGCCTAGAAAACCTACCCTCACATGTGAAGTACTTCATGATGACCTTCATTAGAGTGACATATATTTCCAAGAGATGGGAAAAGGGAAAGATGGTTTTGCAATCAACTTGGTACCTTGGTTTCGAAAAAGGCTGGTAATATCTTAAGTCCAAACTCACCTATTTAAACCATTTTTCTCCCATGCAAGGTATCCAGTGGCCATGGAAATTGTATTGGGGGATAACTCAAAATTCACTCCGTCTAGATGTACTTGGTGGTTATGGAGGTTTAGGATGAAAATTCTAGTCAACTCAGGGTGACTTTTGACTCTTTGTACTTTTTCACAGAAGTCATAGCATCCCACTTCTTGGAAATATGAAATTGTGGTAGGGGAGGTTGTCAACTCCTTGGTGCTTAAAGCCTCAAATCTGTTTGCTCTCCCACCCTTCCTCCGCTATTCTCTAGGCCTTTGGCTTTCCTCACCATTGTCAACACTACCGTCTCTAGGAATTTTGTCCTTTGCCCTTGTCTTAAAATCAAAACTTGAAACTGCTTGTGTAATGATGTGAAGGAGGTGAGTGAGCTGGTGGGGAGACAGTAGTGTCAATTTTTGGCAGTGTGAGGGCTATTTCTCCAAATGGACATGTTATTCGGCAGAAGAGCTACTTCTTAGCATGGAAACCAAACATTTTATTCCTCCAGGGTTCCTAGATTTCTTTTTAATTTCACCTTTTAAAAAATAGCATGTGAGGAGATAAAAAATCTAAATACATTTTATGAAAACTTTGAGGATGTCTAGCAGAGAAATTGAAATATTTTGAACAATTTAGAGTCTCAGAACAACTTTGAAGAATCTTTTGGCTGAAAGCGCAACACAGGAGCGTAGCGCGAGTGAGTCGGGTCGACCCTGCAAGAGGTGTCAGGCAGCCTTTGCATGTCCAGGCGCGTAGTCCAGTGTAGTACTGGGTGGCCTCTGCATGCAAGTGTTGGGTCAGGCTTGAAAAGGCCCTATGTGTAGCACGGTGGAGCGTCGGGCGGCCTCTACACGAGGTGTCAGGCAGCCTCTGCACGAGGTGCTAGGTCGCCTCTATAAGCCCAGGTGCGTAGTGTAGTGGGGTGTCAGGTCTTCTGTGCAAAGTCTACACGCACAAGAGAATAGCATCGGGTTCCTTCTACACGTGAAAAGGACAGTGCCAGGAAGCTCCTGCACACTGTCGGGAGGTATTTTGTGCATGCCTGAATGGCCTAACATGTAGCAACTGCGCGATTGTTGGGAAAAATACTGAGAGGGGGGGGTGAATCAGTATTTACTGCATATTCAAAACTTTCTCTTTTTCCTGCTTCTAAAACGCATACGCTACTTTCCTGAACCAGACTTGCGTATATACGCGGATACCCTTTACGAAACTCGCGTATACACAGATATCTATTTATGTCATTAATTCTTCACTCAAATCATTCCTTCATTTATTCATCAGATATTCAATAAGCAGTAAACATGTGCAGTAAGAACAGAATAAATCATGACACAAAGCATCACACATGAACACCAGGATTTTTTAGGTGGAAACCCAAGTCGGGAGAAAACCACCGCTGCAGTTGCTCAGCCTTCAATATTTTATTATAGAGAAAACATCTTACAACATATGTCCTGGTGCAGACTCCTACCAGCACGCAGGCACCCACCTGCGCTCGTTTACCAGCCTCTCCTGGAAGGGAGCTCCAACCCCCTGACTCGTTTACCAGCCTCTCCTGGAAGGGAGCTACGACCCCCTGATCTCGTTTACCAGCCTCACCTGGAAGGGAGCTACAACCCCCTGACTGAAGGCTACAACCTTCAGCACCACCTTGGACCACGTTTCATCAATTTTCACACTGGATCCAACCACTTTAATAGAACACAACTTGTAGGCCACAATTCATCATATTTCCAGACCGAACCCTTCCCATACTTTTAAGCACAACCATACATCATCAACAGATTCATATCAACACAGATCAGATAGCAGAAACACAGCAGAACAGATCAGATATTTCATACCCCTTGCTTCAGCAAACCCTAGTTTGCATACGCGCTTTTACTTCACTGATGTCGCGTATATACGCGCTTCCGTCCACACAAACCAGCGTATACCTCGGTGTATATTTTATTGCGCATACGCGCTTTCTCTTTGCTGAAGCTGCGTATATACGCGCTTCCTCCGCGGCGAAGTAGCGTATAGATCTTCAATCATTACAGAGCAGCATACTTCATCAGATCAGATCTTCAGTTCAGATCTACCCTTTTGCTTCAGACAGATGTTCGCCTAGATGCTCGCCTCATCACAGATCTAAGTCTTCCATAATCAGATCTAGCAAATATAAGAGCAATTTAGATCTAGATCCCCTTCTTCATCATTGGTGCTTCATACATTCAGATTTATCATTCAAGTGTAACCCTTTCCATTCAGATATACTTCAGAGAGAAGTATTCATTCAAGCTCAGACATCTTGCACCCACACTCATGTTATGCACAATGAATTTGTTCTCCTTATATAGGTTTATCCTTTTTCAATACCATGAGCCCCTTTTTTTCAATACCATGGGCCAAAACAATACCATGAGCCCAAAACTACCTGGACGGGGTCAATTAGGCGGATCATTACCCAATACAATGGGTCAATACCATGGTGGTTACCCTTGGTTTTGCACTTTTTGAGCGCTTTAGCCCATACGCGACTTGGCACGTTCCTTTCCGCGTGTATACGCGATTTCCCCTAGGCCACTCCGCGTATACCAAGAGACATACTCTTTTTCATCATGCTTTGAGTACATTCTGAAATCCTTTCTTCATGCACACTGTAGAAACATCATATTTTCTTCATCAGGAACATATTCTCTCAAGCACAACTTCATCAAGTAAGTTGTCATTATCTTCATCAAGTGGGTTGCCTTTCAAGGACAACACTTAGCATCATATTGTCAACAAACATCATATCACATCAGATTTACATCATTTACCAAGTCCATCAAGTCAAGCATAACTTCATCAGGTGGATTGCCATCAAGGACAACACATGTCAACAGTCGCATGTCTTCATCTTCATTCGGTGGGTTGCCATCAAGGACAACACTCTGCATCATATTTCCAACAATATCCCCCTTTGGACTTGATGGCAACCATGATGGTGTTTGGTTACCACAACAGATAGATACATTAAGAATACAATGACACCATGTCACTCTCCCCATTTTTACCATGTCACTCTCTCCATTTTTGCCATGTCACTCTTTCCATTTTTGGCATCATTCAAACACCATGTCACTCTCCCCCTTTGACATCAAGGGCAAAGGGCACATCATTATCTTCATTCAAACACCATGTCACTCTCCCCCTTTGACATCAAGGGCAATGGGCGGATCAAAACCAACACACTCACCCCCTTTTCTCCTCATGTAGAAGAAGCGTTCTGCAGATCTGATGTATACTGAAGTGACCAAGCTCCCCTTGAGTTCATGCTGAATCTTCAAACATATTTTCAATGAAGTACATGACTCTATGAAGTTCCTATCACCAATGACTCATACTTACATCAAATATCCAACCAAGTGGATTTACATATGAGACTCAAGTACCCAACCAAGTGGGTTTACACATTTCAACTCAGCTACCCAACCAAGTGGGTTTACAAAATTTGACTCAGCTACCGAACCAAGTGGGTTTACAATTTGACAAGTCCTTACATGACTGAATATTGCAATTTACATCATGAGTCTCAACGAGACCTTTACACCAAACTACAAATATAACTTTAAGACCAACACCAGAAAGTCCTCAAGAAAGAGAACATATTTCAGAATCAACATAATGCCAACAATGCATTTTACTCAGCAAGGCCAATCTGTGCACCAAGCAATCTTTCCAAAAGACTAAGGCTCCCCCTTAGTTTGTGCATCCTGAAAACTTCCACCAACAAATCATCAAGGCATCTTCATCAAAACATTAGAAACAGAATTATGAGAACTGGAACACTGTCAGAGATACCAAATAGTATCAGAGATACCAAACAACACTGCAGCTGTGCTGAAGAATGCTGAACCAACCAAAAAATTGTCAGCAACCAAAAATACGCGGTTTTATGTGCATGAACTTGCGTACATACGCGACTGTGTTTCAAGAAACCCGCGTATCCCAAGACATCTTCTAAATTTCAACCAGATTTGTTCTTTTGACTGGCAGAGACCACTCCCAGCTTCTGTCTTAGATGCTCGAACGCTTCCCTGGGCAGAGGTTTGGTAAAGATATCAGCAGCTTGTTCTTTGGAGGTAACATACTCCAACTTCACTTTTTTCTCAAGCACTTGTTCACGTAGGAAATGATATTTGATGGGAATGTGCTTGGTCTTCGAATGCATAACAGGATTCTTTGAGATATTGATGGCACTTGTATTATCACACATAATGGAGATAGGAGTTGCACATTTGATTTGAAAATCTTGCAAGGTTTGCATCATCCATAGGAGTTGAGTGCAACAAGATGCAGCAGCTACATACTCTGCTTCAGCTGTTGATAAGGCAATAGAGTTTTGCTTCTTGCTGAACCAAGATACTAACCGGGGCCCCATGTAAAATGCACCACCACTAGTGCTTTTCCGATCATCAACACTTCCAGCCCAATCTGCATCAGTGTAAGCATGAAGAGTAAGATCAGCATCCTTTGGATACCATAGACCAAAGTGTTGAGTTCCTTGTAGATATTTGAATATCCTTTTGACAGCCTGAAGGTGAGACTCTTTTGGATTAGCTTGGAATCGTCCAACAATCCCAACAGCATGCATAATGTCTGGTCTGGTCCCAGTGAGATAAAGTAGAATTCCAATCATCGATCTGTATTCTGGTTGATTCACAGTGGGAGAATCATCATTAGAACTGAGACTGCATCAGGTTATCATTGGTGTACTTACAGGTTTGCATTCTTCCATGCCATACTTCTTCAGAATTTGCTTAAGATATTTTGCTTGTGATAGAAATATACCATCTGCAGATTGATGCACTTGCAAGCCAAGAAAGAATGTTAGTTCCCCAAGTAAAGACATTTCAAATTCTTGCTGCATGACAGAAGCAAATTTTTGACTCATAGATTCTTCGTTACTCCAAAAAATGATATCATCAACATATACAACTACAATCAATAGTTTATCATTTTCAACTTTTGTGTATAAGTTGCTATCAGCAGACCCCTTTGAAAATCCTTGTTGATGAAGATATTTGTCAAGACGATAATACCAAGCCCTTGGGGCTTGTTTGAGTCCATACAGAGCCTTTTTAAGTCTACAAACAAGATTTGCA
Organism: Pinus albicaulis; assembly: GCA_034641835.2. Taxonomy (NCBI): domain Eukaryota; kingdom Viridiplantae; phylum Streptophyta; class Pinopsida; order Pinales; family Pinaceae; genus Pinus; species Pinus albicaulis. Next base: position 915,052,699 of record CM076569.1, read on the forward strand.
TCATTTCCCAAAATGAATCCTTCCGGTTGTTCTATATATACTTCTTCTTCTAGATCACCATTAAGAAAAGCAGACTTAACATCCATTTGATAGACTTTGATTCGTTGATGGCTTGAGAAAGCAAGAAACATTCTTATGGCTTCAAGTCTAGCTACAGGAGCAAAAGTTTCTTCAAAGTCTATACCTTCTTGTTGAGTATACCCTTTGCAAACAAGTCTAGCTTTGTTTCTTACAACATCCCCATTCTCATTTAACTTGTTCTTGAAGATCCATTTAGTTCCAATGACATTTTTATCATGAGGTCTTGGTACGAAATCCCAAGTGTCATTCTTTTCAATTTGCTCAATTTCTTCATCCATGGCATTATTCCAACATTCATATTTGCTAGCTTCATTGACATTGTGTGGTTCAATTGTGGATAGAAGTGCCAAATTACTAGAAGATCCCGCAAGAGTTCTCCTTGTTCGTACACCTGATTCCTTGTCTCCCAAAATTTGAGATTCGGGATGATTCTTTTGAACATATCTGGATGGAGCCTTTTCAGATAAATCATTTTCAGGTTCTTCATTTGATTCACTGTCTATATCATTTCCATCTGATGTAGAAGGCCATATGTCATCATCATCTTCTTCTGTTGTTTGTTTTTCTTCTTTAGGAGCTACAGGAGACTCGTCAATAACAACATCAATACATTCAACAACCTTTTGAAGCCTCTTATTGTAACATGTGAATGCTTTTCTTGAAGATGTGTAGCCGAGAAGTATCCCTTCATCTGATCTAGGGTCAAACTTGCCAAGTTTTTCATCATTATTTTTGATAAAGCATCTACTTCCAAAAACTTTAAAATGCTTTACAGTGGGAGATTTTCCATACCAGAGTTCATATGGAGTTTTATCACTGTTCACCCGAACATGAGCCTTGTTGAGAATGTTAACTGCTGCACGTGCTGCTTCACTCCAGAACATGTTAGGAACATTAGAGTCAGCAAGCATAGCTCTGGCCATTTGAACAATTATTCTATTCATTCTTTCTGCTACACCATTTTGTTGTGGAGTGCCTGCTACAGAGGACTGTCTTTTAATGCCATGTTGTTCACAAAATTCAAAGAATTCATTTGATGAATATTCTCCTCCTCGATCAGATCTAAGACACTTGATTTTTGAATCCAATTCATTTTCTACCAGTGCTTTGAACTTCTGAAATTTTTCAAAGGCTTCATCTTTGTGTTTAATAAACGCGATCTCACACATTCGGGAGTAGTCATCAATAAATAGGATATAGTATTCTTCCCCACGTAATGACTTTTTCCTCATAGGTCCACAGATGTCAGTATGAATGAGTTCAAGAGGCTTACTTGATGAACCTTCTTTGGCATTAAATCGGACTCTGGTCTGCTTACCAAATTGACAAGATTTGCATATGGTACTTTCTGGAAGATTGATCTTGGGAAGATCACGAACAGCTTGAAGTTTGCTTGCTTTCTTGATTTGAGAGAAACTCAGATGTCCCAGTCTTTGATGCCATAGCCAATTTTCTGAAGATTTGCTTAAGTAACATTGTTCTATGCCGTTGAGTACATACAGGTTGCTTGGATTTCTTTTTCCTTTTATAATGATTTTACCTGTATCAAGATCACGAACCACACATTCTTTGGAACTGAAGACCACTTTTGCTCCTTGATCACACATTTGACTAACACTCAATAGGTTATGCCTTAATCCATCCACATACATGACATCTTTAGCCTTCACTTTTTCTTTTAGAAATACTGACCCTTTTCCTTTAATAACAGCAGGAGTATCATTTCCAAAAGTAACTTTCTTTTCCTTTTCTAGAGCATTATAAGTATGCAGTTTGCTTTTGTCACCTGTCATGTGTCTTGAACACCCACTATCAATATACCATTGATTCTCTTCACCCTCTGCAAATAACGCTATCCCACAATTTTCAACTGGTAATTCTTTCTTTTTCCACACTTTAGAGCTTGAGGGAACATGCTCTTTTGGCTGGACCTTGCTCCTGCATTCAGATTCTTCATGACCAAAGTTATTGCAATAAGTACATTCAACTTCATTTTGAAGAGGAGAAAATTTTTTATAGGTGTTCTTCTTTGGTTCATCATTCATCCTTATCTTTCTTGCTTCTCTGGTCATGATGGTTTTATATGCAACACATTGAACAGCTTTATGACCAAAGTTGTGACATGTGAAACATTGACCATTGAAGTAGAAATTTCTGTGATCATGAAATCTTCTATCAGACTTTACCTGTTGGTTGTAGCCATTTTGAAAGATCTCCCTGTTAGTGTTTCTTGAATTGAGGTGATCTTGCTTTACCTGCAAAGATCCTTTGTTCCCTTGCTGAGTGGCTGAATGTAGAGAACCAGCAGTGGCTGCTTTTAGAGAATTTGGTGTTGATGTCTGAGAAGATTCCCCAGTATATCCAAGACCTGTTTTTATAAAGGGAGACCATTGTACCTTGATAATCTCATCCAAGGTTTCTGAACTTTTAGCAAATCTGAGATTGAGAGAATTCAATTTCTCATTATCCTTCCTTAGACTTACTACTTCACATTCTAGATCCTCCATGCGTTTTTCTCTTGCTTCAAGCTGATTTTTAAAAGTCTCAATGATTATGTTCTTTTCTTCTAGGCTTACTTTGAGTTGAATGTTTTCTTCAAGAAGATTATTGTCTTCTAGAGAATCCACAAAGGTACCCTTTTCTTTTTCACACTCTTTCATGAGAGCCCATACTTTTGCACCAAAATTCAGCAAGGCTTTTGTATGTATACTTCCCATTGCGACGGATCTCCTTCAAGCGATCAAGCTTCTGCAGAAGGACCTGCTCTGATACCAATTGTTGGGAAAAATACTGAGAGGGGGGGGTGAATCAGTATTTACTGCATATTCAAAACTTTCACTTTTCTGCTTCTAAAACGCATACGCTACTTTCTTGAACCAGACTTCCGTATATACGCGGATACCCTTTACGAAACTCGCATATACACAGATATCTAATTATGTCATTAATTCTTCACTCAAATCATTCCTTCATTTATTCATCAGATATTCAATAAGCAGTAAACATGTGCAGTAAGAACAGAATAAATCATGACACAAAGCATCACACATGAACACCGGGATTTTTAGGTGGAAACCCAAGTCGGGAGAAAACCACCGCTGCAGTTGCTCAGCCTTCAATATTTTATTATAGAGAAAACATCTTACAACATATGTGCTGGCGCAGACTTGACCAGCACGCAGGCACCCACCTGCGCTCGTTTACCGGCCTCTCCTGGAAGGGAGCTCCAACCCCCTGACTCGTTTACCAGCCTCTCCTGGAAGGGAGCTACGACCCCCCGATCTCGTTTACCAACCCCGCCTCACACGGAGAGAACCACAACCCCACGGCGAAGGCTACAACCTTGGCCCTGCAGCAGACCCACGTTTCATCAATTTTTCTGGATCCAACGACTTTAATAGAACACAACTTGTAGGCCACAATTCATCATATTTCCGGACCGAACCCTTTCCATACTTTTAAGCACAACCATACATCTCATCAACGGATTCATATTAACACGGATCGGTAACACCCACACAACGGAGACGGTCAGGCCTTTTCCTTGCCAGCACAGCCCGACCAAACCCTAGTTTTCATACGCGCTTTTACTTCTTGATGCTCCCGCGTATATACGCGCTTCCGTCCACACAAACCCGGCGTATACCGCGAGTGTATATTTTGTGCGCATGCGCGCTTTCTCTTCTTTTGCGTACATCCGACAGTCCTCGCTTGACGAAGTAGCACGGGGTTCTTGATCATTATGAAGCTGACATACTTCATCAGATCAGATAATCAGTTCAGATCTACCCTTTTGCTTCAGACAGATGTTCGCCTAGATGCTTGCCTCATCACAGATCTAAGCCTTCCATAATCAGATCTAGCAAATATAAGAGCAATTCAGATCTAGATCCCCTTCTTCATCATTGGTGCTTCATACATTCAGATTTATCATTCAAGTGTAACCCTTTCCATTCAGATATACTTCAGAGAGAAGTATTCATTCAAGCTCAGACATCTTGCTCCACAACTCATCATTTGCACAATGAATTTCTTCTCCTTATATAGGTTTATCCTTTTCAATACCATGAGCCCCTTTTTCAATACCATGGACCAAAACAATACCATAAGCCCAAAACTACCTGGACGGGGTCAATTAGGCGGATCATTACCCAATACAATGGGTCAGTACCATGGTGGTTACCCTTAGTTTTGCACTTTTTGAGCGCTTTAGCCCATACGCGACTTGGCACGTTCTTTTCCGCGTGCATACGCGGCTTCCCCTAGGCCAATCCGCGTATACCAAGAGACATACTCTTTTTCATCATACTTTGAGTACATTCTGAAATCCTTTCTTCATAGCCTTCTGTACACACTGTAGAAACATCATATTTTCTTCATCGGGAACATGTTCTATCAAGCACAACTTCATCAAGTAAGTTGTCATCATCTTCATCAAGTGGGTTGCCTTTCAAGGACAACACTTAGCATCATATTGTCAACAAACATCATATCACATCAGATTTATTACATCATTTACCAAGTCCATCAAGTCAATAATAACTTCATCAGGTGGATTGCCATCAAGGACAACACATGTCAACAGTCACATGTCTTCATCTTCATTCAGTGGGTTGCCATCAAGGACAACACTCGAGATCATATTTCCAACACCGGCATGGTTGGTCAAAGTATCTTAAGTGTATGACAAACACATAGCACACCACTATAGGAGTGAAGTGCCCAGTAGAAAAATTCATTGAGAGAAGAAACAGGTGCGTAGCACAGCTCAACAGGAGTGTAGCACAGTGCTTCTCTTGCCCAAAACTTTGCCATAAACTCTTATTTATTTGCTTGGAAGCTTTTCTCTCTTTCTTGCATATTACAAATGAGTTTGATTGATAACCACAGTCTTTTTATACCCTTGGAAAAACAATTAAGACCAAAAACCCACTTTACTAATGTTTTGCTTTTGTTCCTTTATCTCTTTCGCTGATATTTCGTTTTCCTTTTGCAGGTGGTGTTTTAACCATAACAATGGTATTTTATGGGTGATCTTAAAAAACTGATTTTATTCTCCTTTGCCCACTTCTGCTTATTGGTGGTGCCATAAAACAGTGTTTTGATCTTCCTTCACTTCTTTTGGAGTTTGGTACCTTAAATACTCAACAGTAGAACTTATTCTCCATTGGATTTCTTATTTGACCTTTAGCCTCCTGCTTTCCTTCTTTTGATCATTTTGTAGACCTGTGACTGTACTTTGAAAGTTTAAGTAGCCTTCGCACTGATACTCTTTACAATTTTGTCCACTTTGCTGTAGTGAGAACCCCCTTTTATCATATTTTAACCATGGAGGTCTCCTTTCATACATCCTTTGAAAACCTTCTGACATTATGATGGAGTTTTATGGTCCCTTAATTTCACTTTTTTCCTACCTTCCTAGACTTGTAGTTTTTAAGGGCCTTTTCCCCTTTCCTATTTATCATTTCTAGAAACTTTGGTTTCATGCTTAATGGTGTTGATGTATCTCTTACTTTTTCATCTTTTGCATGGACATCTTACTCGGCAACACCTTATAGCCAATCAATCATAAAACCACTGTTACTCTTTGTTTACTTAGGCATGTTGTTTCTCTTCTACTGTGAATGTTCTTTAGGAGTTTTTCTTCTCACCTAGCCTCTCTTTTGCTGATAACCATCATAAACCATTCCTGCATAAATGTTTTAAGATAGGCAAGTGTCCCTTTGCAGACTCAATGCTTTGATCAAGGAGGTTTTTCTTGGAGGTTTTTATACCCTTTGGACCATCATGAGCATAACCTTATTTTTTATTTGAGCTTATCTCTGGGCATATGTAAAATAGTGAGTTAAGAAAGCCAAAACAATGAATAACCCAGGAGACCTTACATGACCTATTGGGATGCCTTTTGGACGTGGTCTTTGGCTGAAAACTTGAATAAGTGTTTTGAAGGTATAAAACAGAGTTTTGACCAACCTTCATGTATTGCAATCATAGAAAATGATAACTTTGATTTATCTAAAGAGCCCAGAAAGGTAGTTTTAAGATCACCACTGCTTGTGGCATTTGGTGAATAGGGGAGATGGTTAGGCTACTTGGTAATCCAAGGTGTAAGTAGAAGGGTTAGGCAAGTCAAAACAGAGTGGTAAGGTCAAAGGTGGCAAACATAGTGATAATGAGTGACATAAGTCCATGATTTCATCTTCTGGGAGTGATAGACCATCCATGCCTTGATAAAGTAGTAGAACAGTGAAAAATTTATCCTAAGGATAATGAAGGTAGTGATATTTCTAGAAATCACAAGATTCTTGAATTTTGTCTCTATAAATCTAGGATAAGTTTTTAGTCATCTACAAAGGAAAATAATTACTGATGACTAACAGTGATGCCACTTGGGAAGGGCAGCTCCTTTTTAGGAGGTGTCTAGAACTTCAGATCTCTTGGTTTATGAAGACCAGTGCATTATCCATTGTGCAAAATTTTCTTCTTTCATTTGCTACTGCTCCTTTGAAGTTGTGATATTAATAATCTGAAAACATGATTAACTCAAATTCATATTTACCTACCCAACCTACCGTCCTAACATTTTTTTCTTCCTTGGGTGCACTTGAACTGACAAACCCTTGACATTCCTTTCTTTCAAAAAAAAAAAAAAACTATCCACCTTTACACTTATTTCTTCCAAGAGTTTAGATTATGTTGGTGAACCCTTCTTATTCTCTACCTAGACTATTTGACTATCAAGATTAAGCAGTATGACAGACTTCATTCTCTAAGCTATTGACATGAAATTGAAAAGATGATTTGAACTAGGATTAGACAATTTGATTCATCATGAGTCATGGCATTGAGAGAAGCTGCACACAAACATTATTTTCATAAAAAAAAAACTAGAAGGTATTAAGGGCTAGGTTTCATGATTAGTTAATCATCCCTATCATTCTCTTTGGTTCATATTTAAGCACGTGGAACTAGTATCTTTCATTCCTAATCTATTATCTTCTAACAGGCCAAGCTTAAATGATTTAACTAGTATTCTCTTACTAACCTATCAACAATAAATTTAAAACATGCTCAACCATGATTAGGCTAGATGACTGAACAAGACCTTCTTTTAGAACAAGTAGTGCCATTTAGGCTTGCACACTTTCAGTATCACTATTTTTTGGGTATGGGGTCGTACCTTCTTTTCGAATCTGCCTTCTTTTTCTATTTTTTCTATGTTTTTATGTCTTTTGTCTTTATGACCTTTCATCCAACAATGGTATGTACAATGAGTGAAGGCCTTGAGCTAAGGATTTTTACAGTAATGGTATTTGAGCAGCCTATCCTCAAAAGGATCTCCTAACATTATTTGTCCATTTAGCTTTTGTAAACATAAATCATAGATACCTCCATTTGAAAACATGGTACAAGGATTTCTACAAAAAGTTTCACACAACTCATGCTTTTCTTGACACTTCCACTTTGGGTTTTGCTTGCTAAAATTGTTTCTATCAAAGATCCTTCTTGGGTAGAAAAGGTATTATTTATCATATTTAAAAAAAATTATGATGTCATCAATGTATACCATAGTGAAGAAATTGAAAATAGGGGCTATGGCTCTTTGGAAGGTGTCTTCAGCATTCCTTAGCCCAGTAAGAATTTGGTCAAAAAGATAGCGGTTCCAATGAACTCTGAAAATTTATTTATGCTGACTGATCTGAAGTGGTATCATCTGATGGTAACCTGAAACACTACCATGCAATGAAATCTTGTTATAAACTCCTACCCTTGGCATAGGATGATTTATCTTTGGAAAATGGTATTTGAACTCCATGGAGATTTGATCTAGGTACCTAAAATCTATACATAGCCTATGTCCTTTTGCATTTTTTCTAAGTGACACAAATTGCTCAAGTTTTTCATGGTATTTTTTGAAAGGAAGGCTTCTTAGAATAATGTCTGTGTCACAAGGTTTTAAGCTTGAATTCTCACACACACAAACATCCTGAAAAAATTTTCACAGTCTCGTATTTTTCTGTTTTGTGTGTAGTGAAAAATTCTAGATAACTCAACTATTTTGGGTCTTTCAAGACTACCCATACTATACTCCTCTATATCAGCTTTAGAAGATAATTCTTTAGGGTCCATAGAAATATTGGTGGGAATCAACAACTCTCCCGAAGGGACAAACTCTTGGATGATGAAGTATCTATGTAAGGCAAAAACATAAGACTCTCTTGATCCAAATTCCCAAAGATTTTTGTTCTGTGAGGGTACTTCAGTGCTTCTGGATTGGAAAAAGGAGATAGTTGTGTTTTTGGGGTTTTCCCTTCGTTTGAACAACCTAATTCATATACTAAACTGATTTTTGGTTTTGAAATCTTATTTTTATCTTGTAGAAGGTCAAGTTCAGTTTTATCATGATGTTGTGTTTCGGGGCTGTCACAGTTTTGGTTGTTGAGATCTTCATTAGGGATTGGTTTGACTATTGTGATATGTATAGATGTGTTAAAACTTCACATACTTACTCATCAAAGTCTCCTTTGGTATGTAAAAATAAAGAATCAAGACCTAAATGTATGGAATAAAGAGGTGTATTGTTTGGCCTTTCTTGACTGCTAACCATATACTTCATGTGTGACTCTCGGTATAATCTCCTTGTCTGGTTAAAAACAGGGATGGTAGCATAGGACATGTATAGTTGAAGGTTCCCCTAAAACTTGGCTCCCCAAGATCTGGATAAAAGCATGCCATACTTGGGGGGAATATCTGCCACTACTATGTCCAAAACTAGGTTTTTAGCCTGTACTTGTGCCAGATTGACACACAGATCCTTGATTAGGCCCAAACACTTAAATCTACTTGAATCGAAAGAGTAAAAGTATTTATAAGATTTAGTTATTTCTAGGCCTAATCTCTCCATCACAACATTTGCAATAAGATTGTGAGTGGCACTGGAGTCTAGCATGGCATTATGTAAGATCTTGTCATGCATGTTTAGGCTGATATAAAAAGGGGGAATGGCTCCTTCTTGATATTTTACTTCTATTTTGGGTCCAAATAACATCTAAGGTGTGTCTTGGCTAAGTGTCGGTATCATTCCCTATGTTTAGAACTTTCACAACTTGAGATTTATATGTGCCTTGGGTAATCAGTTCACTGAGAGGCATGGTTATCTTGATTTTAGCAATCTGTCCTTCAAAGATGAAAGCTATTTATGTTTTAGACATATTTACATCAGTTTTATCAGCCATAAATTTTTCTACATTTTTAATTTGTTAATTTTCATTTGGGGCTTTAGACAATAAAATTCTTTCAGGGTCACTAGTAGAGGTAGTAAGGTAGATTGCATCACCACTTGGTTGGCTAGTTTTGTCTTTATTTGAATCAGTTTTCTTAGCCATGGTTTCGATATTTTTTGTTGTCTTTTTAGGAGTGTCTTTAGGGGTTTTCATAATGATAGTGTCTAAGTTGTTCTTCTTGGAGTTGTCTTGGTTTTTCTTACTGCTAAGATCATATTTCCTATGGACTTCCATTATGGCACTTTCCAATCCCAACTCACAGTTTTTAGAGTCTTCATAGCTTGTTTCATTTAGGTCCGAGGAGAGGAAACATTGTTCTTATTCTATGAGAAAAACATCACCCTCATTATCAGAGCCTATTAAGTTTACATGATTTTCATCTGGCTATTCAATATTTCTTTCCCCTTCATCTACATAGTTATCATGGAAGGGTGGCCTGATTTGTTGATAATTTTCTCTTTGTCTGATTTGGGGTGGCTCTCTTCTAAAGTTCTAATTCTGGTTTCTGTTTTGGGGATTTTGTTGGTTCTTCCTAGGAGGTGATCTTTCGTTTATGCTTATTCTCTCCATCATTCTCTCCATGGTTCTAAGTAGGTTGCTAATCTTGGAATCAGACGAGGAAGTTGAGGGCATGGTTTCATCTTTGTAGGTTACCCTCTTTTCTGATCTCAGCCTAGCTCTCTTTTCATTTAAGTTGGCCTCTACACTTATAGCTCCATTTTGCATGTCTTCCAAAGCTAGGGGCTCTCTTTCTCTCAGCTAATAGGCCATGTTTGGGTTGAAAACCTCTAGAAATTTAGCTAAGGCCAGGCCTAGTGGGGGTTTCATTTGAGGTGGGAGGGAATTTGTAGACACTGTTAAACCTGGTGCAATAACCTTGGACACTCTCCCCTGCATTCCTCTTTAGATTTTTATATTTATAAAGTATTTGGAGGGGGTTTTTCTTGATTTCCCACTTGTTTATGAAATTTTGGTAAAGGGAAGGGAGATCATGTATGCTATTGGGAGTCAAGTTCTTAAACCATTTTTTAGCTTCTCCTCCTAGGCTTTGGGAAAACATCCTCATCTTCATGGTTTCCACTTCTAATTCCATGTAGTCAAAAGCATCATTTATTATATCTACATGTTGTTGAGAAGTGGAAGATTTGGCCCTAGTAAAGTGAGGGATTCTAGACTGGTAGTCATTTTGCAAAGGTACCAAAGGTTGTGGAAAAACTAGGGGAGCATACCAAGCTGTCATGATAGGATATAATGGTGGATTTACAAGTGGAGGGTTTGTGAGGGGAGGTGTAGGATGAAGTGGGGTGGTTTTCGCATCGATGGTATGGATGAGTGTGGCGAAAGTACTTGGACCAACAGACTGATTCTGAGCAGATTTGGTATGGAAAGAGCTGAAGTGGTGGAGAAGCTGAAAATCAAGTGGGGTATGAGGAGAGGCTTCTCTACTATAACGCTGCTGCAAATCTATGGGCTCGAGGTGAGTATGGTCAATCTCACCGTGTGACTTGGTTTTGAAAAGGTTTCTGGTATGGTGCAAGTCAAATTGAGGATCTTGCAAGACTGTGAGCTATTCAGGTACAAATCTTTCTTTATGAATGGTCCCCATAGTAGTTAAGTTTCCAGGTTTAGAAGTTTTCCACAAAATAATTTTTGGGTCATCAACTATGGTAGGAGGGTTTTGGTCTGGATGAGATCTGGTACTGATTCTTCGTGAAGCCAGATTTCAAACTCAAAATTTAGAGAGGCTGAAAGTTTTTGAACTTTTTTGAAAAGTTTACCTCTATTATTTTTTTGCTAAACTCACACAATGTGTGACTATATCTCTAAACTTCTCGGGGCTGATTTGACACAATCCTAAGGGAGTCTATGGATACTAGTAAAGTGAGAAGGCCTACTAGAGGCAGGTGGAGTCGTCAGGTGGATGTTTTTTAATTTGTTTTGAGGATGTATCTCTATGGTCCACCACCAATAACTAACAAAGAATGTATGTCATAAGGTTTCTATTAGTGTACTATATCTAGGTCATCATTTTTATAGGATGGTGAGACAACCAGATTCTACTCTTTGGCTATCAATTAATTTTTCTAAGTTTGAATAAGATTTGAGAGTTCCTAATGGACACCTAGGATCTTTTTGACTCAACATCCCACCATGATCGCCATTATTTTAAGGTCCCGTGATTTACCAGATTGGTATACCAAATGCACAGGGTAACATCAGACCACTCTTTGGAGTCCTAGGACCTAGTGTTCCTAGACTCAGAGAGGTATCTCTCTATTATGTGCGAAGGATGTAAAATTTTTCACTTTAGATGGTTGATTTTAGGTTAGTTCTTAAGTGTAGGGTTTGTTTGTTTGTTTATTTGGGTAAGATGATCAAGTAGGATAGGTGGAATGAGAGGTTTTCAAACATAGGGCTATGGATTCTATGAATTCATTGATATCTTAATTGTGAATCAGGGTACATCACAGAGAAAATCTACTGTAGTCAATGGATCTTTAAATTTTATGGGTGAGGTGAGATGGAAATTAAGTTGGGGAAACAAGGTAGGGCAAAGGGAAGTTAAGAATCCTTTGTCAAATAACTATGAACAAGAAGGTCTTAAATATTGATAAGCAAAGATACTAATCATGAGATATGGAATACCATGCACTCAATCACAATACTTAAACCAATAAAAATTCAAGATACACAATTCCAATGAAATATAGAAGGCGAGAAACTCATTTAACTTCTAGCGATTCCACCTTCAAGCTTTAGAAAACATTTAAGATCACAAATAACTTTAATCTATGAAGAGGGAACTCCTAAACATAATAAACCAAACTATAAATAACTTTGAGGAAAAATGATAAGCATGTACAAAGGGCAAGATCAAAACAAGACCTCTTTGGCTTAACCTAACAATCAATACATCAAAGAGATATTTCAATACAGAGTTTAGATAGCATCAAATAAGCAGGACTTACCATAAATCGTATTTGTAAAATAGCATATAAATATAATTATGAAATAAAAAAGCTTAGGTGGGCCTAAGGAGCAACTAAGAATTCCTTAAACTAACCCAGCAGAGGAAAACATAAATAACATAGCAAAGAGGAGGATTGAGAAGCCTCAAACAACATTGCTCAACCTATACTTCTCTGAGTTATTGAAACATAGAAACATGGAAAAATAATAAACAAGGAAACATGAACAAATCCAGAGAGACATCACCATTAACTAAACTCAACGATCTTGCAAGCAAGCCTTCATCATCATTAATCAAGGAAAATCATCCACAAGCTCCACAACACGAAATTTCTCTTCAACCTCAAAGAACCATGTATTGCTCTTAAAACTCATAAAATGTCAACATTTACAATGAATCCTCATGCTCTATATAACAAGAAAGGATGAGAAAAACCTAATAGAGTCTCTAGAAGTCTATTGGCTAATCAGAAGCATCTATATTGTCCTTGAGGCCTTGCAAGGCCCAAGGCACAAAATATCCAAAATAAATATATTTTCGGCCATTTTTAGAGAATATATTGACCTTTAGGCTCTGACAAGCCTCCTAAAATTTTCCAAGTGTACATTTTTTAATTTTCAACTTTATGAGCGCAACACTGTGTTTTAAAGTGAATTTCCTTGCCAAGGGCATATCATAGGAGTAGGAAAAATGGGTCATCTTGCAGCAGTGTTTTGAAGGCCTTCCCGATGTCGGAAAAGACTCTGTGATGGCTCGTTGGGAAGCCCTTGAAGTATAATTTATATGATATAAACTCTGTAACCTTTTAAAAAAGTGAAAATTCCATGTCTGGTAGGGGTGCAACACATGTCCTAAAAAGCAGGCAGAATGATGAAAATTGGGTGTTTTTTACCCTTTTGGAGGACCAAAACAACTCCAATTGATCTGAAGCTTTGTGATAATTTTATATGAATTATGAGGAACCCAAAAATTCAAGCCTTTACTCCTGAAGATGCTCTAAAAAAGAGCATAGCACTAGGTGTACTACCCCCTTGGCCTCAAAATTTGCAAAAAACAAAAACTTGTCAAAATTCTCCCGAATTTGGTGGAAGTATGCCTCATGGGTTTTGGGAGGCCTAGACAGATTATTGTGCCAAGATTCCAAGCCTATCTTGGCCTTTTGTCTTCTTTTAGTGCTTGTATTTCCATAAGGGCTTCTTTCAGTTTGGCACTAGCAAGATTTTTTTTCATGGCATAATGTTTGGTCATTTTCTTCTGTAAATCCAAGTCTATATTTGCCTTCTCCATCTTGGCCTCAAGGTGTATCTTAGCCCTCTCAAGCCATGATTCCCTATGATTTTCAATTTCAATTGCAAGGAGTTCATTGAGAGAAATTTTTTCTGCTTGGGTTGATTCTTTTTCCCTCTACTTTGCTAATGCTTTCTTTAGATCCATAGTTCTAGGTCTCCTTCTAGTTTGACATTCTACATCTTCACTTTCCTTATAAGTTCCCATGAACTCTTTCAACATCATCTGCGCCCCTTGAGCTTCTTTCCAGTACTTGAGTGTTCTAGCTTCATAGATTTCCAATTGTGCTCCCAGCTGCCTCTTTTCCAAGTCGAGGAAATCACTTAGACCCTAGGCCCTATATAAATGTGCTTGGAGGTCTTTGATTTGTGCATTTTTGTTCTGGAGGAGCATGTTTGTAATTCTTGGCTCATTCTCCTCATAACTATTTACCTCAATGATCTCAAAATCCCTCTCCACCTCATGGTATTCTACTTATTCCTTTACCGTTTTCTTCCCTTTGTCCAGTGGCTGAGCTAAAGTAGATGGAAAGGTCCCTTTCCTTTTGAAGGAAACAAACACTTGCCTTTATCCTCTTTGATAAGTGAGAGGACAAGTTTTAACATGATTCATTTCATCATTGGTGACCTTAAGACTACTTTTCTCCTCATTAATGATCCCTGCATGTGTGTCTTCTTCATTTTGTTCTTGACTGCCTTGTTGAGAGGCACTTTCATTTTCTCTAATGCTTGCATCATTGCCCTAACTTTCATCATTTTCATCCTCTTCCATGTCTTCTGAATTTTCATCCTTTATGTTTGCAACATTATCATTTACATTGTAATTTTCTTTGTTGTCAGGGTTAGAGGTGTCTTCATCACTATTTGGTGCATTTTCATCTTCTTGGCTACAACCTTTTGAGTTCATGTGATCACTGTTGTCACTAATGTTAGGGCTATTAGTCATTAGGTTTTCTTAATTACCTTCATGACTGCCATTAGTCTGTTCACTTTTTGGCCCGTTGTCTTCATTGTTTGGTTCATCAAAATCTGCGTCTGTTTCTTAGCTGTCATTTCTTTCTTCCTTTTCATCTAATTTACTCCCTTTGTTTTTAGAATTTATCTCTTCATCATTGCTGGCATCTTGATCACTGTCATGATCTTCTTCATTTTCTGCCATGTCATCTTCTTCTTCATCTTATGCAATGCCATCTTCTTCTTTACCATGACTGTCATGGTCTATTTCTTCTTGACTATCATTTTTTTCCATGTCACTTGTTTTTTCTTCCCCACTGTCTTTGTCTCAGTTTGTTCTTGATCTATTTCTCCCTCAATATTTGGGTTACTACCTTTGTCTTCTTGTTCACTTTTTGGCTCACTACCTTTGTCACTTCCCTCATCCATATCATTGTCTTCTTGTTCTTCTTCTTCACTTTCTAGCTCACTGTTTTCATATTTATAATCTACCTCTGTCTTTGTATCTTCATTGTTATCCTCCTCATAATTTACTTCTTCACTATGGCTGTCATTTTCTCCCTCATGAATATCACTTTCTGTCTCATCATTTGTTTCTCCTTCCCCAGTGTCCTTTGTCTCTTCTCCATAATAATCACTTTCTTCACTTTCATTTTTCTCTCCCTCACCACTTCTTTCTTCATTTTATTCAACACTTTCTTCTTTTTCAGAGGTTTTAGGAGAAGATGAAGTAGGGAGGTTTGTTTGGGGAGAAGATTCATATGGAGAGGATGAATCATGGTCAGTGGGGGGTGATGGAGGAGTGGAGGAAGGTGGATGGGATGATGCAGGTTAACTTTGCAGAGGAAGAGGCTGTGGATTTCTGAAAACATCTTGAGTGATGAAAAATTCCCATGGGATACCCTGTTGCTCTAATTGATGCAACACAATAGTTTTGATAAGGGAATGGTGGAAAATACTTTTCATTTGTTGTGAAGGATGACTCCTTTGCACAATGGATGACATCTTATCAATACTTCTATAAGGATAGTAGGGAAAATGCAGTAGCTTGGCCCTAGTGAAATGCATGAGTAGTCTTATGTGGGAGGAATAGAGCCTAGAAAAACTACCCTCACAGGTGAAGTAATTCATGACGACTTTCATTAGAGGGGCATATCTTTCCAAGAGATGGGATAAGGGAAATATGGTTTTGCAATTAGCTTGGTACCTTGTTTTCAAAAAAGGCTAGTAATGGCTTAAGTCAAAAATCACCTGTTTGAACCATTTTTCTCCCATACAAGGTATCCCAGTGGCCATGGAAATTGTATTGGGGATAACTCAAAATTCATTCCAGCTAGATGTACTTGGTGGTTATGGAGGTTTAGGATGAAAATTCTGGTCAGCTCAGTGTGACTTTTGACTCTTTGTACTTTTTCATAGAAGTCATAGCATCCCACCTCTTGGAAATATGCAACTATGGTAGGGGAGGTTATCAAATCCTTGGTGCTTAAAGCCTCAAATTTGTTTTCTCTCCCACCCTTCCTCTGATGTTCTCTAGGCCTTTGGCTTTCCTTGCCCCTGTCAACACTGCCTTCTCTAGGCATTTTTTCCTTTTCCGTTGTCTTAAAATCAAAAACTTGAAACTGCTTGTGTAATGATATGAAGGAGGTGAGCGAGATGCTGAGGAGATAGTAGTGTCAAGTTTTGGTAGTGTGAGGGCTAGTTTTGCAAATGGAGAGGTTATTTGGCATAAGTGCTACTTCTTAGCATGGAAACCAAACATTTTCTTCCTCTAGGGTTTCTAGCTTTCCTTTTAATTTCACCCTTTAAAAAATAACATGAGAGGAGACAAAGAGTCTAAATACCTTTTATGAAAGCTCTGAGGATGCCTAGCCAAGAAATTGAAAGGTTTTGAGAAATTTAGAGGCTCGGAACAACTTTGAAGAATCTTCTGGCTAAAAAACGCAACACAGGAGTGTAGCGCGAGTGAGTCGAGTCGACCCTGCATGAGGTGTCAGGTAGCCTTTTCACATCCAGGTGTGTAGCACAGTGTATCATTGGGTGGCCTCTGCACGCAGGTGTCGGGTCGGGGTTTAAAAGGCCCAATGCATAGCACGGTGGAGCATCGGGAAGCCTTTGCATGAGGGGTCAGACAACCTTTGCATGAGGTGTCGAGTTACCTCTGCATGCCTGGGTGCGTAGCACAGTGGGGTGTCAGGTCTTATATCCAGAGTATGTATGCACAAGAGCGTAGCATTGGGTTCCTTCTACATGCGAAAAGCGCAGAACTGGGCGGCTTCTGCCCACTGTTGGCAGGGTTGGTTGAGCAATCGTGCACATGACAAACGCATAGCGCACCGCTACAGAAGCGCAACACCCAGTAGAAAAGTGAACTGAGAGAAGAAACAGGAGCATAGCATGGCTCAACAGGAGCATAGCGCAGGGATTCTCCTGCCCAAAACTTTTCCAGAAACTCTGATTTCTTTTTCTTGGAAGCTTTTCTCTCTTTCTTGCATATGCAAAATGAGTTTGAATGATAACCACAGTATTTTTATACCCTTGGAAAAATAAATAGGACCAAAAACCTACTTTACTAATGTTTTTATTTTGGTCCTTTATCTCTTTTGTTGATATTTCCTTTTGCTTTTGTAGGTGGTGTTTTAAGCATAAAAATGGTCTTTTGTGGGTGTTCTTCAAAAAGTGATTTTATTCTCCTTTGGCCACTTCTTCCTGTTGGTGGTGCCATAAAATAATGTCTTGATCTTACTACACTTCTTTTGGAGTTTGGTACCTTAAACACTCAACAGTTGAACTTATGCTGCATTTGATTTCTTATTTGACCTTTAATCTTCTGCTTTCCTTGTTTAGATAATTTTGTAGACCTGTGACTGTACTTTGAAAGTTTAAGTAACCTTCACACTGATACTCTTTACAATTTAGTCCACTTTGCTGTAGTGAAAACCCCCTTTTATCATATTTTAACCATGGAGGTCTCCTTTCAGACAACCTTTGAAAACCTTCTAACATTATGATGGAGGTTTATGACCTTAATTTAACTTTTTTCCTACCTTCCTAGACTTCTAGTTTTTAAGGGCCTTTTTCCCTTTCCTATTTATCATTTCCAGAAATTTTGGTTTCATGCTTGGTGGTGTTGATGTATCTCTGTCTTTTTGATCTTTTGCATGGACATCTTATTGGGCAACACCTTATAGAAAATCAGTCATAAAACCACTGATACTCATTGTTTACATAGGCATGTTGTTTCTCTTCTACTATGAATGTCCTTGAGGAGTTTGTCTTCTCACCTAGCCTCTCTTCTGCTGATAACCATCATAAACCACTCCTGCAGAAATGTTTTAAGGTAGGAAACTATAACTTTGCATAGTTTATGCTTTGATCAAGGAGGTTTTCTTGGAGGGTTTTATACCATTTGGACCATCATGAGCATAACCTTCTTTTTCATATGATTTTATCTCTGGGAATATGTAAAAAAGCTAGTTTATAAAGCCAAAACAATGAATAACCTAGGAGACCTTACATGACCTATTGGGATGCCTTTTGGACTTGGTCTTTGGCTGAAAACTTGAATCATGGTTTGAAGGTATAAAATAGAGTTTTGACCAACCTTCATGAATTGCAATCTTCGAAACTGATAACTTTTATTTATCTAAAGAGCGCAGAAAGGTAGTTTTAAAATCACCACTGCTTGTGGCATTTGGTGAATAGGGAAAAAGAATAGGCTAGTTAGCAATCCAAGGTGTAAGTAGAAGGGTTAGGCAAGTCAAAACAGAGTGGTAAGGTTGGAGGTGGAAAACATAGTGAGAATGAGTGACATAAGTCCATGATTTGGTCTTCTAGGAGTAATAAAGTAGTAGAACAGTGAAAAATTTATCCTAAGGATAATGAAGGTAGTGAGATTTCTAGAACTCACAAGATTCTTAAATTTTGTTTCTAGAAATCTAGGATAAGTTTTTAGTCATCTACAAAGGCAAAAAATTACTGATGACTAACACCACTTGTGAAATATGATGAGAGAAAATCATAGCAAATTCACCGAGTAGAGATCATTTACGTGGGAAAAATAATTTACCTTGGCTACCTATGAGATAAATAGTAATAATTTCATGACGAGTATCACATTCCAATGTGGTATATATATGGAACATTGTCTATTAGATTTCAAATGGAGGTGCCTCATTCTAGCTAAGAAGGCTCATAAAACTTGAGTCACCAGTAATTAACCCTTAAAAAAACACCAAATTGTTGTGGAAGATCTAATTTGAACATATTTCTATGAACTTATTGCAAAATTTCATATTGACCATAATGAAGTGGATAAATCTTATAACATTTATTCCCGTGAAAGCACTATTATTTAGGCTACAACCATACCCTATAACCCACTTGGAAGGATGAAGGGCTAGGATGGTCATGACACAATATCTGTATATGTGATTGGTTATGATAAAGGGAGTTGCATGCTTGGAGATTGATAAGGGCTAGATATTTTTCAAATATATCACTAGGATTATGGTTAAGTTTTCTCTAGAAAGAAGGATCTAAGGGCTAGATATTTCACAAATATATCAGTAGGATTATGGTTGAATTGTCACTACAAAGAAGGATCCTATAAGGTGAATGGAAAGTTTAAAAGGGAGATGGACTACTAGTGCTTATAATAAATTTGAAAAGAAAAATAGCTTTTGGAAAAATGCATTTCTATATCTTAACAATGTTTCAATAAGTATAATACCATATCGCAATGTTCTTTTATGGAGAATATTTTTGGAGTAGTTGGACCAAGGTGTGATTCACCACTTCAATTTGGCTATGAGTTTGGGAGCTGAAAAAAATATAGAAGAATATCAACATATGCCAAAGAACCTTCCAAAAATAATTTAAAAGTGAGTGTCCTATCAATTGTGATAGTGGAAGGAAGGCCAAATAAATCCAAACATAAATGAAAATTAAATATGTTTTTTTAATATCAAGCAATAATCTTGTTATAGGGTATAAATTATGTAATGTTTGAAACAAAATACTACAAGGAAAACATAAGCACATGTTTAAACAATGTATGAAGAGAATGAAATAAAATACATAAAAGGTCCTCCCAAAAATGTGTAAGAGGTGGATGTAGCTGGTAAAATACAAGCTTTTGATATTGGCTAAACAATGCATAATGCCTCAAAAAGTGTATCACCCTAAATAAAACCCATTGTAACAAGATATATTATGAAACGAGAACTGTGCTGAGTACCTGTTTTTTTGAGGTAGAAAAAAATCATCTGATTTTGAAAAGTGCTAATTGAGAATAAACCCTTTTTTTAGCATATTTTTTATACTTTTAATTTACTTATGTATCAAGTATGAACACATTTTTTTTAAATGTTACTGATTTTCATTCTGATTTTTAAAAGTGTTGATATATCATCAACCCATTTTTTTAGAGGGCTTAGTTTTGACACTTCAAATTTTAGTGTGGATAATTTGTTTTAAGCCTTGGTGATTTTCATGAGGATTTCGAAAAGCATCAACATTTTTTATTTTTAAGGCATATTTTTGACACTTTAAGTTTTATTATTTGCTAAGTATGCACAATTTTTTTTAAATGTTGATTATTTAACAATTTTTCATACTAAGATGTGTGTTTTTCAAGTGTTTTCCAAACTCGTATTTTTTGTTTTCCTTTACAATGTTTTTTTATAATGATTTTTTTTTTTGCAATGTTTTAGAAAAAATAATAATAATAATATTTTAAGGTTGGGATTTTTTATATATTTATATATCATTAATTAATATTTCAACACAAAACCTAATTGTCACTACAAATAATGATTTTAAAGACTCAACAAAAAACAGATTTGCATGTATATATAATTAAAAATATACCTATTTGAGGAAATTTTCCCAAAAATGACATGTCAAATAAAAGAATTCTATCAAAAAAAAAAAAACTTAATTAAAAATTTTGGATTAATAACAAATTTTCTGATTTGTTTTTATTAATTTTATATCCGAAAATGATGACATTCGAAGATTTAAAAGAAAGAATGATTAAGATAAAATTTTAACTAAAAATAATAAAAATATAAAACATATAATTTAAATAAATAAAATAAAGAAATTTTTTAAAAATAAAAATTAAAACATAAAAAAAAAAAAAAAATACAGTTAATTCAAAAAAAATCATTAAAACATTTTTTTTAAAGAAAAAAACATTAAATTAAATAAATTGAAAAAAAAAATTAGAGAAAATAGTAATTTTTTTTAAATTATTATTTTTTACATAATTGAAATAAAATTTAAAAAAATTAAAATAACAAAACAATTAAAAAAAATTGAAAACATAAACAAGCCCCACCCAAGGCCCCTCAGGCCCTCTAAGTGGGCTTGGCAAGATATTCTTAGGTTTGATGTTGTAGTTTATGATCATATCCCTCCATTGCTCATGAAAATATGCAATTCCTTGAACAATAGCTATGGAGATGCTTTAGCGAGTATCCCAACCTAGAAACCTAGGCTTATTTGAAGATGAATAGAATATCAATGTATCCAAGGATCCATTTGGAAGAAACTCATAGTTAAAGAGCCTAAAATGAGTAATTTACAAGTTAAATATTTGTAGTGGTTCTATGATTCACATTTTAGCAGGTGTTTGTTAATTGTAATTTGAGATTCTCGCTATTCTTTCCTAAGATGAAGATGTAAAAAATTAGAAGGAATGTGAACAAATACTAACCTTTGTAGTTTCTTATGGAAATATCCTTAGAGGCGAACTAAATTTGTATGGTGAATGGCACCAATCATTGTCACCTATGTTTTTAATTCTCTCTCTCCTTGTGGAAGCAATATCTCCAACTTTTTCATAGAAATCAAATTTCTATATGAGAGTGGGTATACAGTTTCAAAAATCCCTGCCAAAGAAATCTCCCATTAGTAGAATCAAATTTCAAAATCAAAATCCTTATATTATGTAGATAATTTTTTATAATTTAACGCCAGTTTCAAGCCTCTCTCTGAAGTTTTTTGTTGCAACTTGCAAACCCACTAAGAGAAAATCCATAAATACACGACCAATAATATTATCTAGAAGAAGTATGATAAGATGGGAATGATTTTTCAAATGCCTGAGAGGGTACCCATTTTAGGATCCCATTCCACTATTATTAGTGAGGGTGAATTCCATGAAAAATGTGTAAATGGGGTCTTGAAAACCTCCAAAAAGAAGGTTTCCTAGTGTGTAGCAATAGGGTTTTAGGTTAGAAACCCCATAAACATAATGTACTTAAGAAATTAGACAAGAAACGATCCCGAAATGTATAAATTGAAAAAATATTATTGTAATTGAAAATGACTGAACTTCAACCATAGTAATATTTCTGTGGAATAATCACAATCATGAAGGCTCATTATCATCGTCATCATTTCAATGTGGTGAAGAAATTAGAGGAAAATTCCCTAGAAATGGTCAACATGAATCAATTCGATTGGATACGGTGGGAAAATCCAATGTGAGTTACGCTTAGTATCAAGGAAACATATACCATTAACATATATTCTAGCAATATGATAGGTATATGAAACTACAACACAATCTACAATCCTTCTCGAACTCACAATAGAATTCATTTGAACAATCTCAAATTTCCATCATTTTTTAGAGTGATATACCTCAACTCTTGTCCATCTTAAGACAAACTATTTATGTTATGGTAAATATATACCAACTCCTTTGAGGGCTCACCATAACTCATGCTAAAACTTCTAGACATGTTGAGAAAAGTGACCTAGAATTGGTCACGTTTAATATCTTAGGCCCTAACCAATATGAATAGTTGAAAGATTCATAATGTAGGTTGTAAGGGATAATTTTTCTTCCTCCCATAACATTGTCAAGAATCTAAACATCTTGTCACAAAAAAGAACAAGGTAGAGTTCGTTGTCGCAAAAAATGAATGAGCATACCCCCTCTTTTGCCTCAACTGTGACGTCACATTGAAGATTTGTGAAGATATTATTTGGGTACTACTGGCTTAGCGCTAAGCCTAAAGAGTGGATGGTGGTAGTGAGGAAACATTTTTAGTCCCACAATGATCTCATACCTATATTTATGCTTGGATTACATATATTCCTTGAACCACTATTCATGACTAATATTTGGTTGCTCAAACCAACAAAGGAAAACCAAAGGGGAGAAAAAAATGTGTTATGAATAGAGTCATAATGAACACTTCTCACAATGTAACGCCTATCAAGAATTTATCTTAACTTAGAATATACCAACCTACTAAAAATAATAATAACATATGAAATGTTTTTTGCTTTCGAGAGAAAGGGTTTTCTAACTAAGCTTTCAAGAAAATTTTGGTGTGATGTGTTGAAGATTGAAACAAGAAACACTGAAAGTGGCACTCGGAAACATCATTCCTTGATCCTAGTGAAATATAATAACCTAAACTAGGTGGGGCCCACACAAGCTATTTTTTAGGTGTATGTCTATTTTTTAGAATGGCGAGCATATTCTAAAATTAGCAGTAGGCTGATTCTAGATGGTTGAGAAAATTCTATTTTTAGATGAGTTTCTATTTTTAGAAGATGAGCAAAGTATATTTATAGATCGCTATTCTAAAAATAGAATGCATGTCAGTTATTATTAGCCCTTAATAATAATCAGATAATAAATAGTAACTTATTCTCTTGGAGCACTTTATTTCAGTGAACAGATGTGGCACATCAGTGGGCTGAAGGAATTATGCAATTCCTAGGGTGGTTGGTGACTCATGCATGGAGTACTTAGTTATAACTGATAGTGGAAAGTTGTAACAGAGTTGGAAGAGTAGTTATGTGAGTTTTTACTTAGTTTAACTCAGTTCAATGAGTTAAAATCAGTTGTGCTAGTTGTAACTGAATATAAATTAGTGATAGATGAGTGAATTAATTATTTAATTAATTCACAAGTAGTGTATTACTTGCAACTGAACAAATACAACAGTTAACTACTTGCATGCCACATCCAGTGGAGACCCAGTGGAGAGATAGGTGAAAGGGTGAGATGGAATATCAGTTTTGACTATAGTGGTGCATTCAATGCATCTACACACACATTGAAGATGCTTATGAGGATTGTGAAGTCAAGTAAAGTTAAGGTCGAATTCATTCAGGGATCTTCTTCAACAGGGATTGCATAGTGGAGGCAGGCTATCAGGAGGTAAGAAATTGGTGCATAGATATGAAAATTTCTACATGTCAGTGTGTGATTATTGTAGATTATACTCAGAGCTCTAGCCTTGTATGAGATTTTTACATGTTCCATTCATATAAATAATATATGATAGTTGGGGTTTTTAGCTTTAAGATTTCCCGGTAAAACACCTTGTTATGTGCAATTGATTTTGCTTCATATGTGTTTTGCAATTAGTGATTTAATTTCCGCAAGGTATTAAGTGGAAGGGTTTTGTATTTAACATAATATTAATTTGTTAGATCAGGAAAATCCGGAAATACATTATTTTTTTTATAAATTTCTACATGGTATCGAAGCAGTGTTGATCACTGGAGCTTGCAATATTGAAGCGGTGCTGAGTTTTGTGCTAGTAGACAATTCGAATTTGTTGCAAGAATTTCTTGGTGCGACAGTTGAGTAAACATTGAAATGGATTTCAATGGGTTGCAGTTGGAGTATGCACTCGAGGGGAGCTCTAACTACATAGCCTGGACGGATAGGATGGAGATGGTGCTTGAAGATAATGGCTTGAAGGAGTTCATCGACAACGATGTTCCTAAGTCCACTTCGGTGAATGCTGCAGTACTTGATGCATGGTAAAATAAAGTAGTAAGTGTGAGGAGGATTCTATTAGAAGGTGTGAAAGGCCAAATTGTGTCAAGCCTTCATGGGAAATCCAATCCTTATGCTATGTGGAAGGCTTTGAAAAATATTTTCCAAAGCAGCAGTGACCATAGGAAGTTGGCGCTGAAGGATACACTTAGAAAAATAAAGATGGAGAAGAACAACACTATTACAGTATATTTGACAAAGTTTGTGCAATCAAGGGATGAGCTTGGGAGTGTAGGAGTTAGTGTTGCAGATGATGAATTGGTGAGATTGGTTGTCCTTGGGCTTCCGAATAGTTGGCACAGTTATGAAGACTCTATAAATGGACAGGAGAAACTGCGAGATTGGGAGCAACTGTGGTCGAAGCTAGTGCAGGAGGAGATAAGGCGAACCACCAGGGATGGCTCTTCATCAAAGCATGATGATGAAGAGGACTGTGCTTTGGCTACCAAGGTGAAGAAGAAGAAGGGGAATAAATTCCATTCAAACTCTAAGGCCGGTGAATATGGAAAAGAGCACAACATGTCCAAAGTGAAGTGTTTTCACTATCATGAGTTTGGAGATATTGCCAAAAAATTTCCACATAAGAATAAGAACAAGATGGTTTTTGGAGCTACAGCTGGTGAGGCCCTTACCTCGCAATTTGAGCTTGACTTATCATTGGTCACATGCATGGTGTCTAATGCATTGGGATTGGGGTGGTACTCTGATAGTGGTGCTTCCTTTCACATGAGGGGAGATGAGAAAGTGTTTAGTCACTTGGTGAATAAATATCTCCAGATGCATGTTGAGTTGCACGAGGATGGAAGATACAGTGTGACCGACATTGGTACCATTACCTTTCAAAGGGCATCAAGTAAAATCTTTCATTTAGAAGATGTTGTGCATGTTCTGATTTTAAAGAAGAATATAATCTCAGTAGTAATGTTAGAGGATAGAGGCTATCATGTTGTATTTAGTGAAGGAAAAGTTTTTCTACGACACGAAGCAATAGGGCAAGATAAGAAGGTTGGGATTCAAGTTAATAATATCTACATGCACGAAGTAGATGGGATTTCTACAGAGCTTCCTACTATTGGGAAGTGCGAAGAAGACATGTAATTGAAGCTTGAGAGGGAGCAGGATTTGCATGTAGGTAAGAGTGAACTTGGAGATGTGGAGCAGCCATAAGATGAGGATCATGGAGTGGGAGAAAACACTCATATAGAAAAATTTTGTGCCAGATGGGCAGAGGGAGTGCATGTAGCTATGTCACCAGGTGAGAGGTGGGGCGACATGCATGAGTAATCCTAAGAAGAAATTTCTGGGCAGGATTCACTGATATGGTGTTGATCTCATGAATTTAACCTAGCTACGAGGTGCCCATGAAGCAGAAATAGCAGGATTAGTTGGATTGATGCAGTCAGATAAGAGTGACAATGTAGGATATTGGAGTGCGTATCGGAGTTGACAGCAAGTGCAGAGTGCATTGGTGCAGATTTCAACAGCGCAGTGGTCCCTGAAGACATGTGTAGTAACTTAATAGAAGTCAGAAGACCGTGATGATAGATGCATTAGACTGATTGAGTTGTTTCGAGGCTATTGAGTTTCGGAAGTGTTGCATGTAAGTATTACAGGGTAGATGCATGGAGTTACAGGGTGCATGAAAAGATAGTCCTTTCTTGTTGAGAGGGAGCATTGAAGATTCCAACAATAAATAGTGAAAGTGGCATCTGGAAACATGACTCTTTGATCCTAGTGAAAAATAATCACCTAAAATAGGTGGTGCCCACACCGACTATTTTTTAGGTATATGTCTATTTTTAGAATGGTGAGTGGATTCTAAAATTAGCAAGAGGATGATTCTAGACGGTTGAGAAAATTCTATCTGTAGATGAGTTTCTATTTTTAGAATATGGGCAAAGTCTATTTATATATCGCTAATCTAAAAATAGAATGCATGTCGATTATTATTAGTCCTTAATAATAATCAAACAATAAATAGTAACTTATTCTCTTGGAGCACTTTATTTCAATGAACAAATGTGGCAAATCAGTGGGCTGAAGGAATTACACAATTCCTAGGGTGGTTGGTGACTCATGCATGGATAACTTAGTTATAACTGACAATGGAAAGTTTTAATAGAGTTGGAAGAGTATTTATGTGAGTTGTTATTTAGTTTAACTCAGTTTAGTGGGTTAAACTTAGTTGTGCTAGTTGTAACTAAACATAAAATAGTGATAGAAGAGTGAATAAATTATTTAATTAATTCACAAGTGGTGTCTTACTTGAAACTGAAAAAATACAATAGTTAAATACTTTCATGTTAGATCTAGTGGAGTCCCAGTGGAGATATAGGTGAAAGGGTGAGATGGATTATCAGTTGTGACTATAGTGATGTATTCGATGCATCTACACACACATTATAAATTCTTATGAGGATTGGGCAGTGAAGGCAAGGTAAGGTTGAATTCATTCAGGGATCTTCTTCAACAAGGACTGCACAGTGGAGGCAGGTTGTCACGAGGCAAGAAATTGGTGCATAGATATTCAAATTTCTGCATGTCAGTGTGTGACGATTGTAGATTATACCGAGAGCTCTATGAGCTGATATTTGTATGAGATTGTTACATGTTCCATTGATATAAATAATATATGATAGTTGGGTTTTTTAGCTTTAAGATTTCCTGGTAAAACATCTTGTTATGTGGGATCGATTATGCTTCATATATGTTTTAGAACTGGTGATTTAATTTCTGCAAGGAATTAAGTGGAAGGATTCTATATTTAACATAATATCAGTTTGTTAGATCAGGAGAATCTGGAAATACATTATTGTGTTTATAAATTTCTACATGGTATCGGAGTAGTGTTGGTCACTACAGATTGCAATATTGAAGTGGTGCTGAGTTTTGTGCTGGTGGACAATAAGAATTTGATGCAAGAATTTCTTAGTGCGACAGTTGAGTAAACATTGAAATGGCTTTCAATATGTTGCAGTTGGAGTATGCACTCGAGGGCAGCTCTAACTACATAGCTTGGAAGGACAGGATGGAGGCGGTGCTTGAAGATAATGGCTTGAAGGAGTTCATCGATAGTGATTTTCCTAAGCCCACTTCAGCAGATGCTGCAGTACTTGACACATGGAAAAAGAAAGTAACAAGGGAGAGGAGGATTCTATTGGTAGGTGTGAAATACCATATTGTGTCAAGTATTCATGGGAAAGCCACGCCATATGCTATGTGGAAGGCTTTGACAGATCTTTTCCAAAGTAGCAGTGACCATAGGAAGTTGGCACTGAAGGATAAACTCAGAAAAATCGAGGTGGAGAAGAACGACACTATTCCAGTATACTTGAAAAATTTTGTCTAATGCAGGGATGAGCTTGGGAGTGAAGGAGTTAGTGTTGTGGATGATGACTTGGTGAGATTGGCTCTCCTTGGGCTTTCAAAGAGTTAGCATAGCTATGAAGACTCTATCAATGGATGGGAGAAATTTCCAGATTGTGAGTGACTGTGGTCTGATATAGTGCAGGAGGAGATAAGGTGGACGACGAGGGATGGCTCTTCATCAAAGCTTGAAGATGAATAGGATTATTCTTTGGTTGCAAAGGTGAATAAGAAGAAGGGGAAGAAATTCCATTCAAAATATGAGGCCGGTGAATATGGCAAGGAGCACAACATGTCCAAAGTGAAGTGTTTTCACTGTCATGAGTTTGGACATATTACAACAAATTGTCCACATAAGAAGAAGAAAAATATGGTTACTGGAGCTGCAGCTGGTGAGGCCCTTGCCTCAAAATTTGATATGGACTTCTCATTGATCACATGAATGGTGTATAGTGCATTAGTCATGGGGTGGTACTTTGATAGTGGTGCTTCGTTTCACATGATGGGAGATGAGAAATTGTTCAGTGACTTGGTGGAGAAAGATCTCCAAATTCATGTTGATTTGGGCGACAATGGATGATACAGTGATGCTAGAATTGGTACCATTACCTTTCAGAGGGCATCATGTAAAATCTTTCATTTAAAACATGTTGTGCATGTTCCAGGTTTAAAGAAGAATTTAATCTCAGTCGCAATGTTATAGGATAGAGGCCATGATGTTGTCTTTAGAGAAGGAAAATTTTTCATGTGAAGCAAAGCAATAGGGCAAGCCAAGAGGGTTGGGATTATAGTTATGAATCTCTACAGACTAGAAGTAGATGGGATTTATATGGAGCTTCCTACTATTTGGAAGTGCGAGGAAGACATGCAATTGAAGCTTGAGAGGGAGAAGGATTTTCATGCAGGTAAGAGTGAACCTCGAGATGTGGAGTAGCTAGAAGATGAGGATCATGGAGTGGGAGCAACCACTCATGCAAAGAAATTTCATGTCAGATGGGAAGATGGAGTGCATGCAACTATATCACCAGGTGAGAGGTGGGGCGACATGCATGAGTAATCCTAAGAAGAGATTTTTGGGCAGGATTCATTGAGATGGTGTGGATCTCATTAATTGAACCTCGCTACGAGGAGCCAGCAGAGCAGCAGTAGCAAGATCAGTTGGATTGATGCAGTCAGATCAAAGTGATAGTGTCAGATACTGGAGCACAGATCAGAGTTGACAGCAAGTGTAGAGTGCATGGGTGGATAGTTCAGAAATTCAGTGGTCTCTGAAGACATGTGCACTAGATTAGCAGAAGTCAGAAGACCTTGATGACAGATGCATTAAAATGATTGAGTTTTTTGGAGGCTATTCAGTTTCGGAAGTGTTGCATGAAAGTATTGTAGGGCGGATGCATGGAGTTGCAGGGCACATGCAATGATAGTCCTTTCTTATTGAGACAGAGTGTTGAAAATTGCAACAAGAAACAGTGAAAGTGGCATCCAGAAACATCATTCCTTGATCCTAGTGAAAAATAATCACCTAAACTAGGTGGGGCCGACACAGGCTATTTTTTAGGTGTATGTATATTTTTAGAATAGTGAGCATATTCTAAAATTAGCAGGAGGCTGATTCTAGATGGTTGAGAAAAATTCTACCTTTAGATGAGTTTCTATTTTTATAAGATGGGCGACGTATATTTATATATCGATAGTCTAAAAATAGAATGCATGTTGATTATTATTAGCCCTTAATAATGATAAGACAATAAGTAGTAACTTATTATGTTGGAGCACTTTATTTCAATGAACAGATGTGGCACATCAGTGGGCTGAAGGAATTACACAATTCCTAGGTGATCTAGGTGGATATCGGTGGCCACCCACCTATTCCATTTAGACCCACACCATCAATTCTTGCAGCTTTTCACATTGAACACCACTACTATTTTTAGCAGGTTTTCTGGTCCTACACTCTTGGAGCCATTTTGGGGCCTTAATGATCCAGGTGGATATTGGTGGCCACCCAACTATTCCATTTGAACCCCCACCATCAGTTCGTTTAGTTTTTAAGTTGCAGCAAAACTTACTATTTTTAGCATTTTTTCATGTCCTGAACTTCCAGAGCCATTTTGAGGCCCTAAACGGCGTTTTTTGGGAAACCCAAGAGCAACATGGGTCCTTGGAATGATGTTACTTACATCGAAAGTTTTACTCCTTCGATAGATCTTTCTGACGAGCTGTTAAGCGCGTAAAATGGAGATCGGATGCCAAATTTATGTCCCCGGGAAGTTGAAACACCAATTTACCTAAACGGGACCCACATTTTTGGCACTTCATCTCCTAGAGTTAGGTTTTTGGAAGTTTTAGTTTTTCCATTGTTTCTAAATAATAAATAGGCCCTCGAGCCTCATTGTAACATAGTTCAGAGCTCTGTAGCTACCACATCTCTTCTCAGAGATTCACTACCAACACCCTAGCTATTGTATTTCCATTATGTCTATAAGCATATTTTTATTATTTGATATTAATGAAATGAAGCATTATTTCGACTGCATATCTATGTTCATGGTTATTTCTGTATTCCATTGCATTCCTGCATAAATGCGAATCAGTGGTATTAGAGCGGTCTGCTCTTTCTTTGTTTTTCTTTGCATGTCCCCAACGTGGTCAGGGTATAAGGAGTTAGGGCTTGATCTGGTTGAACCTTTGCAAGATCAACCTCACAAACCCCAACAGCCTCTGATGGCGGAAGAAAAAAAATATGAGGGAGTAAGATATCCTATCAAAATACTACTCGAGGAGGCCCTCCATAAACAAAGGAACGCGATGATGGATAACTTTTCTCAGATCCTTCAATGACTGCCCACCTATGGCGCATCTTCATCCAACAGCCACTCTGGAGGCATCACTCCCTTCAAGGTATAGGTAAACTTTGACATTCCTATATTT
The DNA here is from genome assembly GCA_034641835.2 of Pinus albicaulis. Classification (NCBI taxonomy): domain Eukaryota; kingdom Viridiplantae; phylum Streptophyta; class Pinopsida; order Pinales; family Pinaceae; genus Pinus; species Pinus albicaulis. Next base: position 915,083,389 of record CM076569.1, read on the forward strand.
GAAGGAAAAATAGATGCAGACCCTATAGATAGATGGTTAAATTTTCTGGAATGGTATTTCTCGGTCCATGATTTCTTTGACCAAGAAAATATTATTTTTACACTCCTCAAAGGCACCCCCCATGTCAAAGACTGGTGGGAAACCTACTGTGAGCAAGAGGATGAAGGGAGAACCCTTTGTGTTCTAGGACACATGCACTTGGAATTCATTCCAAGACAGCATCAATGAAAAATACTACCCTGTGGGGAGCTATGAGGACAAATACATCCAATGGACCATGCTGCGGCAACAAAGGGATCAAGATGTGCACGAACTGATGAATCTATTCCATACACTATGCAAAAATTTGGGTATTAAAGATTCAGAGAGAAATTTGGTGCTCAAGTACCGCGGCTGTCTGTACAAACACATTCAGGAGGAAATGGAGTTCCTTGACATTAAATTGCTTGGCACGGCATATCGCTATGTCACCAAGATTGAGCATAAATTTAAGCAGAATAAGTGAGACTTTGGATCTGCAAATCTGAAAGGTGCCCCCGAACTGAAGAACAAGGGGCAAGGCCAAAGTGGTGTGACTCAGAAAAACACCACAAATCAAAAGAAGGACACAAGGAAGTGGTGTGAATTTCATAATAGCCCCAGTCACAGCACAAATGAGTGTCGGGCCAAACAGTCATTGGTGGCCGAACTAAAGGCACCCGAATCAGATGTATTTTCTGATCCTGAGTTAGAACTAGACAAAGGAAAGGACAAAGGGAAGCAGATAATTAATGCATATCCTAGTGCCATTTTGGCCACCACCAAGATCCAGAGGGAGGATGTAGAGGATCCAGAGGAGGGGGAGTGCCTCTTCCATTCGTAGATGTGGGTGAAGGGTTCTCTGCTACAATTTCTTATTGATAACAGAAGCCAAAAGAACCTCATTTTAGCAGAGGTCATGAAGTGGCTTGGCCTACCGACCATAGCACACCCGCAGCCATATACCATCAGGTGGCTCCACCTAGGGAGAGATATCCACATCCACCAATAGTGTCGCCTTCCGTACAACATCAAGCCATTCACAGATGAGGTATTATGTGATGTTGCTCCTCTTGATGTAGCTGATGTATTATTGGGCCAACCATACTTGTGAAGGTGACATGTTGTGTATGAGTCTAGGCCTCGTGTTGTTATTACTACTTTAGGAAATAGCTTGTATAGGATATCAGAGGTAGCACCACCTCCTGTCATCTCTTTGAATACTGCAAAAAAACATAGTAAGATTGTTTCCCAAACCAGGAAATTTATTTTCCATAAAACTCGCTCAAAGGGAAAGAAGAATATTGTGGCCACAACATCGAAACAGGGCTCCCCTACATGGCTGCAGTAGATGGAGAAATTCATGGAGGAATACGAAGACATTTTCTCCTCATTCACAGAGGTTCCTCTACATTGTCAGGACAAGCACTCCATTGATCTGACCCCCAGCGCATCACTGCCTGATGTTGCCATACCTCCTGCAAATACACATACAAAATCCACACATGTACTGTCTGAGGCTGATAAAGCAACCAAATTTACTAAATGCATCTAGCATGTCCGCCCATAGATCCAAGACATCTTCAACAAATCTAATACCCAGTTCAACAGAATTTTCTTCATCTCATGGAGGATATCAACGCAATGGGGACCATTGCTTCCTAAGGAGGGAGGAATGATCCAGGTGGATATCGGTGGCCACCCACCTATTCCATTTGGACCCACACCATAAATTTTTGCAGCTTTTCACATTCAACACCACTTAAGATTTTTAGCAGGTTTTCGGGTCCTGCACTCCCGAAGCTGTTTTGGGGCCTTAATGATCTAGGTGGATATTGGTTGCCACCGACCTATTCCATTTAAACCCCCACACTTAGTTTGTTCAATTTTTAAATTGTAGCACAACTTACTATTTTTAGCAGTTTTTCGGGTCCTGAACTTCCGAAGCCATTTTAAGGCCCTAAACGACATCTTTTGGGAAACCTGGGAGCAACATGGGTACATGGACTGATGTTGCACACATCGAAAGTTGTAATCCTTGAATAGATCTTTCTAACGAGCTATTTCATGTGTCAAACGGAGATCAGATGACAAAGTTACGTCCCCAGGAAGTTGAAACACCAATTTACCGAAACGGGACCCACAATTTTGGCGCTTCATCTCCTAGAGTTAGGTTTTTGGACGTTTCAGTTTTTCCATTGTTTCTCAATAATAAATAGGCCCTCGAGCCTCATTGTAACATAGTTAAAAATTATATAGCCGCCACATCTCTTCTCCGAGATTCGCTACCAACACCCTAGCTATTTTATTTCCATTATGTATGTAAGCATATTTCTATTATTTGATATTAATGAAATGAAACATTATTTCCACTGCATCTCTATGTTCATGGTTATTTCTGTTAGGTCCCTATATTACTAGTATAGTACCTTACTGTTGTTAGTGTAACCCCCTTATTGTTATTATTGTACCCTTGTAACGCCCATATTGTTATTATTGTGCCCTTAAATTATTATTTTTAGGTCGGCTAGGATTACATTGTGGCCCCATGGACTCCTATATATAGAAAGGAGGTTTTGTAATTTGAATCATCCAAGAATTGTTCATTCATGTAATGTATTCAAGGTTTCCCCCTTGAAGTGGCTTATTTCTAAGGCATTGATATCTCTTTTCTTCACTTTTTGGAGTTGGTTCACAACATTTGGTATCAAAGCTTTGAGATTATAGGGTTTTTGCTCCAAACAACTCATTGTAGAATTTTCACTATAATTTTTTTTCTATGAAGGTTCAAAATCTGAAATTTCTATAGTGCGAAGCCAAAATTCTGAGGAACATCGTCACAAAATTTTAGATCTTGGTTCGCAATATTTTCAGAGATATGATCTGTGAAAGTTAGGTCATTTTGCAGGCTCCTGAATTTAACCTAAACAGGTCATCGTGGTATTTTCGTAATAACTTTACTTCTACGAAGGTTCAGAAGATGAACTTTTTAGAGTGTGAAGGCGTAATCATGAGGAACATTTTCACAAAATTTTAGATATTGGTTCACAATATTTTTGGAGATATGATCTATGGAAGTTAGGGCTTTTTGAGGCTTCTGAATTTCATCTCAAAGATGTGATCATGGGAAAATATTCATAGCTCTCCCTCTGAGCATCGGATTGGAATGCTGTAAAAATTGGCCACAAGTACACAGACTGTAGTTTTCAGTCTATAAATTTCGGAGCCAAAGGAGGAACCAATGACACGTGGCAAGTCGTACAAGTTCACTCTACTGAACCAATCCAAAATTGGGTCATTGTGGGATATTGGACATAACTTTGCCTTGAAGAATCAAAATTAGATTAGACCTGTGGAATTTGAAAGAAGCTTCAGAGGGCTACTACAGGGCTGAATTTCAGATATTGAGGATCCACAATTATATAGATAATTCAATTTCAATGTCGAGCTCCACAAAAGCAAGAAAAAGGTGTGTATTTTTTTTTCCAAATTACATAATTCTTGTCTAAAAAATCAAGTTGAATTGATTCCAAGGGCATATTGTAGAATATTTATTAGTATTAGATTCTAAAATTTCCCATAAAAAGGATTCAACACCCATTAAGCCTTTAGAAATCTCTACTATGACTCATGAAGATGAATAATGGCAACATGACATATCAAAATTACAAGAGCAAGTGTAGCGAATTTTTCTCTTACAAAGAGCAACAAAAAATAACATGGAAGTTTTGAAGAAAGGCGTGTAAACTAAGATGGATGGTTTGAAGAAAGGCGTGGAATATAAGATGGATGGTTTGAAGAATGGCATGGAATCTAAGATAGATGGTATGGAAACTGGCATGGAATCTAAGATGGATGACATGGAAGCTAAGATCGATGAGGAAATGGAAAACATGAAGAATGATCTAAAAGAAGACATAGAAGGTTTGACAAATTCAATACAAGAAATGTTTCCTAATGGTGAAAATATAGTAGAGGAAACTCATGATGAGAAAAAAATAAATGTTAATCGTGATTTCATAAAATCTAATGTTGGCGGGAAGAACCACCATATTCCAAAAATGGATATGAGGATGTTTGATGGAAAGGATCATGTAACATGGATACTACATATGGAGAAATATTTTTATCTCCATAATGTGAAAAACACACAAAAGTTACGCATTGAAACTTTACATTTAGAACAAAATACATTTGTATGGTATTGATGGCTTTGCTCCCGTAAAAAAATTGTCACTTGGTCAATTTTTACGAAGGAAATGATAGCACATTATGGAGATACAAAGAGAAACACCTTCTTTAGCCAATTGATAAATCTTAAACAAAAGTTTTTAATGGGGGCGCACATTGAGGACTTCCAAAAATTGAATATAAGGGTAACTGATATTCCAGAGGAACACAAGATTGATCTCTTCATAGGTACTTTAAAGGATAGCATCCAACATGAAGTTCGCATTTTGGAACCTGATTCATTGGAGAAGGTATTCAGGTTGGCAAGAAAAATTGAATGTAAAATTATGGCGACAAGGAATCCTACCACTCACTTCTATAAAGATGGAAGTGTTGCTACTCCTAGATTTCCTCAACCTACAAGGTTGACACCACAACAATTGGAAGAGAAAAGAGAAAAAGGGATTTTCTATAGTTGTGATAGAAAATACACTAAAGGTCATAAGTGTGCCGAGAAGAAATGATTTTACATAGATTGTGAAAAGGAAGAAGAAAATGAACAAGAAGAGGATATACACCAGGATCCAACCCACAAAGAGGAAGAAATGAGTCTGACCATATTGTGTAATGCATTGGTAGGAATTACCACTCCTCAAACTCTCAACATAGAAGGACATATCAAGAAGAAAAAGGTAATAGTGTTGATTGATTCAGGTAGTACCCATAATTTTATTCATTGTAAGGTAGCCAAGGAATTGAATTGTTTCCTGCACCCAGCACCAGAATGTCAAGTGATGGTTGCAAATGGAGGAACTACAAATTTCTCTATAAAATGCCATAATATCAAGCTAACAATGGGGGAATATGTATTATGGGAGGTGCTGATGTTGTACTAGAGTACAATGGTTACAATCTTTGGGGACGAAAGCTTTTAATTTTCAAAAACTTTTCTTGAAATTTATTTTAGAAGGAAAGTTAGTTGAACTACGGGGTATTGCAGGGAAGCCAGGAAAGATAATAAACTCTAATGTCATGACAAAGCTTCTAAAGAAATAACAATAAGGCATAATTGCGCAATTATGCTCACTAGAAGTTCCAACATCAAAATCATCTATTTCTGCATATCTCCAAAAAGTCTTGGACAATCATTCCAAGGTTTTTGAAACTCCAAAAGGACTCCCACCTATTCGTGATCATGATCATGCTATTCATTTGATTCCAGGAAGTGTTCCTCTAAACATCAGGCCTTATAGATATCCTTATGTCCAAAAGAGCGAAACTGAACTTATGATTGCAGAAATGTTAGAGGTAGGTATAATCCAACCTCTTCAAAGTTCTTTCTCTGCTCCTGTAGTATTGGTACACAAGAAGATGGATCATGGCGCATGTCTCCAGACTATAGGGAACTCAATAAGCTCGCCATTAAAGATAAATTTCCCATTCCTGTGATTGATGAAATACTGGATGAATTACATGGAGCAATTTATTTTACCAAATTGGATCTTCGTTCAAGGTATCATCAAATTAGAATAAAGACTAAAAATATTCCGAAAACAACATTTTGAACTAATGAGGGTCATTATGAATTTTTGGTCATGCCTTTTGGCCTTACCAATGCACCTTCTACATTTCAAGGGTTGATGAATTACATTTTCAAACCCTTCCTTAGAAAATTTATGCAAGTATTTTTCGATAATATAGTAATCTACAGCAGGTCTTGGAAGGATCATGTTCAACATGTTGGCAGGGTGCTCAAACTATTGTAGGAGAAACAATTATATGAAAAAACATCAAAATGTTTCTTTGGAGTACAAGAGGTGGAATATCTGGGTCATATTGTATCTCACGAGGGTGTTAAGGTAGACCCTAACAAAATTAAAGCCATTAAGGAATGGAAAGTCCACACAACCATAAAGAAGTTGAGAGGATTTCTCGGGTTAACATGGTATTATCGAAAATTTTTTAAGAATTATGGGAGAATAACATAACCTCTAACAACATTGTTGAAGAAAGATGCATTTTCATGGAATCTTAAAGCAACTAAGGCCTTTGAACATCTTAAAGACGCAATGTGCCTAGCACCAGTCTTAGCTACGCAAGACTTCACAAAAACCTCTATTGTGGAATGTGATGCCTCAGGAAATGGAATTGGTGTTGTTTTAATGCAAGAAGGAAGACCTATTGCTTTTGAAAGTCGTCCAATCAAAGGAAAGTATTTACAAAAACCTATTTATGAGAAGGAAATGTTAGCAATACAGCATGCGCTAAAGAAATGTAGAAATTACCTAATGGGAAGACACTTCAAGGTAAAAACTGATCATGATAGTCTTAAACACTTTTTGGAACAAAGATGATCCTCAGAAGAACAACAAAAATGGGTCACAAAGATTTTGGGTTATGACTTTGAAATAATATACAAAAAAGGGAAGCTAAATGTTGTTGCAGATGCACTCTCAAGAAAGAATGAAGAGGTGGAAGAATTGCTTTGTGCCATTTCTATTATGCAACCAGATTGGATAACCGAAGCAAGGGATGAATGGAATAAGGATGAAGAAGTGTGGACACTCATTCAAAAGTGGCAACAAGATCCTAGTACATCTGATACATTTAGTTGGAAAAATGATTCCTTATGGAACAAAGATCACTTATATCTTTGTAAGAATTCACAACTAAAACAAAAGATTATTTTGGAATTAAACACTTCTCCTTTAGGAGGACACTCAGGATTTTTAAAAACTTGCCACAGGGTGAAGAAATAATTTTTTTGGGATGGCCTTAAATCTGATATTCAAAAGTTTGTGGTTGAATGTTTGGTTTGCCATCATAATAAAGTTGATAGAATTAATACCCCAGGTCTTGTACAACCTTTATCAATTCCAAGTCAACATTAGGAGGAGGTTTCAATGGATTTTATGATAGGTTTACCTAAGTACGAAGGAAAGAGTGTCATCATGGTGGTAGTTGATAGACTTACCAAGTATGCACACTTTTGTGCATTATCTCATCCATTTAAAGCAAGTACAATTGCTACTACATTTATGGACACAATTAAAAAGCTACATGGAAACCCAAGGGTTATTGTGAGCAACAGAGATCCCATTTTTACTGGAAGTTTTTGGACGAAGTTATTTTCTTATTTGTGTACTCAATTAGCTCATAGTTCATCTTATCATTCTCAATCCAATGGTCAATCTGAGATAGTAAATAAATGTTTGGAAGGATATCTTCGTTGTTTTGTATCTGATAAACAAACACAATGGGTCAAGTGGTTACCTCTCGCTGAATGGTGGTATAACACTTCCTTCCATACTGCAGCAAAAATGACCCCATTTATGACACTTTGTGGATATCATCCACCATCGATCACATCATATTTAAGAGAAAATTCGAAGGTTCAAGCAGTAGAAGATCACATCGAGCATCAACAAGATGTTATCCAACTCTTAAAGGACAACCTGAATTTGGCACAAAATCGAATGAAACAACAGGCAGATCAACATCCCAGCGAGAGAAGTTTTGATGTAGGAGATTGGGTATTTTTACGGCTACAACCATACACACAAATGTCCCTCCAACAAGATAAGAAGGATAATAAACTATCGCCAAAGTACTATGGTCCTTACAAGGTGTTGCAAAATATTGGTACTATGACATACGAATTGGAGCTTCCTGCTTCTTCATGAGTGCATCCAATTTTCCATTTTTCATGCTTAAAGAAGGTTATAGGTGAAAATCTTCCAGTTCAAACAATATTGCCAGAAATTTATTAGGAAGGAAAAATAATATTGGAGCCTGAAGAGGTCATGGAAATAAGAACTCGATAGCTACATAATCGATCAATTTCAGAGTATCTCATCAAGTGGAAGAACTTACCCATTAGAGATTCTACATGGGAGGATGAGAATTTTATACAGAAGCACCCAGAGCTACTCAAGAATTGAGGACAACATTTTTTTGAAGGAGAGGGGCATTTTAGGTCCCTATATTACTAGTATAGTCCCTTATTGTTGTTAGTGTAACCCCCTTATTGTTATTATTGTACCCTTGTAACCCCCATATTGTAATTATTGTGCCCTTAAATTATTATTGTTAGGTCGGCTAGGATTACATTGTGGCCACATGGACTCATATATATAGAAAGGAGGTTTTGTAATTTGAATCATCCAAGAATTGTTCATTCATGTAATGTATTGGAGGTTGCCCCCTCGAAGTGGCTTATTTATAAGGCATTGATATCTCTTTTCTTCTCTTTTTGGAGCTGGTTTCACAACAATTTCTGTATTCTATTGTGTTCCTGCATAAATCCGGATCACTAGGGTGGTTGGTGACTCATGCATGGAGAACTTATTTATAACTAACAATAGAAATTTGTAACAGAGTTGGTAGAGTAGTTATGTGAGTTGTTATTTAGTTTAACTCAGTTCAGTGAGTTAAAATTAGTTGTGCTAGTTCTAGCTGAACATACACTAGTGATAGATGAGTGAATTAATTATTTAATTAATTCAAAAATAGTGTCTTACTAGCAACTAAACAAATATATTAGTTACCTACTTGCATGTCAGATCAAGTGGAGAACCAGTGAAGAGATAGGTGAAAGGGTGAGATGGACTATCAGTTGTGACTATAGTGATGCATTCAATACATCTACACACACGTTGGAGATGATTATGAGGATTTCACATTCAAGGAAAGGTAATGCTAAATTCATTCTGGGATCTTCTTCAAAAAGGATTGCGCAATGGAGGCAGGTTGTCAGGAGGCAAGAAATTAGTGCATAGATATGAAAATGTATGCATGTCATTGTGTTACGATTGTAGATTGTACTGAGAGCTCTAAGATTTGAGCTTTGTATGAGATTGTTACATGTTCCATTGATATACATAATATATGATATTTGGGATTTTTAACTTTAATTTTTCCCAGTAAAACATGTAGTTATGTGTGATTGATTTTTCTTCATATGTGTTTTGCAATTGGCTATTTAATTTCAGTAAAGAATTACGTGGACAGATTTTTTATTTAACATAAGTTTAATTCGTTAGATAAGGAGAATATAGAAATATATTATTGTGTTTATAAATTTCTACATGGTATAAGAGCATTGTTGATCACTAGAGATTGCAATATTGAAGTGACGCTGAGTTTTGTGCTGGTGGAAAATTTGAATTTGCTGCAAGAATTTCTTGGGGTGACAGTTGAGTAAACATTAAAATGGATTTCAATGGGTTGTGGTTGGAGTATGCACTCAAGGGAAACTCTAACTACATAGCATGGAAGGATAGGATGGAGGTGTTTCTTGAAGATAATGGCTGGAAGGATTTCATTGATAGCGATGTTCCTAAGCCCACTTTGACTGATGCTGCAGTACTTGACGCATGGCAAAAGAAAGTAGCAAGGGCGAGGAGGATTCTGTTGGAAGGTGTGAAAAACCATATTGTGTCAAGCCTTCATGGGAAAGCCACTCCATATGCTATGTGGAAGGCTTTGAAATATATTTTTCAAAGAAACAACGACCATAGGAAGTTGGCATTGAAGGATAAACTAAGAAAAATCAAGGTGGAGAAGAACGACACTATTCCAGTATACTTGACAGAGTTTTTCCAATGGAGGGATGAGCTTAGGAGTGTAGGATTCAATTTTGTGGATGATGACTTTGTAAGCTTGGCTCTCCTTGGGTTTTCGAAGAGTTGGCATAGTTATGAAGACTCTGTTAATGGACGGGAGAAACTTCCAGATTGGGAGCAACTCTGGTCGGATCTAGTGCAGGAGGAGATAAGGTGGACCACGAGGGATGGATCTTCATAAAAGCATGATGATGAAGAGGATTGTGCTCTGACTGCCACGATGAAGAAGAAGAAGTGAAATAATTTCCATTCAAAATCTGAGGCTGGTGAAGATGGCAAGGAGCATAACATGTCCAAAGTGAAGTGTTTTCACTGTCACGAGTTTGGAAATATTTCCAAAAATTTTCCACATAAGAAGAAGAAAAAGATGGTTATTGGAGTTGCAGTTGGTGAGGCCCATGCCTCACAATTTGAGCTTGACTTCTCATTGATCACATGCATGGTGTATAGTGCATTGGGATCGGCGTGGTACTTTGATAGTGGTGCTTCCTTTCACATGACGGGAGATGAGAAATTGTTTAGTGACTTGGTGGAGAAAGATCTCCAAATGAATATTAGGTTGGGCGAGGATGGATGATACAGTGTGGCCGACATTGGTACCATTACCTTTCATAGGGCGTCAGGTAAATTCTTTCATTTAAAATATGTTTTCCATGTTACAAGTTGAAAGAAGAATTTAATCTCAGTCACAATGTTAGAGGATAGAGGCTATGATGTTGTCTTTAGTGAAGAAAAAGTTTTCCTGCGAAAGAAAGAAATAGGGCAAGACAAGAAGGTTGGGATTTGAGTTAAGAATCTCTACAGACTTGAAGTAGATTGGATTTCTATGGAGCTTCCTACGGTTGGGAAGTGCAAGGAAGAAATGAAATTGAAGCTTCAGAGGGAGCAGGATTTGCATGCAGGTAAGAGTGAAACTCGGGATGTTGAGTAGCCACAAGATGAGGATCATAGAGTGGGAGCAATCACTCATGTAGAGAAATTTTATGCCAAATGGGCAGAGGGAGTGCATGTAGCTATACCAATAGGTGAGAGGTGGGATGACATGCATGAGTAATCCTAAGAAGATATTTCTGGGGAGGATTGATTAAGATGGTGTGGATCTCATGAATTGAACCATGCTACGAGGCGCCCACAGAGTAGCAGTAGCAAGATCAGTTGGATTGATGTAGTCAGATCAAAGTGACAGTTTCAAATACTAGAGCACAGATAAGAGTTGATAGCAAGTGTAGAGTGCATGGGTCCAGATTTCACAACACATTGGTTCCTAAGGACATGTGTAGTAGCTTAGCAGAAGTTAGAAGACCTTGATGACAGATGCATTAGAATTATTGAGTTGTTTGGAGGCTATTCAGTTTCGGAAGTGTTGCATGAAAGTATTGCAGGGTGGATGCATGGAGTTGCATGGCACGTGCAAAGGCAGTCCTTTCTTGTTGAGAGGGAAGGTTGAAGATTGCAACAAGAAACAGTGAAAGTGGCATCTGGAAACATCATTCCTTGATCCTGTGAAAAATAATCACCTAAACTAGGTGGGGCCCACACAGGGTATTTCTTAGGTATATGTCTATTTTTAGAATGGTGAGCATATTATAAAATTAGCAGGAGGTTGATTCTATATGGTTGAGAAAATTCTATCTTTAGATGAGTTTCTATTTTTAGAATATGGGCGAAGTCTATTTATAGATCACTAATCTAAAGATAGAATGCATGTCGATTATTATTAGCGCTTAATAATAATCAGACAATAAATAGTAACTTATTCTCTCGGAGAACTTTATTTCAATGAACAGATGTGGCACATCAGTGGGCTAAAGGAATTTTTCAATTCCTAGGGTGGTTGGTGACTCATGCATGGAGAACTTAGTTATAACTGATAGCGGCAAGTTGTAATAGAGTTGGAAGACTAGTTATGTGAGTTGTTGTTTAGTTTTACATAGTTCAGTGAGTTAAAATCAGTTGTGCTAGTTGTAACTAAACATACAATAGTGATAGATGAGTTAATTAATTATTTAATTAATTTACAAGTAGTGTCTTACTTGCATCTGAACAAATACAATAGTTAACTACTTGCATGTTAGATCCAGTGGAGACCCATTGGAGAGATAGGTGAAAGGGTGAGATGGACTATCAGTTGTGACTATAGTGATGCATTCAATGCATCTAAAAAAACATTGGATATGCTTATCAGGATTGCGCAGTCCAGGCAAGGTAAGGTCAAATTAATTCAGGGATCTTCTTCAACAAGGATTGCCCAGTGGAGGCAGGCTGTCAGGAGGCAAGAAATTAGTGCAAATATATGAAAATTTATGCATCTCAGTGTGTGACGATTGTAGATTGTACTGAGAGCTCTATGAGCTGAGATTTTTATGAGATTTTTACATTGTCCATTGATATACATAATATATGATAGTTGGGTTTTTATTTTTAGGCTTTCCCGATAAAACATCTGGTTATGTGCAATTGATTTTGCTTCATATGTGTTTTGCAATTGGAGATTTAATTTCTGCAAAGAATTAAGTGGAAGGATTTTGTATTTAACATAAGATTAATTTGTTAGACCAGGAGAATCCAAAAATACATTATTGTGTTTATAAATTTATACATGGTATCGGAGTAGTTTTTTTCAGTGGATATTGCAATATTGAAGCAGTGTTGAGTTTTGTGTTGGTAGACAATTCAAATTTGGTGCAAGAATTTCTTGGTGTGGTAGTTGAGTAAACATTGAAATGGATTTCAATGGGTTGTGGTTGGAGTATGCAATTGAGGTCACCTATAACTAAATAGCCTAGAAGGACATGATGGAGGTGGTGCTTGAAGATAATGGCTTAAAGGAGTTCATCGATAGGGGTATTCCTAAGCCCACTTTGGCGGATGCTGTAGTACATGACGCAAGGAAAAATAAAGTAGAAAGGACAAGGAGGATTCTGTTGGAAGGTGTGAAAGACAAAATTGTGTCAAGCCTTCATGGGAAATCCACTCCGTATGCTATGTGGAATTCTTTGAAAGATCTTTTCCGAAGAAGCAGTGACCATAGGAAGTTGGCGTTGAAGGATAAAATCAGAAAAATCAAGATGGAGAAGATCGACACTATTCCAGTATACTTGAATTTTTTTTTCCAATGCAGGGATGAGCTTGGGAGTGTAGGATTCAGTGTTTTAGATGATGACTTGGTTAGCTTGGCTCTCCCTGGGCTTCTGAAGAGTTGGAAAAGTTATGAAGACTCTGTCAATGGACGGGAGAAACTACCCGATTGGGAGTGCCTGTGGTCGGATCTAGTGCAGGAGGAGATAAGGCAGACCACTAGGGATGGCTATTCATCAAAGTATGATGATGAAGGGGAATATGATTTGGTTTCCAAGGTGAAGAAGAAGAAGGGGAAGAAATTCCATTAAAAATATGAGGTTGGTGAATATGGCAGGGAGCACAACATGTCCAAAGTGAAGTGTTTTCACTATCACGAGTTTGGACATATTGCCACAAATTGTCCACATAAGAAGAAGAAAAAGATGGTTGCTGGAGCTACTGTTGGTGAGGCACTTGCCTCGCAATTTGAGCTTGACTTCTCATTGATCACATGCATGGTGTCTAGTGCATCATGGTGGTACTTTGATAGTGGTTCTTCCTTTCACATGATGGGAGATGAGAAATTGTTCAGTGACTTGGTGGAGAAAGATCTCTAGATGCATGTTGAGTTGGGAAATAATGGACGATACAGTGTGACCGAAATTGGTACCATTACCTTTGATAGGGAATCAGGTACACTCTTTCATTTAAAAGATGTTGTGCATGTTCCAGGTTTAAAGAAGAGTTTAATCGCAGTCACAATTTTAGAGGATAGAGGTTATGATGTTGTCTTTAGTGAAGGAAAAGTTTTCCTGCGACACAAAGCAACAGGGCAAGCCAAGAAGGTTGCGATTCGAGTTGAAAATCTCTACAGACTTGATGTAGATGGGATTTCATGCATATTTCTAATGTTGGGAAGTGTGAGGAAGACATGCAATTGAAGGTTGAGAGGGAGCAGGATTTGCATGTAGGTAAGAGTGAACCTCGGGATGTGGAGTAGCCACAAGATGAGGATCATGGAGTGGGAGAAACCATTCATGCAGAGAAATTTCATGCCAGATGGGCAGAGGGAGTGCATGCAGCTATACCACTGGGTGAGAGGTGGGGCAACATGCATGAGTAATCCTAAGAAGTGATTCTTGGGTAGGATTCATTGAGATGGTGTGGATCTCATGAATTGAACCTTGCTACGAGGAGCACACACAACAACAGTAGCAAGATCAGTTGGATTGATGCAGTCAGATTAAAGTGACAATGTCAGATACTGGAGCATGGATCAGAGTTGACAGCAAGTGCAGAGTGCATGGGTGGAGAGTTCAAAAATGTAGTGGTTCTTGAAGAAATGTGCAGTAGCTTAGCAGAAGTGAGAAGAACTTGATGATAGATGCATTAGACTGATTTAGTTTTTTGGAGGTTATTTAGTTTCGGAGGTGTTGCATGCAAGTATTGTAGGGTGGATGCATGGTGTTTCAAGGTGCATGCAAAAAAATCCTTTCTTTTTGAGAGGGAGTGTTGAAGATTGCAACAAGAAACAGTGAAAGTGGCATCTGGAAATGCCGTTCCTTGATCCTAGTGAAAAATAATCACCTAAAATAGGGGCCATTTTTTAGGTGTATGTCTATTTTTAGAATGGTGATCATATTCTCATATTAGCAGGAGGCTGACTCTAGATGGTTGAGAAAATTATATCTTTAGATGAGTTTCTATTTTTAGAAGATGGGGGAAGTCTATTTATAGATCACTAATCTAAAAATAGAATGCATTTATATTATTATTAGCCTTTATAATAATCAGACAATAAATAGTAACTTATTCTCTTGGAGCACTTTATTTCTGTGAATAGATGTGGCACATCAGTGGGCTAAAGGAATTACGCAATTCCTAGGGTGGTTGGTGAGTCATGCATGGAGAACTTAGTTATAACTAATAGTGGCAAGTTGTAATAGAGTTGTAATAGTGGTTATGTGAGTTGTTATTTATTTTAACTCAGTTTAGTGAGATAAACTTAATTGTGCTAGTTGTACCTGAACATACAATAGTGATAGATGAGTGAATTAGTTATTTAATTAATTCACAAGTAGTGTCTTACTTGCAACTGAACAAATACAACAATTAACTACTTGCATGTTAGATCCAATGGAGACCTAGTGGAGAGATAGGTGAAAGGGTGAGATGGACTATCAGTTGTGACTATAGTGATGAATTCAATGCATATAAACACACATTGGAGATGCTTATCAGGATTGCACAGTCAAGGCAAGGTAAGTTTGAATTCATTCAGGGATCTTCTTCAACAAGGATTACACAATGGAGGCAGGCTCTCAGGAGGCAAGAAATTGGTGCATATATATGAAAATTTCTGCATGTCAGTGTGTGATGATTTTAGATTGTACTAAGATCTCTATGAGCTAAGCTTTGTATGAGATAGTTACATGTTCCATTGATATACATAATATATGATAGGTGTGCTTTTAGATTTAAGATTTCTCGGTAAAACATCTTGTTATGTGTGATTGATTTTGCTTCATATGTGTTTTGCAATTGGTGATTTAATTTCTGCAAAGAAGTAAATGGAAGGATTCTCTATTTAACATATTACTAATTTTTTAGATCAGGAGAATATAGAAATATATTATCGTGTTTATAAATTTATACATGGTATCAAAGTAGTTTTGATCACCGGAGATTGAAATATTGAAGAGGTGCTGAGTTTAGTGCTGGTGGAAAATTCAAATTTGGTGCAAGAATTGCTTGGTGCGACAGTTGAGTAAAAAATGAAATTTCTTTCAATGGGTTGCGGTTGGAGTATGAAATAGAGGGAAACTCTAACTACATAGCTTGTAAGGATAGGATGGAGGTGGTGCTTAAAGATAATGGCTTGAAGGAGTTCATCGATAGTGATGTTCCTAATCCCACTTTGGCGGATGTTGCAGTACATGATGCATGGCAAAAGAAAGTAGCAAGGGCGAGGAGGATTCTGTTGGAAGGTGTGAAAGACCATATTATGTCAGGCCTTGATAGGAAATACACTCCATATGATATGTGGGAGGCTTTGAAATATCTTTTCCAAAGCAACAATGATCAGAGGAAGTTGGTGCTGAAGGATAGACTCAGAAAAATCAAGATGGAGAAGATCAACACTATTCCAGTATACTTGAAAATTTTTTCCAATGCAGGGATGAGCTTGGGAGTGTAGGAGTCAGTGTTGCAGATGGTGACTTGGTGAGCTTGGCTCTCCTTGGGCTTCCAAAGAGTTGTCACAGTTATGAAGACTCTATCAATGGACGGGAGAAACTGCTGGATTGGGTGCAACTATGGTTGGATCTAGTGTAGGAGGAGATAAGGTGGAACAACAGGGATGGATCTTCATCAAATCATAATGATGAAGAGGACTATGCCTTGGCTTACAAGGAAAATAAGAAGATGAGGAATAAATTCCATTTAAAATATGAGGCCGGTGAAGATGATAAGGAGCACAACATGTCCAAATTGAAGTGTTTTCACTGTCATGAGTTTGGACATATTGCCACAAATTGTCCACATAAGAAGAAGAACAAGATGGTTTCTAGAGCTACAGCTGGTGAGGCCCTTGACTTGCAATTTGAGCTTGAATTCTCATTGATTTCATGCATGGTGTCTAGTGCATTGGGATCGGGGTGGTAGTTTGATAGTGGTGCTTCCTTTCACATGATGGGAGATGAGAATTTGTTCAGTGACTTGGTGGATAAATATTTCCAGATGCATGTTGAGTTGGGAAACAATGGATGCTACAGTGCGACCGTCATTGGTACCATTACCTTTTATAGGGCGTCAGATAAACTCTCTCATTTAAAAGATGTTGTGCATGCTCCAGGTTTAAAGAAGAATTTAATCTCAATCACAATGTTAGGGGATAGAGGCTATGATGTTGTATTTAGTGCCGGAAAAGTTTTCCTGCAAAAAAAAGCAACAGGGAAAGCCAAGAAGGTTGGGATTTGATTTAAGAATCTCTATAGACTTGAAGTAGATGGGATTTCCACAGAGATTCCTGCGGTTGGGAAGTGTGAAGGAGACATGAAATGGAAGCTTGAGAGGGAACAAGATTTGCATGCTGGTAAGAGTGAACCTCAGGATGTGGAGCAGCCCCAAGATGAGGATCATGGAGTGGGAGCAATCACTCATGCAGAGAAACTTCATGCCCGATGGGAAGAGGGAGGTCATGCAACTATACCACTAGGTGAGAGGTGGGGCGACATGCATGAGTAATCCTAAGAATATATTTTTGGGCATGATTCATTGAGATGGTGTGGATATCATGAATTGAACCTCGCTATGAGGCGCCCATAGAGCTACAGTAGTAGGATCAGTTGGATTTGTGCAGTCAGATTAAAGTGACAGTGTCAGATATTGGAGCTCGGATCAGAGTTGACAGCAAGTGTAGAGTGCATGCGTGTAGAGTTCAATAGCATAGTGGTTCCTGAAGACATGTGCAGTAGCTTAGCAGAAGTCAGAAGACTTTGATGACAGATGCATTAGACTGATTGAGTTGTTTGGAAGCTATTTAGTTTCGGAAGTGTTGCATGCAAGTATTTTTGGGTAGATGCATGGAGTTGCAGGGCACATGCAAAGAAAATCCTTTATTATTGAGAGGGAGTGTTGAAGATTGGAACAAGAAACAATGAAAGTGGCATATGGAAACATCATTCCTTGATCCTAGTGATAAATAATCACCTAAACTAGGTGGGGCCCACACAAGATATTTTTTAGGTGGATGTCTATTTTTATAATAGTGAGCATATTCTAAAATTAGCAGGAGGCTAATTCTAGATGGTTGAGAAAATTATATCTTTAGATGAGTTTTTATTTTTAGAAGATGAGAGGAGTCTATTTATAGATCGCTAATATAAAAATAGAATCCATGTCGATTATTATTAGCCCTTAATAATAATCAGACAACAAATAGTAGCTTATTCTCTTGGAGCACTTTATTTTAGTGAACAAATGTGGTACATCAGTGGGATGAAGGAATTACACAATTCCTAGGGTGGTTGGTGAGTCATGCATGGAGAACTTAGTAATAACTGACAGTGACAAGTTGTAACAGAGTTGGAAGAGTAGTTATGTGCATTTTTATTTAGTTTAAATCAGTTTAGTGAGTTAAACTCAGTTGTGCTAGTTGTAACTGAACATAAAATAGTGATAGATGAGTGAATTAATTATTTAATTAATTCACAAGTAGTGTCTTAATTGCAACTGAACAAATACAACAATTAACTACTTGCATGTCAGATCCAGTGGACACCCTGTGGAGAGATAGGTGAAAGGGTGAGATGGACTATTATTTGTGACTATAGTGATGCATTTTGCATCTACACACACATTCAAGATGCTTATGAAGATTGCACAATCAAGGAAAGGTAAGGCCGAATTCATTCAAGGATCTTCTTCTGCAGGGATTGCGCAGTGGAGGCAGGCTGTCATGAGGCAAGAAATTGGTGCATACATATGAAAATTTCTGCATGTCAGTGTGTGACAATTGTAGATTGTACTGAGAGCTCTATGACCATAATCATTAATGCTACAAAAATATATGAAAACCCACTTCATTGTTCTCCAATGCTCCTTCCATGGTTTTGACACAAACCTGATCAACACTCCCACTGCATGTGCAATTTCTGGTCTAGAATTAACCATTACATGCATTAGGTTACCCACTACACTTGCATATGGAACATGGGACATGTAATATTCCTCATATTTCTCTTGGGACACTATTCAACAGACAAATTTACACCTAAAAAAATAGGAACCTTCACTAGTTTACTATCCTGCATATTAAAACTCTGCAATATTGTCTCGACATACTTCCTATGGTTTAACCCACTACAAGGAAAATACCCTCTAGTGAATGTTTTTGAAGAACCCCTTATAAAAATACCCCAGACATACGTTTATAGTGGAGGTTACTCGAGGAGGTTGGTAGGCAGAGGTGTTTGTAGATGTATTTCGTCTGGTGCGCTTATCATCGTAAAATGCACTGGTGTGTTCAACACGAGAAAGCCCATATGCACACAAAAAATTGGCACACCGGACACTGTGCGCTCCATCCACACCCGCCTGGTGCATTTCATTTATGTAGCATACCAGTCCTTGAAAACACTTCCAGACCGTTGCCTCATAAAAGGCACGTGAAAATAGAAACTGCCTAGTGTAGAATAACGAAAATGCATCGGTGCTCCATTAAAATATCATGCACTAGAACATGGTTAAATAAAAACAAATTACGAACAAAAATCCACACAAAAAATTGGCACACCAGACACTGGTGCTCTGTACACACTTGCCCAGTGCATTGTATTTCTCTAGCACACCGGTTCTTTATAAGAATTCTACACCGTTGCCTCATAAAAAGTGCACGAAAACAGAAACCTCCCGGTGTGGAATGAGGAAAATGCACCGGTGCATCCATAAACCCCGTGCACCAGAATGGGGTTAAATAAATAAAAAAATTACAGCCAAAAAACTGCACAAAATATTGAGACACTAGACATCGTGAGCTCCGTACACACCTACTGGGTGCATTTTATTACTGTAGCGCACCGGTGCTTTACAAAGCATCCGCACTAGTGCCTCATAAAAGGTGCAAAAAATAGAAACTGCCCATTGTGAAATGATGAAAACTCACCAGTGCATCGATAAAACCCCATGCACCGAAACGGGGTTAAATAAAAAAAAATTACGGCCAGAAAACTGCACAAAGAATTGGCACACCAGAGACTGTGTGCTTCGTACACACGCTCCCAGTGTGTTAATGTATTATTGTAGTGCACTGGTGTTTTACAAACCATCCGCAACAGTGTCTCATAAAAAGTGCGCAAAAATAGAAATCGCCCAGTGCAGAATGAAGCAAACGGACCGGTGTGCCTATAAAATCCCGTGCACAGGAACATAGTTAAATAAAAAAAATTATGGCCAAAAAGCCGCATTTTTCACTTTTTTCAGTGCTATAGAGCTCTCAAGCACCGGTTCAATTTATCCTTGTCTGAGTTTCCCTAACATTGGGGCTCCCATTGCACTCATTGCACACACAGCTGCTATGCATTGCCCACCAATCTCCAGCTTGAATTTTGCAAAACGGTGGACAAATTTTCTTTTGAAAATTCTACAACCAATATGCCTCCTCGATGAGAAAATGTTCAGGTATTTTTCTTGTTTTTCCATAATTAAGCCTTTTAGCGGATTAGAATTTCAAATAACCTTAAAATTAACCATTTAAAATGGAATTTGTTTTTTGTCACATGGTGTGCTCGAGCCATTCGGCTCACACCGGTTTGTGGTGTTGCCTGTAAATTTATAGGCCGCATCGCAACCGATGTTAATGGTATCTGCACTAGTTCTGGGGTGGTATTGATAGGTGCACCGTGTTATTTTTTTTTTTTTTTTAAATGTGCAGTGCAGTCATTTACCAGGCCGCACCGTCGACAATGTGGAATTGCAGCAACACAGTGCGTTGACTGAATTTTCTGCCCCGGGGAAGGTAATATTGTCAGCGCACCGCATACCACATTTCGACATGGTCAACGGTTCGGCTTGGTAAACCGGTGGTAATGGTATTCGCACCAGTTCCAAGGCTGTACCGAAGGTGCACCATGGTATTTTTAATTTTTTTTAAATGTGTGGTGCGGTCAGTTATCACGTCGCACCGTTTACCTAGTGGAATAGCTGCGACGTGGTGCATTAACCAAAATAGCAGCCCTAGGATGGATATTTTTGTTAGCACACAGCTTTTTGTATTTCAATTGTGTCAACGGTGTGGCCTTGTAAAAGGCCAGACCATTCATTATATCACGATGGCATGAAGTCGGTCCGCTGACATAACTATAGGCCCCATGGCGTAGAGTTTCGTCAGCACACCATCCTTATGACACCAGACATAGTCAACGATGTGCTAAATTTTTTTCTAGATCACCACCCCCAGTGCCACGAATATTATTAGGTGCATCGATGCTAGTGCGCTCCATAGAAAGACGCACCGGGACCGGTGCGTGACTGTGTTTTTGGTGCACCGACTTTTTTTTTATTTTTTTTCAAAATTTTTTTATATATGTATATTTCTAAATACATGTCTCATTTAATAAAAAAAATGTGTTTAATAAGTCAATCATTCAGAGAAGTGAAAGGATAGAAGAGGGGGAACAACAACAACAACAACATGCAGAGTAGTATAACATGGTTCGACTGTGGGAGGCATGAGAGAGGGAGAGAGATGCATACCCTCACCCTATTACAACAGCTACGTAGGGGCTCCTAAGGAATGTAAGCCTCCTTAAGTTCTATGAGGAGGCTACTTCCCTAAAGGGCCATAGTTTTCTTTTAAGACATCTTATCCAAAGGTGGAATGCCCAGCAACAGGCTTTCTGGGTTGGTATCAACCAGTAGTACACGCCCAATGAGGAGGATATATATTTCATTACAAGGCTATTGATGAGAGGGGTGGATTTTCCCTTGTTCCTAGAGGTTCTGGCTACCTATGTAGCAGGGAGTCAGTTAGTTTACTCCCAGTGATACATTGGAGAAAATGTACTGTCCCTTGTAGAGTTTTGGGTCGTTGGAGATTAGTTAAGTATTGGTGCATTTAGTAGGGAGGAGGTGCAGTGTTTCTCACTTATCATTTCGACCATTTCAAACAACACAAATGACAGGAAATGAATTAGTTCCTTGCTTATATATTATGTTGATTATTTAGTACATGAGCCACGACTTTTCAGGTGGTCTGCCATTTTGTTTGTCGCAGTTCTCTACAGCCTTAGATAGATGTCATGCTCATGCATAAGGGAGGGTGAACTTCCCTTTTGCTTTAGAGAATTTTTGTTTATTTTTTGAGAGGTTTCAATAGACAAGGGCTACTTTTCTTCGGCAGCCTCGTAGGACGATGTTTAAGGCACATATGCACATGTGGGGGCGTATGATTCCCAAGAGAGGTGACATTGAGCTTTTCGCAAGGATATCATAGGATACACTAGAGTTGCTAGCCAGTGTTGATGAGAATACCTTCATTATGGTCCCCTGTCCTTACGTGGGTTTGGATTAGCGAGGGTGTGCCAAAATCCTCTTCACAGCTGATGAGATGCCATATGATAGAGGTAATATTAGTATTTTATATATTCAAATTTATTCTAGCTTGTTCTTTAACTTGTTTTTAATAAATTGTGTAATGAAATTGTCTAATTATTATTGTGTACCTGTATATATTTTGCAGACATTGGATCTTTTTATGGCAAGGAGATGACGGCACCACCACATGATCCAGGTGTGGATCATGATGATGATTAGGGCATGCTAGATGTCGAGGATCATCAGGAGGCTGGTGCTAGGCGGGGTCGACTTGATGCTAGATACCGGATGGAGTTGGGCGACCAACTAAGTGAATTGGTTGTTGAGGTGGGCATCATGCCCACTCATTACATATATATATATATAGAGGCTGATGATAGGCTATTACATACATGGAGAGGTATGCCGTGTGACATGTACAGCCTGATGCAGCATGTCATAGGAGGTACGACAACTATTACGCGACTGACGAGCACTGTTGAACATTATAGGCGTGGTCAAGATGCAACAGGTGATGGACAGTCCACGAGATGTGACTCTTCATCTCCTGATAGTTCACCTCGCGCCGCACTAGATGAGCATGAGTCTCCAATAGCATCCAACAGTAGTCATTATGGAAATGAGGCTAGACCATCGGCCACGTCTAGTCAGCAACCTGCAGCATCCATCAGTACTCATGATCATGAGCAGGCTGGACCATCGACCATCGAGGCTGCACCATTGACTCAGCAGGCCTCCACTAGTACTGATATTGATGTTGTACTACCACCAGCTGATCCATGAAATTTATATTACATTTGTATATTTTTAACATTATTCAGTTATATATATATGGTCCATGTATTTTATGTTCATGTTGCAGTTGTACTTAATTTACATGTTGGTGATTATCATGATGTGTATATTGTTAGGTCATGTTATATATGTCATTTAATGTATAGCTTACAGATAGATGTGTATGCGATAGCATGAGTTATTTGACATGAGATGTATATTTGATGTTTGTGTTGTGATGATGTTAATATATAATGTTAATTGTGTTTTGTTAGATGATCATGATCACGATGATGTTTGTGATTTTGAATGTGTTTTTTAGTCAAATATGATGTTTGTACGATGGTTATCATGAACATGATGTTTATTAATTAATTTAATACTAAATGATCATGATATTGTAAAATTGTAATATTTGTAATTCTAATTGTATGTAAAATATTTGTAAAATTTTAACTGTATTATTGTGAATTGATTGTAATTGTAATATTGTAATTTTATGTAAACTTCTAAAATTGTAATTGTAATTGTATGTGAAATTGTATAATTGTAATTGTAATTGTAATTTTAATTGTAATTGTATGTAAAATATTTGTTAAATTTTAATTGCATTAATGTGAAATGAATTTATTAAAAATTTTAAATTTGTAAATTTTAAATAATTGTAAGATAATAAATCTAGAATAATATGATTTACTGTAACATAATAAAGTTTAGAAAATAATGCAAATAAATTCATGCACTTTAGAATTATCATTATTTTATTATGATCTTAGGTACAAAAAAAAAAATTAATCTATAAAGTATGCCATTGTTTTTGAGATCAACATAATTGCAAATTATAAAGTGAATTATTGATTTTAACATTAACACAATGCAAATTACCAGTTAATTCAAAATACATATTATAATGTTTTGAAAAACCCATATTAAAAAGTATAAATATTGATGAAATAACACATGTACCATATCACTCTCGGTTCTCATGATCACCCTCATTATCTTCCAGCTCACATGGCATGATAACACTATTGTTCTCAAAAATATTTTTTGATCTGGGGTCATGTGTCAATACGAACCACCAATCCCTATCCAACACATCTGGGTAAAAAAAAATTGGTTGTAGTGTTTAGGGAAAACATATGGCTCCTTAGCTTCATCCCACATCTTTCTAGAGTTGATACATATCAACCTACTATCGTGATCTTGCTTTACATTATTCCGATCAAAGGTGTCCCACCACTTGCACCTAAAAATAACACATTGCAAAGAAGAGAAATCCACTTCAATGATCTCTTGTATCTTTCCTACGTAACCTAATGTCCCTCGTACTGGTTTTTGGTCACGGTGGCTAGATCAACTAGATTGATCAAACTCAACTTCCACTCCACAGTCTTGTGTAATTTTTCGATTTATTGGCATTTTCTGTGTGAAAATGGTTTCCATATGCCCACATGGATGGGAACAAACGCACTTATTATAAAAAAGTAAAAAAAATCATAGTGTCATGTGTCTTATAATAACCCAACAGTTAAAATATGAAATTTATATGTCTTAATATAAGTTTCAAATTTACATATAGATTAAAAATATTATTACTAAGTTACTACACCCAATCCCTGCGTTTAGTACATCGTCTTCAGCACATGGGTAACGATCGGTAGCATCGTATTTCTCTCTGACTTAGTTAGCAACCCAACTATTGGGTCATATTCTTGGCATATTTTCTTTTAAATGATCGGGATAAGGCACAATTCTGCCATTCAACCATATGAATTCTTTCCTATCACTATCCCATTTCATCCTCTTTGTTCGTACAATGCAACCCATGGTTTTCTCGCTTCAGAATTGTAAAGAAAGAATTTATTGATTGCTTCAATTTCTGCATTTGCTGATGAAATCAAACCAACATTATATAGTACTTACAGATCAAAATATAAATTATATTGAATTTCAACATGAATATTAATTAATTTTTGTAAATTTGAAAAATTATAAGTCGTTTACTCTTTATCATCCGCTTTTCACCACTCGTTTGGAGTAACTCTCCTTCTCTTTTTTCTTCATCGCTTTCATCGTCCCAAATCACAACACCTGGTCTGTTTTTGATCTGCTTGATGTAATCACTGGCATAATAGAAAGACTCATGATATGTAACCCTCTGCCATAGACCCCTCGGGTTTTTCCCTTTGTTGAACAAAACCTTTCAATTTCTTCATGTACCTCTCTAAGAATAACATCCAATGACAAGAAACCACCCCAACTAATTCAACCTCATCTACTAGGTGGATTCGAAGATGAACCTGTAAGTCCATGAAACTTGTTGGCAGTTCCTTCTCAAACATACCAACAATCTCAACTATCTCTTGACACCACCGTGGAATGTTAGCCACATGAATCTCCTTTGACGTGATCCAATGTACAAATGCAAATAATTTAGATATGGCAGGTCCTAGGTCTTGAGGGAATTCATGTTTCACACACCCACATGAACAAAGGATAATGACACTGCAAAGTTATAAAAATGTGTAATAATATACAAAATTAGTTATTTTTTATGATCCCTGCATGGGATAAAATTTATTAATATAAGAAATAATAAAATCATGATTTTGACATTAGACTATTAGAAGATTCAAATGGTAATGTGATTTCAACCCCGAAAAATGGTCATCCACGGTGAAGCAACGCCGTAGTGAAGGCCCATATGAAGTTGGCACCCTCACACCCATTGTAACTTCCTTTTCCAAAGAAATATCATCCTTTTTTAAAATCCATGGGACATCACCTTCTTTGGAAAGCCATGAATTAGAGGGACCAGTGCCTGCCTCTGATCTCGTACTTTCTAATCATCTTGGCCAATGTTTCTTTTTATTTTTTTAAGTAATAAGATATTTCCTAACATACAGTGTGTCACTTTGTTTCGATGATACGTGTTTGCCTCTTCGTAGCTACCGGGCAAGACATTTTCACTCGGAAGAACCTTATCTTTGAATAACTTGTAGTTGGTGATCATGGAAAAATATATTAATAAATGTACATTAACGTCGATATAATTATTAACATTCATAACATTTACCATTTGTAATGTTCATTGCAGTGTACCGATTATATTTAAAATTTATATAAGGGAGTAATTTATGGTAACTTACCTCAAAAGTTCCGAGAAACATGCATTCAACAAGCCAAACTTTACTTTCAAGTTGTAGAGTAACATCGTTGTCCCCAACTAGGTAGAATTTGATTGATCGCTAGCTCCAAAGAGAGGGGTGCTGCAAGAAAATTTAAGGCTTTCGAAAACGGTGTCAGTGATATGAGCATCATCCCCAGCTAATCATTTTTTTGGAATGC
This sequence comes from Pinus albicaulis, assembly GCA_034641835.2. NCBI lineage: Eukaryota > Viridiplantae > Streptophyta > Pinopsida > Pinales > Pinaceae > Pinus > Pinus albicaulis. The sequence goes on from CM076569.1 coordinate 915,109,479, forward strand.
ATTTAAAAACATTGTCTCCATGGCAGTCGTATCCCTTAAGTAATCATCCATACCAACCTTTATATAATTTCCTCCATTGCCAACTTGTGAAGAACTACTATTGCTGTAGTCATTCCTAATTGGTGAATCTGGATGTAGTGGGAATTGAATCAATGGTTGATTCAACCATTCTTGGTATTGTTCCTCTCCAGTTTTTTCTCCTAATTTAGTCTTCTCTTGATTTGAAATTGTTGTGGGGTGCAACAGAAGATGGTAGGTAGGTCGTTCATCATCACTAGAATCCTAATAATTAAAAAAATATATATTTGAACATGATTACTACAAAATATATGATATCAACTAGTAACCACGTTGAGAATATTGCATGATTATAAATTGGTTTGACATTAAAATAATTAAATATTAATCAATATATATGCCAAACAATTATAATTATAATTACCATCATTGTCCTGAGATTGTGTCTAGAAGATGCAATATTGTTACAATTGGCCGGGTGAAGCGGCTGTCCATTTTCATCTACCAAATGAACCTTGCGGTATGCAGCTCTTGATAAGAACTTCTGACGTTTTGGAGTAGTTTGAATATTTTGTGCATCTAAACTCGATGTTGAATCTTCATGAACCTGCAAATTTGTATACATTATAAATTTAATTAAGCTGTGCATGATTGACTACATGGATAAAAAGCATAAATTCAATTAGATAGTGAAAATATAAATAAAATCTGAAGTAAATATTACGTCTCGAGATGGATTAGGAGAACTCCATGATGGACTTTGAGAAATATTATGGAACGAGCTAGATTTTGAAGAATTGTCCATTCCATATAATTATGGCATTTTCTCCTTTATTTTGATCAAAACAACAATAAATTTTGGTGCACACACCTAAATGTAATTTCGGTGTGTAATGTACAGATCACCGCACGAGTGCATTTTTAGTATTGTGCACCAGTGTCATTTTATACCCAGATGCATTGGTGCGGTTATATTAAGGGATGCACCGCAAATAAAAAAAGTGCAACTCTATTTTATTTAAGTTAAAAAAAAGGCGATAAATTGGAAAATGGGCGGCAAAATATTTTCGAAAATCTAAATTCATAAAACATTTCTTTAAATACTAAACACTTTTCATTATTTCACTATTTTTGCAAAAAATTGCAGCCAGATATTTGCAGGATACATACTTGGAGCAAACAGAGCACGAGAGCACTGTGGAGCAGGGAAATACGTTTGAACAAAAGTATTCAGACAATCCAAATTCCAGACCTCTGGTGATTCAAAACCTGTAGCATAGAATTTCAAATGATGTGAGTAAAGTTTATTGTTTCTTTTTATTTTTTATGCACTTTTTTTATGCAGTAAAAGAAAAAAATCAAAGTTTATTGTTTTTTTTACTTTTTCTGCAGTTTTTTTTATACCGTAGAAGAAAAAAATCGAAGTTTATTGTTTTTTTTACTTTTTTCTGCTTTTGTTTTACTCTTTCTGCAGTTTTCAGAAAAATAAATAAATAATTAAAAATTAAATTAAAAATTAAAAATTAAAAACCATTTTTAGAAACAAAAACCCTAGATTCTTTTTGTTTCTGCCCTTTCTTCTTCCTCTTTCTGTAATTTTAGAATTAGCGCTTTTCAATTTAGATTTATAGGGTTTGTATAGTCATAAGACATCCAACCCACGGGATGATTTTCATAGTCAGATCACAATCCATGTCGACCCTTTGCGTGAATTTAAAAAAAACAGACTTTTTTCCTCGGTGCGCCCTGCGTAACATAGCGCACTTGTGCGCTAGGTTATACCAACTCACCGCGAAAGTACATTGATAAAAAAAAAAAAAACAAAACAAAATATGTTTTTATCAGTGCGCCATATGTAACATATGGCACCAGTGCACTATTTCACTATGGCGCACTGCGAACATGCTGTTTCGCAAAAAAATAAATGCATTTTAGAAACAAACCCTAGGTTATTTTTCTTTCTGCCCTTTCTTCTCCCTCTTTCTGTGATTTCAGAATTAGGGCTTTCCAATTTATATTTATAGGATTTATATTGCTAAATAAAAGCCTAAGACATCCAACCCATAGGACGACTTGCATAGTTGGATCCCAATCCATGTCGGCCTTTGCGTAATTTTTTTTATTTTATTTTATTGGTGTGCCCTATGTACCTGAGCGCACTAGTACGCTCTATTATCCCAGCGCACCGCGAAAGTACTGTCGTAAAAAAATAAAAAAAAATAAAAAATTCTCAATGCACCATTTTTAAAATATGCAGCTGGTGTGCTATTTCATTATGGCGCACCACAAACGTTCTATTTCACAAAAAAAACACTTTTAAAAAATACAAAACCTACATTCTTTTTGTTTCTACCCATTCTTCTCGCTCTTTCTGTGATTTCAGAATTAGGGCTTTTCAATTTAGATTTATAGGGTTTGTATTGCTAAATATAGACTTAAGACATCCAACCGACAGGACAATTTGCATATTCGTATCCCAATCCATGTTGGCCCTTGCGCGAATTTAAAAAAAAACACGTTTTTTTCATAGGTACGCTTAGTGTAACCCAGTGCACCAGTGATATGTATTGTACAAGCGCACCACGAAATTAATGTGATAAAAAATTAAAAAACAAATTCTTTTATTGGTGCGCCATATGTAAAATATGCCACTGGTTTATTCCACAAAAACTAACACTAGATGATTTTTATTATTTTATCATGTTTAATCGATGCGGTGGTTGACATTTAACGTACTGGTGCTCCATGTTGACATAGAGCACCATACGGTCTATTATAATGTTTTTACGGTGTGTTTCTAAGACATCCACGCACCTGCATCGGTGCGTATAACATGAATGGCGCACCGGTTTCTTGAGATTTTTTTTTTCTTGAAAAGTTGACAATTTATTTATAAATATATTAATGAATGATATGGTACAGGTTTGAGATTTTTAAAAAAATTACTGACCAGAGATAAAGCAACAAAAATACTGATAACACATCAAGAAAAGCAAAAAAGGCAAGTTCTTTGTAAATTCTTTACCAAAAATACTATTTTTTGAACTATATGTAAGTTTAACTAATATGTCTTGTTTACTGTGTATCATCCATAGCCAAAAAATGATGAAGCTCAATAAGATTATTTCTAATCTAGGACCAGAAGAACATAAAAGCTTGATGGAAAAATTGTGAAATAATTAATCACGTGAATGAAAAAATACTATCGATCCAATATGAGTTTATTTTTTTAATTTTCATTAATAGTATAATTAAAATTATTAGATAACATGTGTCAAACAGTCTATTAATTCACACATTTTTAATGTTCTACAGTGACCAAAAACTCAGAAAATGAATGTTGTTCTAAAAAAAGAAAAAAATAGAACATGCAAATGAAAATGAATTGCTCCTTAGCTCATCTGGAGTGGTGCTGGAGGTTAACGAAAAGGGGAAAATATTTTACAAAAGTTTGAGGGATCTAGTGGAATGAATGTATAGATGTTCTTTCAACTTACAATACAAAAACCAATCCAATGATTCTAAGAACCAAATTTTATCTAAACTACAGGAAGAGTTTCCAGAGAATTGGTCAATGAGACATGTCAGACTTTTAATAGCAAAAACATACAACAAAAAAAAAAAGGAATGAAAAAAGCAATATTCCTTTAAATGTTTTTCCATAATTATTTATAAATATTACTTTTGTTATATTTACTTTTCATATATCAATATAAAAATTAAATATTTTATTTTCATGTTACATTTTAGGAATATTATGAGAATCTCAAAAGATGAACAAGCTGATATCAGAAATATGCTAGTAGGAATGTCCAAAAAGGTGTACAAGGAGATGGTCAAAGAAATGGATGAAATTGCATCGGAGGAGGAGCCATCTCAACAACAACGTGCTTCAAATGTAATATGTAATCATTGAATTTTTCAATCATTAGGTACTATAAATAAACAATTTAGCATTAAATATTAATTTTCAAGTATTTTCTTGTAGAAAAGAAAAGAAAATCAACACATAAAACAAGATGACAAGGAAGAAAAGGGTTGATATCTAAGTTTGCAAGTAATTTTTACTTCCTTATAACAACTTAACTAGATATAATTTTTCTATTTTTTAAGTTGTTTTACAAAAATCATCATTGAATGTCTTCAAATAGGTGCTAACATACAAAGAAGAACCATCAGAGGAATTGATTGAAATTGGGTTAAATATGGGTTGTGAGTATATGTTGGCATATCATAACTTAATTGTGGAATTTGTAAGCATCTATCGATCTTGTTTTAGTTAGCTCCATCTGTAATTAATAGAAAAAAATATATTTTATATTAAATATATGATTTGTTATGGGGTATAAAACTTGCAGGAAACAAAGTATAGAACTGCGTCAACAAATGAAATCTTGAAAGATGGCATGTTACATGGTTTTGAAAGAATGTGTATAGTTTATGAGTCAATTTTTGCAATGATACATCATTTATTTTTTATTTATATTGATGTATATTATTTAATATTGCAATTTTCATTATTCTCACCAATGTATATACACTCATTACAGTTAATTTTTATGTTTCTAGATGGAAGGTGAAGAAGAAGAAAACAATCAACACCATGAATCAAACATTCCTGAAAATAACCCAAGTAATGGAAGTAGCTCTAGCAGTGACAATAGTTAAGGGGAAGAATGATGATCACCATGTTTGGATATCAAAGCAAGGCATTGTATTTGTTGAAATATGTCTATGAAATCAAACATTTTCTTTAATGTAATGGACATAGTGTCCCAATTGAAAGACAAAGGGATACCAATAACTGTCTCATTTTGTATGACAAAGAATGTCTTATATATATATATATATATATATATATATATATATATATATATATATATATATATGTTTTAATTTATTCTGTTGTGCTCTCCATTTTCGTTCTCGAATGCACTAATAAAAGTTTAATTCATATGAATATTGTTATAAGATATATTTGTGTCGACTTTTGATGAATAATGAATTTTAAAAAACCACACTAATTATGATATGATATAACAAATTAATCCAAACATCACATTCAAATGCATTAATAAAAATTTAATTAATATGAATATTTTTATAATATGTGTCGACTTTTGATGAATAATGAATTTAAAACAATCACAATAATTGCACTATCGCAGGTCAATGTTTCTAAAAAAATACAAAATGAAAACAGGTCTGTGTCAGTTACTGTACACTGGTGTGTTTGTATTCTTAAGAGCACCGGTGCATTACTACAACCTATGGGAGCCATACAAATACGAAAACCAATTAAAAATATCGAGGCATTTGTGTGGTATAGCGCACTCATGCATTTATGTGTCTATTGCACCGGTGCCATTGTACGACCTATGGGCACCACACAAATACTGATACCAATTATAAATCACGGTGCATTTGTGTGATACTATGAACCATGGCATTTATGTGCCTATATGCACTAGTGAATTTTTAAGACCTATGGGCACCACACGAATACCGATACCAATTATAAATCTCAGTGCATTTGTGTGATACTGTGCACCGGGGCATTTATGTGTCTATACGCACCAGTCCATTTGTACAACATACGGGCACCACACGAATACTGATATCAATTATAAATATTGGTGCATTTGTGTGATAATGCGCACTAGTGCATTTCTAGAAGTCTACACACTAGTGCGTTGTTACGACCTATGGGCACCACGCAAATCCCAAGACAAATTAGAATGACCCCATGCATTGTATCACAAACACTACGCCCAGTGCGATTTTATACCTTAACGGCCCGATGCATTCTCCTTCAACCGCCCTGGGGCACCTTCTACATGTACGCACCGGTGCGTTAAATCCAGAGTAGTGCAGAGTAGAGCTTCTTCTTTTCCCGATATCATTTAATTTGCATGCCCAAAATATAGTTTGTAGCACCAGGATCCTTCATGTCGAATTTGGAGGACAATTGGGTCTTCAAATCCTAGATAATTTATTTGTCATTCCAATTAGCAACATATCATCAACATACAAGACCAAATAAATAACAAGGTCACAAATTAATTTAAAATACACACAGTGATCCTCTTTTCTTCTTGTGAAGCCAAGTCCCCATATGCATGTATCATATTTCTAATATGACATCCTTGGTGACTCTTTTAAGCCATACTAAGACTTTTTTAGCCTGCATACCAGTTCTTTCTTACCCTACACCACAAATCCTTCAGGTTTCTTCATGTAGATATCGTCTTCTAGATCCCTGCGAAGAAATTTTTTCTTCACATAGAAATATTCTACCTAAAAATAAAAATGCAGCTGTAAGAGATAAAAATAGTCTAATAGAAGCTACCTTGGCAATAGGAGAAAAAATATCACCAAAAACAATTCCCGACACTTGGAAATACCCTTTTTCTACCAACCTAGATTTGTATTTCTCCATCTTACCTTCTGCATTCATCTTCTTCTTAAGCACCCATTTTTTTCCAATGGATTTCCTTCCAGTTGAAATTTCCACCAAATCCCACGCCTCATTTTTGTTCAAGGATGTCATTTCATGGAACCAAAATAGGTCCAAACATATGACTGTGCACAAGCTCTAATATACCTTTTTCCCTCTTAGCACAAGAGGGGAAACTCACCTCATTCTGCTTTCCATATACATAATGTTAACAGAAATAAAAATCCAAAGAGAAATTAGAAATAACTTCTACCATAAAATTACCATGTAGTATTTGAAGGCCCTTCTGTCCAATATTTCCAAGCCTTTGATGCCACAACATGGTTTTTTCTCTAGAGACCACAAGGTTTTCAGCTCCACTTTAAGGAACCATGAAACTGTTGCACCTATCAATAATAATGCTACCCAACAACTTGTATAGAGTTACAATCCGAACTCCCTGCATCAATACGAGTTCTCCCTGAACCATATTGTAATTATCCTTCTCGAACAATGTTTTTACACCTGCATCATCCATCTTGCTTACAAAATCACATTTCTGGCAAATGCAGGAATATGTAGAACACTGGGAAGTGTTCTAATCCCTCCACCTTGTAACTTAATCGTTAATTTTGTACATCTGATGATTATGCCCCTCTTGGCATCCCCTAGGAAGACATCACCACCATCATATTTATAATACTAGAAGAACCACCCCCTATTGGGAGTGTAGTGAAAGGATGCACCCGAGTCAATCAAACATGCCTCATGATCTATATGTGTAATTTCTGAAGAATCCAAGTACACACCACCACCTTCATTTGAGGTGGTTTTTTCCTCTGCAGAAGTAACATCATCAGATCCCTTTCCTTGCTCAATAGCTTTAGACATACAATCCTTTTTGAAGTGCCCTCGCTTTCCACATTTTTGACACACCTTTAAAGGTTTTCCTAGAGATTTTGATATCCCTATGGATTTTTATCTATGTCCTCGTAAAAAAAAGGAATATCCATTTTGGCCCTCCAAATTTTTCTGTCTCATCTCCTCTAACAACAAGGATGAGACCATTTCATCAAAATTCAAGGTATTTGTATTTCTACCTATTGCAACAACTATAATATCCAACAAATTTGGTAGAGAACACAAAAAAATGATGCACTTATCTTCATCTGAAATTTTAATATCAACAAATAAAAATTGGCTTACCATAGTATTAAAGGAATTCATATGTTCTTTTACAAATTATCCATCATTCATCCCCAGGTTATACAACTTTTTCAGTAGGAACATTTTTTTCACCAAAGACTTAGATTGGTACAAAGTCCATAACTTGTCCTAGAAATTCTTTGTCGTAGCTTCCCCTGATACATTGAACAATGATAAATGTGAGATACAAAACCGTATTGTGCTCTTTTCTTTATGATCCAACTTCACCCAATCTTCATCTAACATTGTCATTGGCTTAGTACCTCGCTATATCGCGATCCACTAATCTTTATCCACCAAAAAATACTCCATTAGCCCTGGATTTGAACAGAACCTTATTTCCCTTAACCGGATCTACAAAATACCATGGACAGAATACCATCATGCCAAAAACCATGTGCAAAACCCAAGCACAAAACCATAGGTAAGTTCGCCCACCTGTGCGTGTGACTAGTTGTGGAAAGAATATAGCACACACCCAACCATACCAAAGAAAATGTTAGGAAAATGTTTGGAGAATTACAAGTCATTAAGACAACTTGAGACTAGAATGAAGTAATTCTATCTTTCACTTAGCATCAATTTGAAACATTTTATGTTAAGAAAACTTATGGCGTATATTCCATTAAAGTTAAAGTATAATTTTGTGAACAAGTAGGCACATGTCTCACATATGTGTCATGTATGGTATATGTGTTAGTATTGATGGTTGTATGGCTTGATTTTTTTGTGTTGTGGTTTGAATGTTAGTCTCCCATGGGATGGGCTCACTCCAAAATTGGTTGGTAGATAAAATCCATTCTTCTTAGTTAGCATTATTCATTTGGTTGGCCAACTGAACCTTCTTAGTGAAGAGTGTTCGAGCATGGAGAGTAACATTCCAACATTTGATGAACCATGTGAGATGTTCAGATTCATTCTGCATCCTTGTCAGCTTTGTCTGAAGCCTCCTCAGTTTTGTCTGCATCACCATATATAAGTAAATTTACTATTATTTTTTTAATACCTTAGAATCTTAATATTGTTTTTTTTGTACTTTAAAATCATTTAACATGCAAAATTTTCACTTTTATAATGAAAAATTCATAATATGATACCTATCTAAAACATAAAAATGAATAGAACTGAATCACAAATATTTATATTAAAATGGATCACTGGTTCCATTCATCTCTAAGATTCATATATAACTAGTTTCATTTCTGGGATCATAAGTATGAATTTAAACATATTTTAAATCACTAATAAACACTCTATATTTGAAATCACTAATATGAACATTATATATATGAGTTTCGAAAAGGTTATGACCCAACAAAATTACATTCTAGAGTTACTTCTATATATTCCAAAATTTTGAGTTGAAAGTTTTACAAACAAGCGTTCTTCTGTCTTGGGTGGGGAATTTATTTACTTTGAATTTTTATTCATAGTTGCTTTGGTCACTCTCCTCACCACCTTCTCACCTATATCTCCATTGGAAAGAATGAACATGCAAAGTTCGTTAATTTATCAATGAATGGTGTGCAAAAAAGATAATACCAATAATAACCATAAAGTCATATCCATAGGGTTAATCCTTTCTGAAAATGATTAGAGGTGATTTCACCGTACCTAATCGAAAAATGGCACTGAAAAGTGGAAAACCAATGAAGTATTACGATTTTTATTTAGCTTTAAACAAATTTCTAAAGTAAAAAAAAAATTATTTAATGAACACAAATCCACCTACCATTACAAACTACCAACATAGCTACCTATTATATCCAAAACCGAAAAATCATTATGCCAGAACCCCAAAAATTTGTATGGAAATGCAAAGTTGGATAGCAGTCCAAACCTTGCTTCTAATGAAGTGCCTACGACCCCGACCACTTCTACGGACTTGAGCCAAACTATTATCAATGAAAATTCCTGGAAAAAATTCTCAATTTATCGGACGATATAACAATTCAAACCCCATTGGTTTCAAACTTTCGACATTATTATCTTGGCATGGGGAAGGGAAAACCCTACAAAAAGGGCAGATGTTTTCTCCCCTCTTACCACTTTTGTGGGTAGACATATAAGCTTTCAACCTTGATCTTCTCTTGAGGTTCCTAACCATATTAAATAATGAACCCACCAAATAAGCTTAGTGTTGTAACCTTAACTTTAACTGACGACTTGTTGATTAAGATCTGAAATTGAATTAATGTCAATAGGGTGTATAAGAGAATAATCTAAATATTCCTAAAATCGAGAAGATATCTGCAAATGCCTGCAGAGGTAAACAAAATACGTATACATCGATCTTTTTAAGAGTACAACAAGCAAATGCCTGCACATGTTTACACAATGTGTGTACAACCATCCTTTTAAGAATGCAACAAGATAAACAATATAGAAAAAAAAGCACACATAATACCTTGCTTTAACAAATCAAATTGGATTGTTTTACAGGGGAGTTTTGAATACATACGCTAGAGAATCTACCGTCGCATCCACCTAGCAGTTTAGAAAGAAAATATGGGCCAATATTACAAAATTTGAATAAAATGTGTAAAGATCTGCATGAATACCTTTAGTAAGAGAAGGAAAAAGAAGAAATGTGTGTTGTACCAATGGTTTTCTTATACTAAAATGCACTCAGGGGAGGGCAAAATAGCCCTCACTTTCTCTCATGGGCATAGTAGCATAATTTTGTACCAAAAACAAAAACACCCCCCTCACATGGGTCCTTGATGTAAATATCAAACACTCACTTGGTCTAATTGTTCCTTCCTAGGGTGGGGTATAAGCCTGTGTATTAGTGTTTCCTAGGAATGTATTACCCAAAAATTGAGGGTGATGTGCTTCTCTTTGGTATCTTTGTTTGGAAACATGCTAAAATCTCAATGTGTAAATTAAAAGCCAATAACAGTTTTGGGTGTATAGTAAATAATATTTTCGGGTAACTTATTTCAAAAGATCCCATTCTGAACTGTTCTACTCGCAATCAAACCAAGAGCTCACACTTCAACATATATGAACAGCATTGCATGTATCTCTCTTGGTAAGCATTCATTTCTACCTTCCCACAATAAAAAAGAAACCCTAAAAGAAATTGTACTTTGTTTCTGGTTTTCTGCATGCAATTTTGAGAATGTGTTTATAAATTCCACTTTTCTTCCTGGTTGTGATAAAAACATCACCATGTGGGTTCCCAAGTTGGGAAGCTGAAGACATTTAACTAGACATGTGGCAATACAATAGTTCACTAATTCCAAATATAATAATTAAAGATTCAAAGCCAAGTATCTGAGTTCCAAGGATAGTGTTGCTTCTTTTTCGTACCATATCATCTTCTTAGAAGTTTTATTCTTATAAGGCTTTATATGTGATATTCACAACTTTATGGCTGAATGTTTGGTTTATGAATTACATAAAGTAGAAAAAATTAAGAAGGATTTTACAACTATTTGAATGGTAATGTTCAAGTGCATACTAGAAAGGCTAGAGTCAGTAGGTGCACAAAAGATGAAAAGTAAGGGACAACCAATTGGATATAAAAGTGGGTGGTATAAGTTCTAGTGAAGCTTGCCCAATTATGCACCTATCTCAGCTTATTTCCGATTTATGAAGGGCATTCCTGATCGCAAAAAAAATACACATACTTCCATTTCCTTTTCACAATTTGGACTAGACTAGACTTCAATGTGAGGATATTTTACTGCAGTCCAATATTAAACCTATGATAACCTCACCCAATCCCGTGAGATAAACAACCCTTGATCGTATAACAATTTTATGTGAAGGGCCCTGCGCTTGAACATATTGGCAGGGGATTGTTGCCTCTACAACCACCCCTGTCTAAGTAATGAAACATGCATGGCTACTTTCAATTAAATGAGAGTTTTGAGAAGAACTTTGTAATCTCATTAAATATATTTTAAAATATCCTTTAGATAAAAAATTTGCGATGAAATAAAATACATATATATATATGAAATGAGTGTTTTGAGAAAAACCTATGACTTTCATATAAGACATTTTAAAATATTGTTATATTATAAATTTTTATTAAAATTAAAAAATTTATTATATATAGAGTCAGGATTCCCTAAAAATTAATATAAATGTATGTTAATATATTTTTTACAATTTTTTTCATTATTCCAAATCTTTATCCCCATAATTTAACTATTTTAATTCCTTCATAATTTACTTCAAATTTATTTAATTATTAAATTCATAATTTAAAATTTAATAAGTTAACCATATGTAAAACATACATACATACATATATATAGATATTCAGTTTTCAAAGTAAAAAACCAATAAATTTTCCCTATCAACTTTTCATAGTAGAAACCAGGAGTTTTCTCCCTATCAGAGGTTAATTAAAACAAGTTTTTAATTACTTCTAAATTTATTTTCAAGTTTTAATGATTATATATATGTATGTGTGAATTTTTGTTTTAATATTTAATATAAAATAAATATATTTAAAATATACTAAAAAAATATTGAAAAATTATAAAATTTTAAATAATAATATATATTTAAATACATATTTTTAATTATTATTTACATATTTAATGAAAATATAAAATAATTCAAAATTATAGAACAAAAGATAAATTTTAAATTTCAAAAACATATTTTTATATAATTTAAAATAAAATAACAATATGTTAAGTTTGGTATGTCTTTATGATGATGAATATATGCATCTAGCATGGCATTATTGGTTGATAAGATTTTATTGATATTGATGTGTTAAGTGAGGTGCAGCATTATAGCCAGCTTTACACTAACCAGTTTCCAAGAACAAGTTAAGGTGATATTCCCTATTATGCACTTGAATTATTTTGAAACTGAATAACTATGTGTGCATGTAGTAGCGCATAAGAAGACATTAGGGTCCAAAGAGATGAAGGTAAAATACCACATAAACAAGAAAGGATTGTACAATGTACAATTGAAGGACCAAGGAATGAATAATATAATGGTGTAGTATAGCTTTGATTAATCACAACATGGATATGAAAAGGAAAGATAAATTAACAAGCGGGGAGGCGTAGACTCTCCTGATTGGATGGAAACACTAGGGACCTGTAAGGTTGAAAATTAGAGCCTCGCCAGAGGACAAAAGAAACAAGCAGAAGAAAATGCATTCATATTGCAAAGCCTATCATAATTACAAAGTCAGAGGAAACATGATTTGGGAATCAACCATGGGGACATGGAAAGTCATTTTAGACATGAAGAAAGAAGTAACAGGGAAAATGAGAGTAGATCTAAAAAGACGCATAGGTTGTCTAGTCATGACATTCTGAAAGGAGGCACTACGCTAAGTACTCCTCAAAATAATTTAAGGACCCATGAACAACAATATGACAAATCATAGAAAATTCCACATCATCATAATTACTACCATCATCATGGGAAAAGAATGGAGAGAGAATATGTAATGAAGAATTTTAAGAAGGAAAAGATTCCTACATTTGATGGTGAAATAAGTAAATCAGAGGATGCAAAAGCCTAGCTACTAGGAATGGGAAAATTATTAAAAATTTACAACCCTTTAGAAAACATGAAAGAAAAGATAACTACCTTCAACCTAAACAGAAGGGTTCACATCTAATGGGCATACCTGAAAATGTAAAGGGAATAAGAGAAAAAGAGTTGTCATGGAAGGAATTTGAGGAATATTTTAGAAACAAGTATCTATGTGAGAGATACTTTGAAAACAAGGACAAGGAGGTCTATGAACTCATATTGGCTTAAATGAAAGATAATGAGTATACCACCAAATTCTTAGAGAGACTAAGGTATGTTCCATACCTTAAGGAAGACAAAGGAAAAATTCTGAGGTATGTTAGTGGATTGCGACAATATTTCAAGGATATAATCGATTTCAAAGAGCCCACGACATTAGAGGATGAAATTTGGAAGTTGAAGCATTGATATGAGTAGTCTAGGTGCATACTTGACTATAAGTCAGACTGGTAATTTAAAAGCAATTCCATGTCAAAAGGTAATAGGAAAAAAACAACCAAGGGAATGCATATGACTCCTATTAAACAAGATCACCAGTAGAGGTCCAACACTACCAGTAGAACTTTCTCTACTCAAGAATAATTCCATAGTAATGAGAAGGGTCGATATAAGTGTTGTACTTGTGGAGGGAATCATTGAATGAAACATTTCCCACAAAACAAGCACACTGGTCTGAGAGTGTATAATGCACAAGAAGTAGAGACATTCATAAACATGGCTCAAAATATTCCCAAAATTTCCAAAGCAGTGGATAATCACCAAATTTATCACCATGAAGTGATTATAGAGATGGAATTTATGCTTTGTGACCAAAACATTTCAACTTTCATTGACCCTCATTCAAATTTTAGCTACATCAGTCTATCTATTGTTGAGAAATGTGCACTAAAGAAGGAATAACACAATGATTCTTGTTTTGTTCAACTAGCCAGAAGGACAAAAAGAAGAATTGAGAATTAGGTGAGGGTTTTCATAATTGTATTGAATTAGATTCTAACTATTACAAACGTCAATGTGCTACCATTGGGATAATATAGCATATTATTAGGTATGGACAAGGTTTAGCTATCCCAAACCAAGGTATATTATTTTAGGAAGACTGTCGAATGCCTTGATGAAGTTACAAAGCATAGAGTATTGTATGTGTTAGAGTCCTATAATTTATAATATCACAAGGTGACTGATTATCGCTTTTATTGTCACTGAAAATAATATTCCATGGATATCATTTATCTTCAGAGAAATTAAGGGAGATCTTGACTGTCAAGAGTTTCAAATGAGTCTATCATCCTTTTAGTTCAGTTGAAAGAGGAAAACCATTTCTAATTAAGTATGATGATGAGAAATATCCATACTACCTTCATTTATTCTAGCTATCCTTTTCTTACCTTTAATTTTACCAAATTTTGACACTCCCCTGCTCTGAAATCCCATTCAAAGTCCTAGAACCCATATACATAACCTTTTTAGAATTACTACCTTATAAGACCCACTTGTGTTGAAAAATCCAAAAAAAAGTCTAAACTTTTCCCGCATTCTATGACCCACAAGTTCCAGCTTCTCTTTGCAAATCTTTTTCGAAGACTTAAAATTTACGAGATATGGTAGGACCCACCTAAAAATTCTATACATTACCAAAATTAGCATATAAACCTTTTAATTTCATAACTTCCTTACCTTTTGTCTTTTTCGCACTTGAAAACATTTAGCATGTCGCATGGTGCACTTCGCAACATTTATAACTTACCTGTAAACGACCGAAAGTTAAAAGTTTTAACTTGTGATGCAACCTGCTCGTATACCGCAAATCGCAAGCTTTAAAGGACAAGTACGGAGGTAAATGTTAAAATCACGAAGTGCAATGTGTGACACCCAACCTTGGCCCACATAGCACATATCACAAATTTCAAATGTTACTGCGTGATCTGGATTTTATGTAGGAACACAATAGAATATGGATATAACCATAAACACAGAGATGCAGTGGAAATAATGCTTCATTTTATTAATAAAAGAATGAATGAAATAATCTTACAAACATAATGGAAACAATCTAGGGTGCTGGTAGCGTATCTCTAAGAAGAGATTTGGTGTACGCATGCCTCTGAACTATGTTACATTGAGGCTCGAAGGCCTATTACAGACATAATGGAAATAGATGAGCTAGGGTACTGGCAGTGTATCCCTTATAAGATATGTGATGGCTACCAGCCCCCTAAACTATGTTACAATGAGGCCCGAACGCCTATTTATTGTTGAGAAACAATGTAAAATATGAAACGTCCAAATACCTAACTGTAGGAGATGAAGCACCAAAAATGTGGGCCCCGTTTGGGTAAATTGGTGTTTCAACTTCTAGGGGACAATAATTTGGCATCCAATCTTCATTTGATGTGCTCAATAGCTCATTAGAACGATCTGTCTAAGGACTACAACTTTTGGGGAAAAACAGGTAGCCCATTTCGCTCTCGGTTTTTCCAAAAAACGTCGTTTAGGTCCTCAAAATGGCTCTAGAAGTTCATGAATTGAAAAATGTTAGAAATAGTAAGTTGTGATGAAACTTAAAAATGGAAAGAACTGATGGCGGGGTTCAAATGGAATAGGTGGGTGGCCACCAATATCCACCTGGATCATTAATGCCCAAAAACGGCTTGGGGCGTGTAGGACCCGAAAACCTGCTAATAATAGTAAATTATTAGAAGTGAAAAGCTACAAGAATTGATGTTGCAGGTCCAAATGGAATAGGTGGGAAGCCACCGATATCCATCTAGATCATTCCTCCCTCCTTAGGAAGCAGTGGCCTCCATTTCGTTAAGTTCCTCCATGGGGCGGGGGGGGGCATTCTGCTAAACTTGGTAATGGATTTGTCCAGGATGTCATGGGCTTGTTGGCAGATGTGCTGGATGTAGATGTGCCATCAGTGGGCAGTGGTTGAAGGATCTAAGAAAATTTATCCATCATCGTGTTCCTTTGTTTCTCGAGGGCCTTCACGAGCAAGGTTTTGATAGGATATTCTGCTCCCTCGTCTTTCTTTCCTTCCGCAATGGGTGGTCATCAGGGTTTGCGAGGCTGATCTTATGACAGGTCAACTAGATCGAACTCAAACTCCTTATACCCTAACCGCATTGGGGAAATGCAAGGAAAAATAGAGAAAAATTAGACCCATTCCGATACGCGTGATCCTGATTTTATGAAAGAATGCAACAGAATATAGATATAACCATAAACAAAGAGATGCAGCGGAAATAATGCTTCATTTTATTAATAAAATAATGATTTAAATAAGCTTACAAACATAATGGAAAAAATCTAGGGCACTGGTAGCGAATCTCTGAGAAGAGATGTGGCATACGCAGGCCTATGAACTATGTTACATTGAGGCTAGAAGGCCTATTACAGACATAATGGAAATAGATGAGCTAGGGTATTGGCAACATATCCCTGAGAAGGAATGTGATGCCTACCAGCCCCCTGAACTGTGTTACAATGAGGCTCGAAGACCTATTTATTGTTGAGAAACAATGTAAAATGAAAAACGTCCAAAGACCTAACCCTAGGAGATGAAGCACCAAAACTGTGGGCCGTGTTTGGGTAAATTTGTGTTTCAACTTCCCGGGGACGTAACTTTGGCATCTAATCTCTGTTTGACATGCTCAATAGGTTGTTAGAAAGATATTTCCAAGGGCTACAACTTTTGGTGCAAGAAATCTAGCCCGTGTCGCTCTCGGTTTTCCCAAAAAACATTGTTTAGGGCCGCAAAACGGCTCTGGAAGTTTAGGATTCGAAAACTACTAAAAATAGTAAGTTGCGCTAAAAATTAAAATCAGAAAGAACTGGTGGCAGGGATTTAAATGGAATAGGTGGGTGGCCATCAATATCTACCTAGATCATTAATGCCCCAAAATGGGTTCAGGCGTGTAGGACCCGAAAACCTGTTAAAAATAACAAGCTGTTAGAAGAGAAAAGATGCAAGAATTGATGTTTCTGGCCCAAATGGAATAGGTGGGTGGCCACCGATATCCACTTGAATCATTCCTCCCTCCTTAGGAAGCAATGGTCACCATTGCATTAAGTTTATCCATGGGGGGGGATTCTGCTGAACTTGGTATTTGATTTGTCCAGGATGTTACGCGCCAGTTGGTGGACGTGTTGGATGTAGATGTGTCGTTGGTGGGCAGCCATTGAAGGATATGGGAAATGTTACCCATCATCGCGTTCCTCTGTTTCTCGAGGGCCTTCTTGAGCAATATTTGGATAGGATCTTCTACTCCCTCATCTTTCTTGCCTTCCGCAGTGGGGGGTTGTCAGGGTTTGCAAGGCTAATATTTCGACAGGTCAACCAGATCGAGCTCGAAATCCTTATAATCTAACTACAATGGGGACATGCAAAGGAAAATAGAGAAAAATTAGACCTGCTCCGATACGCGCGATCTAGATTTTATGAAAGAACGCAATAGAATACAGATATAATAATATACACAAAGATGCAGTTAAAATAATGATTTATTTTATTAATAAAAGAATGACTGAAATAAGCTTACAAAAATAATGGAAACAATCTAGGGCACTTGTAGCATATTTATGAGAAGATATGTGGCGTACATAGGCCTTTGAACTGTGTTACATTGAGGCTTGAAGACTTATTACAGACATAATGGAAATAGATGAGCTAGGGTACTGGCAGCTTATCCATGAGAAGAGATGTGATGGCTACCAGCCCCTATAACTATGTTACAATGAGGCTCAAAGGCCTATTTATTGTTGAGAAACAATGCAATATTTGAAACGTCCAAATACCTTACCATACGAGATGAAGCACCAAAATTGTGGGCCCCGTTTGGGTAAATTGGTGTTTCAACTTCCCAAGGACGTAACTTTAGCATCCAATCTCCGCTTAATTCACTAATAGCTTGTTAAAAATATCTATTTGAGAAATACAACTTTTGGTGCAAGCAAGAGAGCCCTTGTCGATCTCGGTTTTCCCAAAAAACATCGTTTAGGGCCTCAAAATGGCTCTGTAAGTTCAGGATCCAAAAACTGCTAAAAATAGTCAGTTGTACTGAAACTTAAAAACGAAAAGAAATAATGGTGAGGGTTCAAATGGAATAGATGGGTGGCCAACAATATTTACCAGGATCATTAATGCCCCAAAATGGCTTTAGGCGAGCAAGAACTGAAAACCTGCTAAAAATAGTAAACTATTGGAAGTGAAAAGCTGCAAGAATTGATGTTGCAAGTCCAAATGGAATAGGTGGGTGGCCATAGGTATCCACCTGGATCATTCCTCCCTCCTTAGGAAGCAATGGTCTCCATTGCATTAAGTTCCTCCATGGCGGGGGGGGGGGGGGGAATTCTGTTGAACTTGGTATTGGATTTGTCTAGGATGTCGCGGACGTGTTGGCAGATGTGATGGATGTAGATATGTTGTCGGTTGGCAACCATTGAAGGATATAGGAAAGGTTATCCATCATTTCGTTTTTATTTTTCTCGAGGACCTTCCCGAGTAAGATTTTGATAGGATCTTCTGCTCCCTCATATTTCCTTCCTTCCGCAGTGGGGGGTCATAGGGGTTTGCAAGGATGATCTTGCGATGGGCCAACCAGATCCAGCTCAGACTCCTTATATCGTGATCATGATGGGGACATGCAAAGAATAACAGAGAAAAAGAAGACTCGCCCCGATATGCGTGATAAGGATTTTATGCAGAAACCCAACATAATATAGATATAGCCATAAACACAGAGATGCAGTGGAAATAATGCTTCATTTTATTAATAAAATTATGGCTAAAATAAGCTTACAAACATAATGGAAACAATCTAGGGTGATGGTAGCGTATGTCTGAGAAGAGATGTGGCATACGCAGGCCTCTGAACTGTGTTACATTGAGGCTCGAAGGCCTATTATAGACATAATGGAAATAGATGAGCTAGGGTACCAGCAGCGTGTCCCTGAGAAGAGATGTGATGGCTACGAGCCCAAAAGCTCAATAGCTCATTAGAAATATCTCTCAGAGCACTACAACTTTTGGTGGAAGAAGGATGGCCCATGTTGCTCTTGGTTTTCCCAAAAAACATCATTTACGGACTCAAAAAGGCTCCAGAAGTTCAAGACCTGATCATTAATGCCCCAGAATATCCACCAATATCTAGCTGGATCATTAATTCCTCAAAATGGCTACGGGCATGAAGGACCCGAAAACCTGCGAAAAATAGTAAGCTGCTAGAAGTGAAAAGCTACAAGAATTGATGTTGCGGGTCCAAATGGAATAGGTGGGTAGCCACCGATATCCACCTAGATCCTTCCTTGCTCCTTAGGAAGCAATGGTCGCCATTGTGTTAAGTTCCTCCATCGAGGGGAAAATTCTGCTGAACTTGGTATTGGATTTGTGGAGGATGTTGTGAACCTTTTGGCAGACGTTCTAGATGTAGATGTGCCACCAGTGGGATGTTGTTGAAGGATCACAAATAATTTATCCATCATCGCTTTCCTCTGTTTCTTGAGGGCCTTCCCAAGAAATATTTTGATAGGATCTTATGCTCCATTGTCTTTCTTTCCTTCCGCAATCCAGGTTCGTCGGGGTTTGTGAGGCTGATCTTGCGATTGGTCAACCAGATCGAGCTCGAACTACCTATACCCTGACCACATTGGGGACATGTAAATAAAAATAGAGAAAAAGCAGTCTCGCTCCGATACACGTGATCGAAATTTTATGCAGGAACGCAACAGAATACAAATATAACCATAAACACACAGATGCATCGGAAATAATTCTTCATTTTATTAATAAAATAATGACGAAAATAAGCTTACAAACATAATGGAAACAATATAGGGAACTTGTAGTGTATCTCTGAGAAGAGATGTGGCATACGTAGGCCTCTGAACCGTGTTACATTGAGGCTTGAAGTCCTACTACACACATAATGGAAATAGATGAGCTAGAGTACTGACAACGTATCCCTGAGAAGAGATGTGATGGCTACTGGCCCCCTGAACTATGTTACAATGAGGCTTGAAGGCGTATTTATTGTTGAGAAAAAATTTAAAATCTGAAACATCCAAAGACCTAACCCTAGGAGATGAAGCGCAAAAATTGTGGGCCCCGTTTGGCTAAATTGGTGTTTCAACTTCCCAAGGACGTAACTTCAGCATCTGATCTCTGTTTGACACGCTCAATAGATCGCTAAAAATATCTTTTCATGGAATACAACTTTTAGTGCAGAAAAAATAGCTTATGACACTCTCAGCTTTTCAAAAAAACGTTTTTGAGGGCCTCAAAACGGCTCCTGAAGTTCAGGACTTGAAAACTGCTAAAAATAGTAAGTTTTGCTGAAACTTAAAAACAGAAAGAACTAATGGCGGGGGTTCAAACGGAATAGGTGGGTGGTCACCAATATCTACTTGGATCATCAATGCCCCAAAATGGCTTCGGGCATGCAGGACCCAAAAACCTGCTAAAAATAGTAAGCTGCTGGAAGTCAAAAGCTACAAGAATTGATGTTGCGTGTGCAAATGGAATAGTAGGATAGCCACTGATATCCACTTGGATCATTCCTCCCTCCTTAGGAAACAATGGTCTCCATTGCGTTAAGTTCCTCCATGGGTGGGTGGGGGGGGGGGGGGAGGGGGGGAGGGAATTCTGCTGAACTTGATATTTGATTTGTGCAAGATGTTGCGGACGTGTTGGTGGACATGCTAGATGTAGATATGTTTCATGTGGAAAATTGTTGAAAGATCTAGGAAAATTTATCCATCATCAGGTTCCTCTGTTTTGTGAGGGCCTTCTTGAGAAATATTTGTATAACATCTTCTACTCCCTCGTCTTTCTTTCCTTTCGCAATGGGGGGTCATCAGGGTTTGTGAGGCTGATCTTGCGACGGATCAACTAGATTAGGCTCGAACTCCTTATACCCTGACCACGTTGGGGACATGAAACAATAACAGAGAAAAATAAGACTCGCTCTGATACACGTGATCCAGATTTTATGCAAGAACAGAACATAATACAGATATAACCATAAACATAGAGATTCAATGGAAATAATGCTTGATTTTATTAATGAAAGAATGAATTAAATAAGAATACAAACATAATTGCAACAATTTAAGGTGCTGGTAGCATATCTCTGAGAAGAGATGTGGTGTACGCAGGCCTCTGAACTGTGTTACATTGAGGCTCAAAGGCATATTATAGACATAATGGAAATAGATGAGCTAGGGTACTGAAAACATATTGCTTAGAAGAGATGTGATGGGTACCAGTCCAATAGCTCAATATGTCGTTAGAAATATCTGTCTAAGGACTACAACTTTTGGTGCAAGAAAGATGGCACATGTCGCTCTCGGTTTTCTCAAAAAACATCGTTTAGGGCCTCAAAACAACTCTTAAATATTAGGACCCGATCATTAATGCCCCAAAATATCCACCAATATCCACCTAGATCATTAATTCATCAAAATGGCTTCGGGTGTGAAGGACCCGAAAACCTACAAAAAATAGTAAGCTGCAAGAATTGATGTTGCAGGGTTCAAATGGAATAGGTGGACGACCACCGATATCCACCTGGATCATTCCTAGATTTGTCCAGGATGTTGCGGACCTGTTGGTGGACATGTTAGATATAGATGTGCCACCAGTGGGAAGCCATTGAATGAACTGGGAAAATTTATCCACCATCACATTCCTCTGTTTCTCGAGGGCCTTCCCAAGGAAGATTTGGATAGGATCTTCTAGTCCCTCATCTTTCTTTCCTTCCACAATGTAGGGTCGTCAGGGTTTCCGAGGCTGACCTTGCGACCGGTCAACCAGATCAAGCTCGAACTCCTTATACCTTGATCGCATTGGGGACATGCAAAGAAAAACATAGAAAAATTAGACCTGCTCTGATACGCGTGATCCGAATTTTATGGAAGAATGCAACAGAATAGATATATAACCATAAACACAGAGATGCAACGACAATAATGCTTCATTTTTTTAATAAAATAATGACTAAAATAAGCTAACAAACATAATGGAAACAATTTAGGGTGCTGGTAGCATATCTTTGAGAAGATATGTGGCATACACAGGCCTTTGAACTATGTTACATTGAGGCTCAAAAGCCTATTACAGACATAATGGAAATAGATGAGTTAGGGTACTTGTAGCGTATCTCTGAGAAGAGATGTGATGGCTACCAGCCCCCTAAATTGTGTTACAATGAGGCTCGAAGCCCTATTTATTATTGAGAAACAATGTAAAATTCGAAACATCCAAAGACCTAACCCTAGGAGATGAAGCGCCAAAACTGTGGGCCCTGTTTGGGTAAATTGGTGTTTCAACTTCCCTGGGACGTAACTTTGCCATATGATCCCCATTTGATGGGCTTAATAGCTCATTAGAAAGATCTGTTCAAGGACTACAACTTTTGATACAAGATAAATAAATCATGTTGCTCTCGGTTTTCTCAAAAAATGTCGTTTAGGGCCTCAAAACGGCTCCAAATGTTTAGGACCAGAAAATTGCTAACAATAGTAAGTTGTTCTGAAACTTGAAAATGGAAAGAACTGATGGCAGGGGTTCAAATGGAATAGGTGGGTGGCCACCAATATCCACCTAGATCATTAATGCCCCAAAATGGCTTCACGTCTACAGGACCCGAAAACCTACTAAAAATAGTAAGATTATGGAAGTGAAAAGCCACAAGAATTGATGTTGCGGGTCCAAATGGAATAAGTTGGTGGCCAACGATATCCACCTGGATCATTCATCCCTCCTTAGGAAGCAATGGTCTCCATTGCGTTAGGTTCCTCCATGGGGGGGGAATTCTAATGAACATGGTATTGGATTTGTCTAGGATGTCGCAGACATGTTGGTGGGCGTGTTGGATGTAGATGTGCTATCGTTGGATAGCCATTGCAGGATCTGGGAAAATTTATCCATCGTCATGTCCCTGTGTTTCTCGAGGGCCTTCCCAAGGAATATTTTGATAGGATATTCTTCTCCCTCATCTTTCTTTCCTTTCGCAATGCGGGGTCATCAGGGGTTGCGAGGATGATCTTGCGATAGGTCAACCAGATCGAGCTCAAACTCCTTATACCCTGATCGCATTGGGGACATGCAAAGAAAAAAAGAGAGAAAGCAGACCCGCTCCAATATGCGTCATTTGAATTTTATGCAGGAACACAATAGAATACAAATATAACTATAAACATAGAGATGCAGCAGAAATACTGTTTCATTTTATTAATAAAATAATGACAGATATATGCTTCCAAACATAAAGGAAACAATCTAGGGTGCTGGTAGTGTATCTCTGAGAAGAGATTTAGCATACACAGGCCTCTGAACTGTGTTACATTGAGGCTTGAAGGCCTATTGCGAACATAATGGAAATATATGAGCTAGGGTATTGGCAGCACATCCCTGAGAAGAGATGTGATGGCTACCAGCTCCCTGAGCTGTGTTACAATGAGGCTCTAAGGCCTATTTATTGTTGTGAAACAACATAAACTCCGAAAAGTCAAAATATCTAACCCTAGGAGATGAAGCGCCAAAAATATGGGCCCCGTTTGGGTAAAATTGTTGTTTCAAATTCCCACGGATGTGACTTCAAAATTCGATCTCTGTTTTTCATGCTCAATAGCTCGTTAAGAAGATCTGTCCATTGACTACAATGTTTGGTGCACAAAGTCGCTCCTAGTTTTCCCAAAAAACGTCGTTTAGGGCCTCAAAATAGCTTTGGAAGTTCAGGACCCAAAAAATGCTAAAAATAGCAAGTTGTGCTCAAACTTAAAAACATAAATAACTGATGGCGAGGGTTCAAATGGAATAGGTGGGTGGCCACTAATATCTGCTGGGATCATTAATGCCCCAAAATGGCTTCAAGTGTGCAATACCTAAAAACCTGCTAAAAATAGTAAGTTACTGGAAGTGAAAAGCTGCAAGAATTGATGTTGCAGGTCCAAATTGAATGGGTGGGTGGCCACTGATATCCGCCTTGATCATTCCTCCCTCCTTAGGAAGCAATGGTCTCCATTGCATTAAGTTCCTCCATGGGGGGGAGGGGGGGGAATTTCTGCTGAACTTGGTATAGGATTTGTCTAGGATGTCATGGACTTGTTGGAAGACGTGATGGATGTAGATGTGCCACCAGTGCACAGCCGTTGAAGGATCTAGGAAAATTTATCCATCATCGCATTCCTCTATTTCTCGAGGGCCTCCCCAAGCAACATTTTGATAGGATCTTCTACTCCCTCATATTTCTTTTGTTCTCCAATGGGGGGTCATCGGAGTTTGTGAGGCTGATGTTGCAACGGTTCAACTAGATCAAGCTTGATCTCCTTATACCCTAACCGCGTTGTGGACATGCAAAGAAAAACAGAGAAAAATCAGACCCGCTTTGATACGCGTGATCCATATTTTATGAAGGAATGTAACAAAATACAGATATAACCATAAAAACAGAGATGTAGCGTAAATAATGCTTCATTTTATTAATAAAAGACTGACTGAAATAAGCTTACAAACATAATGGAAACAATCTAGGGTGCTAGTAGCGTATCTCTAAGAAGAGATGTGGCGTACGCAGGCCTCTAAACTGTGTTACATTGAGGTTGGAAGGCCTATTACAAACATAATGGAAATATATGAGCTATGGTACTGGCAGTGTATCCCTGAGAAGAGATGTGATGGCTACCAACCCCCTGAACTATGTTACACTGAGGCTCGAAGGTATATTTATTGTTGAGTACAATGTAGAATATGAATTATCCAAAGACCTAACCCTGGGAGATGAAGTGCCAAAACTATGGGCCCTATTTGGGTAAATTGATATTTTAACTTCCTGGGGACATATATTTGGCATCCGATCTCCATTTAACATGGTCAATAGCTCGTTAGAAATATTAGTTCGGTGACTACAAATTTTGTTGCTAGAAATTTGGCCCATGTCATTCCCAGTTTTCCCAAAAAACATCGTTTAGGGCCTCAAAACAGCTCCGGAAGTTCAGGACTCGAAAACTGCTAAAAATAGTAAGTTGTGTTGAAACTTAAAAACAAAAATAACTGATGGCAGCGGTTCAAATGGAATCTGTGGGCGGCCACCAATATCCACCTAGATCATTAATGCCCCAAAATGGCTTCGGTCGTGCAGGACCCGAAATCCTATTAAGAATAGTAAGCTGCTGGAAGTGAAAAGCTACAAGAATTGATGTTGCAGGTCCAAATGAAATAGGTGGGCGGCCACCGATATCCACCTGGATCATTCCTTCCTCCTTAGGAAGCAATGGTGTCCATTGCATTAAGTTTTTCCATGGGGGGGGAGAATTCTACTGAACTTGGTATTAAATTGGTCCAGAATTTCGCGGACCTGTTGGCGGACGTGTTGGATTTAGATGTGTCGCCGGTGGGCAATCGTTGAAGGATATGGGAAACGTTATCCATTATCACGTTCCTCTATTTCTCGAGGGTCTTCACGAGTAATATTTTTATAGGATATTCTACTCCCTCGTCTTTCTTTCCTTCCGCAATGGGGGGTCATCGGGGTTTGCGAGGCTGATCTTCCGATGGGTCAACCAGATCCAGCTCGAACTCCTTATACCTTGACTGCATTGGGGACATGAAAATAAAAACAGAGTGAAATTAGAATTTCTCCAATATACGTGAT
Source organism: Pinus albicaulis (assembly GCA_034641835.2). Taxonomy (NCBI): domain Eukaryota; kingdom Viridiplantae; phylum Streptophyta; class Pinopsida; order Pinales; family Pinaceae; genus Pinus; species Pinus albicaulis. The sequence continues at coordinate 915,135,315 of CM076569.1, forward strand.
CTGGATTTTATGCAGGAACACAATAAAATACATATATAACCATAAACACAGAGATGTAGTGGAGATAATACTTCATTTTATTAATAAAATAATGATAGAAATAAGCTTATAAAAATAATGGAAAAATCTAGGGTACTGGTAGCGTATCTCTAAGAGGATATGTGGCATACACAGGCCTCTGAACAGTGTTACATTGAGGCTCAAAGGGCTATTTATTGTTGAGAAGCAATGTAAAATTTGAAACGTTCAAAGACATAACCCTAGGAGATGAAGCGCCAAAAATGGGGGCCTCGTTTGGATAAATTGGTGTTTCAACTTCTAGGGACATAAATTCGACATCCAATCTCCATTTGAAATGCTTAATAGCTCGTTAGAAAGATCTATCCTTGGACTAAAAATTTTGGTGCAGAAAAGATAGTCCATGTTTCTCTCGGTTTCCCAAAAAACATCGTAAAGGGACTCAAAATGGCTCAGGAAGTTCAGGACCTGAAAACTGCTAAAAATAGTAAGTTGTGCTGAAACATAAAACAAAAAGAACTGATGGTGGGGGTTCAAATTTAATATTTGGGTGGCCACCAATATCCACCGAGATAATTAATTCCCAAAAATGTCTTTGGGCGTATAGGACCCGAAAACCTGTTAAAAATAGTAAGATAATGGAAGTGAAAAGCTTCAAGAAATAATGTTGTAGGTCCAAATGGAATAGTTGGGTAGCCACCAATATATACCTAGATCATTCCTCCCTCCTTAGGAAGCAATGGTATTCATTGCACTAAGTTCCTCCATGTGAGGGAAAATTTTTTTGAACTTGGTATGGGATTTGTCCACGATGTTGCAGACCTATTCACAGATGTGATGGATGTCGATGTGTCGCTGGTGGACAGCCGTTGTAGGATCTAGGAAAAGTTATCCATCATTGCGTTCCTTTGTTTCTCGAGGGTCTTCCCGAACAAGATTTTGATAAGATCGTCTGCTCCCTCGTCTTTCTTTCCTTTCGAAATGGGGGGTCGTCGGGGATTTGCGAGGCTGATCCTGCGATGGGTCAAACAGATCGAGCTTGAAATCCTTATACCCTAACCCTGTTAGGGAATGCAAAGAATAACAAAGAAAAAACAGACACGCTCCAATACGTGTGATCCAAATTTTATGGAGGAATGCAACATAATACAAATATAGCCATAAACATAGAGATGTAATGGAAATAATGCAACAGTTTATTAATAAAAGAATGACTGAAATAAGCTTACAAAAATAATGGAAACAATATAGGGCACTGGTAGTGTATCTCTGAGAAGAGATGTGGCATACATAGGCCTTTTAACTGTGTTACATTGAGGCTGGAAGGACTATTACAGACATAATGGAAATAGATGAGCTAGGGTACTGGTAGCGTATCCCTGAGAAGAGATGTGATGGATACCAGCCCCCTAAACTGTGTTAAAATGAGGCTCAGAGGCATATTTATTGTTGAGAAACAATGTAAAATCTGAAACATCCAAATACCTAACCCTAGGAGATGAAGCGCCAAAACTATGGGCCCCATTTGGGTAAATTGGTGTTTCAACTTCCCGAGGACATAACTTTGGCATCTGATCTCCATTTAACATGCTCAATATATCGCTAGAAATATCTGTCCAAGGACTACAAATTTTGGTGCAAGAAAGATGGCCCATTTCCCTCCTAGTTTTCCCAAAAAACATCCTTTAGGGCCTCAACACGGCTTCGGAAGTTCAGTACCCAAAAACTGCTAAAACTAACAAGTTGTGTTGAAACTTAAAAACATAAATAACTGATGGCAGGGGTTCAAATGGAATAGGTGGGTGGCCTCCAATATCCATACGGATCATTAATGCCCCAAAATGGCTTCGGGCCTGCAGGACCTAAAAACTTGCTAAAATTAGTAAGCTGCTGGAAGTGAAAAGCTACAAGAATTGATGTTGCAGGTCCAAATTGAATAGGTGGGTGGCCACTGATATCCACCTGGATTATTCCTCCCTCCTTAGGAAGCAATGGTCTCCATTGCATTAAGTTCCTCCATGGGTGAAATTTTGCTGAACTTGGTATAGGATTTATCCAGGATGTCGTGGACCTATTGGCAGATGTGCTGGATGTATATGTGCCACCAGTGGGTAGCCGTTGAAGGATTTGGGAAAATTTATCCATCATCGCATTCCTCTGCTTCTCGAGGGCCATACCGAGTAAGATTTTGATAGGATCTTCTGCTCCCTCGTCTTTCTTTCCTTCTGTAATTTCGGTTCGTCGGAGTTTGCGAGGCTAATCGTGCGATGGGTAAACCAAATCGAGCTCGAACTCATTATACCCTGAACACGTTGGGTACATGCAAAGAAAAACAAATAAAAAGCAGACCCGCTCTGATATGCGTGATCCAGATTTTATGCAGGAACACAAAAAAATAGAGATATAACCATAAACATAGAGATGTAGCGGAAATAATGATTCCTTTTATTAATAAAAGAATGACTGAAATAAGCTTACAAACATAATGGAAAAAATCTAGGGTGTTGGTAGCTTATCTTTGAGAATAGATGTGGCATACACAGGCCTTTGAACTATGTTAAATTGAGGCTGGAAGGCCTATTACAAACATAATGTAAATATATGAGCTAGGGTATTGGAAGTGTATCCATGAGAAGAGATGTGATGGCTACCATTCGCCTAAACTGTGTTACAATGAGGCTCAAATGCCTATTTATTGTTGAGTAACAATGTAAAATCTGAATCGTCAAAAGATCTAACCCTCGGAGATGAAGTGCCAAAACTGTGGGCCCTATTTTGGTAAATTGGTATTTCAACTTCTTGGGGACGTACCTTTGGCATCTAATATTTGTTTGACATGATCAATAGCTCATTAGAAATATCTGTTCTAGGACTACAACTTTTGGTGCCAAAAATATTTCCCATGTCGTTCTCAGATTTCCCAAAAAATGTCGTTTAGGGCCTCAAAACGGCTCCGGAAGTTCAAGACCCAAAAACTGCTTAAAATAGTAAGTTGTGCTGAAAATTAAAAAAAGAAAGAACTGATGGTGGGGGTTCAAATGGAATAGGTGGGAAGCAACCAATATCCACCTAGATCATTAATGCCCCAAAGTGGCTTCGGTTGTGCAGGACTCGAAAACTTGCTAAAAATAATAAGCTGCCGGAAGTGAAAAGCTCAAGAATTGATGTTGCAAGTCCAAATGGAATAGGTGGGTGACCATCAATATCCACTGGGATCATTCCTCCCTCCTTAGGAAGCAATGGTCTCCATTGCATTAAGTTCCTCCATGGGGGGGAAAATTTTGCTGAACTTGGTATTGGATTTCTCTAGAATGACGCGGACCTATTGGCAGACATGCTACACGTAGATATGCCGCCGGTGGGCAACCATTGAAGGATATGGGAAATTTTATCCATCATCGCGTTCCTCTATTTCTCAAGGGTCTTTCCGAGTAAGATTTTTATAGGATATTCTGCTCCCTCGTCTTTCTTTCCTTCCACAATGGGGGGTCATCAGGGTTTGCGAGGCTGATCTTGCAATGGGTCAACTAGATCAAGCTCGAACTCCTTATACCCTAACTGCTTTAGGGACATGCAAAGAAAAATAGAGAGAAATAAAACCTGATCCAATACACGTCATCCAAATTTTATGCAGGAACACAACATAATACATATATAACCATAAACATAGAGATGCAGTGGAAATAATACTTCATTTTATTAATAAAATAATGATAGAAATAAGCTTAAAAAAATAATGGAAAAAATCCATGGCACTGGTAGCGTATCTTTGAGAAGAGATGTGGTGTACATAGGCCTATGAACTGTGTTACATTGAGGCTCAAAGGCCTATTATAGACATAATGGAAATAGATGAGCTAGGGTACCGACAAATTTTCCCTGAGAAGAGATGCAATGGCTACAAGCCCCCTGAACTGTGTTACAATGAGGCTCAAAGGCCTATTTATTTTTGAGAAGCAATGTAAAATTTGAAATGTCCAAAGACCTAACCCTAAGAGATGAAGCGCCAAAATTGTGGGCCCCGTTTGGATAAATTGGTGTTTCAATTTTCCAGGGACGTAAATTCGGCATCCAATCTTTGTTTGACAGGCTCAATAGCTCGTTAGAAATATCTATCCGTGGAATACAACTTTTGGTGTAGAAAAGATAGCCCATGTCACTGTTGGTTTTCCCAAAAAACATCGTTTAGGGCCTCAAAACATCTCTAGAAGTTCAGGACCCAAAAACTGCTAAAAATAGTAAGTTGTGCTGAAACTTAAAAATAGAAAGAACTGATGGTAGGGGTTCAAATGGAATAGGTGGGTGGCCACCAATATCCACTTGGATCATTAATGCCCCAAAATGGCTTCGGGTGTGCACGAATCGAAAATCTGGTAAAAATAGTAAGCTCCTTGAAGTAAAAAGTTGCAAGAATTTATGTTGCTAGTCCAAATGGAATAGGTGGGAAACCACCAATATCCACTTGGATCATTCCTCCCTCCTTGGGAAGCAATGGTCGCCATTGCATTAAGTTCCTCCATGGGGGGGAAATTCTACTGAACTTGGTATTGGATTTGTCCAGGATGTCACAGACCTATTGGTAGATGTGTTGGATGTAGATGTGTCACTGGTGGGTAGCCATTGAAGGATCTGGGAAAAGTTATCCATCATTGCGTTTCTCTGTTTTGCGAGGGCCTTCCTGAGACATATTTTGATAGGATTTTCTTCTCCCTCATGTTTCTTTCCTTCCGCAATGGGGGATCATCGGGGTTTGCAAGGCTGATCTTGCGATGGGTCAACTAGATTGAGCTCGAACTCCTTATACCCTGACTGCATTAGGGACATGCAAAGAACAAAAGAGAAAAAGAAGACTCGCTCTGATATCCGTGATCTGGATATTATGTAGGAACACAACATAATACAAATATAACCATAAACACAGAGATGAAGTGGAAATAATGCTTCATTTTGTTAAGAAAAGAATGATTGGAATAAGCTTACAAACCTAATGGAAACAATCTAGGGAGTTGGTAGCATATCTCTGAGAAGAGATGTGACAGACGCAGGCCTCTGAACTATTTTACATTAAGGCTTGAAGGCCTATTAAAGACATAATGGAAATATATGAGGTAGGGTACCGACAGCGTATCCGTGAGAAGATATGTGATGGCTGTCAGCCCCCTAAACTGTGTTACAATGAGGCTCGAAGGCCTATTTATTGTAGAGTAGCAATGTAAAATTCGAAACGTCGAAAGACCTAACCCTAGGAGATGAAGCGCCAAAACTGTGTGGCTCGTTTGGGTAAATTGGTGTTTCGACGTCTTGGGGACGTAACTTTGGCATCTGATCTCTGTTTGACGCACTCAATGGATATTTAGAAAGATATGTTTGAGGAATACAACTTTTGATGCAAAAAATATAACTAATTTGCTCTCGATTTTCCCAAAAAACTTCGTTTAGAGCCTCAAAACGGCTCCAGAAGTTGAGGACCTGAAAACTGCTAAAAATAGGAAGTTGTGTTGAAACTTAAAAATAGAAAGAAATAATGGCGGGGGTTCAAATGGAATAGGTGGGTGGCCACTAATATCCATCTCGATCATTAATGCCCCAAAATGGCTCTGCGCATGCAGGACCCTAAAACCTACTAAAAATAGTAAGCTCCTAGAAGTGAAAAGCTATAAGAATTGATGTTGCGGGTCCAAATGGAGTAAGTGGGTGGCCACCGATATCAACCTTGATAATTCGTCCCTCCTTAGGATGCAATGGTCTCCATTACGTTAAGTTCCTCCATGGGGGGGGGGGGGGAATTCTGCTGAACTTAGTATTGGATTTGTCTAGGATGTCATGGACCTATTAACAGATGTGCTAGATGTAGATGTGCTACTGGTGGGTAGCCATTGAAGGATTTGGGAAAATTTATCCATCATCGCATTCCGCTATTTATTGAGGGCCTTCTTCCTGAGAAATATTTTGATAGGATCTTCTGCTCCCTCGTCTTTCTTTCCTTCTGCAATGGGGGGTCATCGTTGTTTACGAGGCTGGTCTTACGATGGGTCAACCAGATCGAGCTCTAACTCCTTATACCCTGACCACATTGGGGACATGCAAATAAAAACAGAGAAAAATTAGACTCGCTCTGATACGTGTGTTCCATATTTTATGTAGGAACACAACAGAATGCAGATATAACCATAAACACAAAGATGCAGCGCAAATAATGCTTCATTTTATTAATAAAATAATTATTGAAATAAGTTTACAAACATAATGGAAACAATCTAGTGTGTTGGTAGCATATCTATGAGAGGAGATGTGGCATATTCAGGCCTCTAAACTTTGTTACATTGAGGCTTGAAGGTCTATTACAAACATAATGGAAATAGATGAGCTAGGGTACTGGAAACGTATCCCTGAGAAGAGATGTGATGGCTACCAACCCCCTAAACTGTGTTACAATGAGGCTGTAAGGCATATTTATTGTTGAGAAACAATGTAAAATCTGAAACGTCCAAGTACCTAACCCTAGGAGATGAAGCGCCAAAACTATGGGCCACATTTGGGTAAATTGGTGTTTTAACTTTCCAGGGATGTAACTTCAACATCTGATCTCCATTTGACATGCTCAATATCTCGTTAGAAATATCTATCTATGGAATACAACTTTTGGTGCATGAAAGATAGTTGATATTGCTCTCAGGTTTCCCAAAAAACGTTGTTTAGGGCCTCAAAATGGCTCCAGAAGTTCAGGACCCGAAAACTGCTAAAAATAATAAGTTGTGTTGAAACTTAAAAATGGAAAGAAGTAATGGTGAGGGTTCAAATGGAATAGGTTGGTGGGCACCAATATCCAGCTGGATCATTAATGCCCCAAAATGGCTTCACGCGTGTAGGACCCGAAAACCTGATAAAAATAGTAAGTTGCTGGAAGTGAAAAGCTGCAAGAATTAATCTTCCGAGTCGAAATGGAATAGGTGGGTAGCCACTGATATCCACCTGGATCATTCCTCCCTCCTTAGGAAGCAATGGTCTCCATTGCATTAAGTTCCTCCATGGGGGGGGGGGGGGGGGGGGGGGGGGGGGGGAATTCTGCTGAACTTGGTATTGGATTTGTCCAGGATGTCGTGGATCTGTTGGGGGATGTGTTGGAGCTAGGTGTGCTGCCAGAGGTCAACCATTGAAGGACCTGGGAAATGTTATCCATCATCGCTTTCCTCTATTTCTCGATGGTCTTCTCGAGAAATATTTTGATAGGATCTTCTACTCTCTCGTCTTTCTTTCCTTCTGCAACAGGGGGTCGTCGGAGTTTGCAAGGCTGATCTTGCGACGAGTCAATTAGATCGAGCTCGAACTCCTTATACCCTAACTGCGTTGGGGACATGCAAAGAAAAACAGAGAAAAATCAGACCCACTCTCTTATGCGTGATCCATATTTTATGCAAGAACGCAACATAATACAGATATAACCATAAACAAAGAGATGCAATGGAAATAATTCTTCATTTTATTAATAAACGAATGACTGAAAAAAGCTTACAAACATAACAGAAACAATCTAGGGCGTTGGTAGTGTATCTCTGAGAAGAGATGTGGCATACATAGGCCTCTGAACTGTGTTACATTGAGGCTCGAAGGAATATTATAGACATAATGAAAATAGATGAGCTAGGGTACCGACAACGTATCGTTGAGAAGAGATGTGATGGCTACCAGCCCAATAGCTCATTAGCTCGTTAGAAAGATCTGTCAGAGGACTACAACTTTTGGTGCAAGATAGATGGTCCATGTCACTCTCGGTTTTCCCAAAAAATGTCGTTTAGGGCCTCAAAACAGCTTAGGAAGTTCAGGACCCGATCATTAAAACCCCAAAATATCCACCAATACCCACCTGGATCATTAATTCCCCAAAATGGCTTCAGGCGTGAAGGACCCAAATACTTGCTAAAAATAGTAAGTTGTTGGAAGTGAAAAGCTGCAAGAATTGATGTTCGGGGTCCAAATGGAATAGGTTGGCATCCACCGATATCCACCTAGACCATGCCTCAATTTGTCTAGGATGTCGTAGACCTGGTGGTGGATGTGTTGGATGTAGATGTGCCGCCGGTGGGCAGATGTTTAAGGATCTAGGAAAATTTATCCGTCATCGTGTTCCTCTATTTCTCGAGGGCCTTCCCGAGAAATATTTCAATAGGATCTTCTGGTCCCTCATCTTTCTTTCCTTTAGCAAAGGGGGGTCATCGGGCTTTGCGAGGCTGATCTTCAGATGGCTCAACTAGATCGAGCTCGAACTCCTTATACCTTGAACACATTGGGGACATGTAAAGAAAAATAGAGAAAAGCAGACCCGCTCCGATACGCGTGATTCAAATTTTATGCAGGAATGAAACAGAATGAAGATATAACCATAAGCACAGAGATCCAACATAAATAATGCTTCATTTTATTAATAAAAGAATGACAAAAATAATCTTACAAACATAATGGAAACAATCTAGGGCACTGGTAGCGTATCTCTGAGAAGAGATGTTGCATACACAGGCCTCTGAACTGTGTTACATTAAGGCTCAAAGCCCTATTACAGACATAATGGAAATAGATGAGCTAAGGTACTGGCAGCGCATCCCTGAAAAGAAATGTGATGGTTACCAGGCCCCTGAACTATGTTAGAATGACGCTTGAAGGACTATTTATTTTTGAGTAACAATGTAAAATATGAAACATCAAAAGACCCAACCCTAGGAGATAAAGCGCCAAAACTGTGGGCCTCGTTTGGGTAAATTGGTGTTTCAACTTCCCGAGGATGTAACTTTGGCATCCAATCTCTATTTTATGTGTCCAATAGCTCGTTAGAAAGATATGTCCGAGGACTACAAATTTTTGTGCAAGAAAGATGGTGCATATTGTTCTCAGTTTTACCAAAAATTGTCATTTAGAGCCTCAAAACAACTCTGAAAGTTCAGGACCCGAAAACTGTTAAAAATAGTAAGTTGTGATGAATCTTAAAAACCAAAATAACTGATGGCGAGTTTCAAATGGAATAGGTGGGTGGCCACCAATATTGACCTGGATCATTAATGCCCAAAAATGGCTTCGGGCATATAGGACCCAAAAACCTGCTAAAATAGTAAGTTGCTGGAAGTGAAAAGCTGCAAGAATTGATGTTACGAGTCCAAATGGAATAGGTGGGTGGTCACTGATATCCACCTCGATCATTTCTCCCTACTTAGGAAGAAATGCTATCTATTGCATTAAGTTCGTCCATTTGGGGGGGGGGGGAAATTGTGCTGAACTTGGTATTGAATTTGTCCAAGATGTCGTGGACCTCTTGGCGGATGTGCTGGATGTATATGTGCCACTATTGGGTAGCTGTTCAAGGATCTGGGAAACATTATCTATCTCCACTTTCCTTTGTTTCTTAAGGGCCTTCACGAGCAAGATTTTGATAGGATCTTCTACTCCCTCGTCTTTCTTTCCTTCCACAATGGGGGGTCATCACGGTTTATGAAGATGATCTTACGATGGGCCAACTAGACTGAGCTCGAACTCCTTATACCCTGACCATGTTGGGGACATGAAAAGAAAAATAGAGAGAAAGAAGACCCGCTCTGATATGCAAGATCCCGAATTTATGCTGGAACATAACAGAATACAGATATAACCATAAACATAGAGATGCAGTGGAAATAATGCTTCATTTTATTAATAAAAGAATGAAAAAAATAAGCTTACAAAAATAATGGAAACAATGTGGGGCACTGGTAGCGTATCTATGAGAAGAGATGTGGCATACATGGGCCTTTGAACTGTGTTACATTGAGGCTCGAAGGCCTATTATAGACATAATGGAAATAGATGAGCTAGGGTACTGGCAGCGTATCCCTGAGAAGAGATGTGATGGTTACTAGCCCCCTAAAAATAGTAAGTTGTGATGAAACTTAAAAAAGGAAAGAACTGATGGCCTGGGTTCAAATGGAATAGGTGGGTGGCCACCAATATCCACCTAGATCATTAATTACCAAAAATAATTTCGGGCGTACAAGACCCAAAAGCCTGCTAAAAATAGTAAGCTGCTGGAAGTGAAAAGCTACGAGAACTGATGTTGTGGGTCCAAATGGAATATGTCGATGACCACTGATATCCACCTGGATCATTCCTCCCTCCTTAGGAAGCAATGGTCTCCATTACGTTAAGTTTGTCCATGGGGGGGGGAAATTCTTCTGGACTTGGTATTTGATTTGTCTAAGATGTCACGGACCTCTTGGCAGATGTGATGGATGTAGATGTGCCACCGATGGGCAGCCGTTGAAGGATATGGGAAAAAGTATCCACCATCGCGTTCCTCTGTTTCTCGAAGGCCTTCCCGAGCAAGATTTTGATCAGTTCTTCTGCTCCCTCATCTTTCTTTCCTTCTGCAATGAGGGGTCATCAGGGTTTGCGAAGCTGATCTTGTGATGGGCCAACCAGATCGATCTCGAACTCTTTATACCCTAACCATGTTGGGGACATGCAAATAAAAAAGAGAAAAAGCAGACCCACTCCGATATGCATGATCCAAATTTTATGCAGGAACACAACATAATACAGATAGAACCATAAACATAGAGATGCAACATAAATAATGCTTCATTATATTAATAAAAGAATGACTGAAATAAGCTTACAAGCATAATGGAAACAATCTAGGGTTTTGGTAGTGTATCTTTGTGAAGAGATGTGGCGTACGCAGGCCTCTGAATTGTGTCACATTGAGGCTCGAAGGCCTATTACAGAGATAATGGAAATAGATGAGCTAGGGTACTGGCAGCGTACCCTTGAGAAGAGATGTGATTGCTACTAGGCCAATAGCTCAATAGCTTGTTAGAAAGATCTGTCAGAGGACTGCAACCTTTGGTGCAAGAAATATGGCTCATGTCGCTCTCGGTTTTCCCAAAAAATGTTTTTTAGGGCCTCAAAACCAATTTAAAAGTTTAGGACTTGATCATTAATGCCACAAAATATCCACCAATATCCACTTGGATCATTAATGTGCCAAAATGGCTTCGGGTAGGCAGGACTTGAAAACCTGCTAAAAATAGTAAGTTGTTGGAAGTGAAAAGCTGCAAGAGTTGATGTTGTGGGTCCAAATGGAATAGGTGGGCAGCCACCGATATCCTCCCGAATCATTCCTAGATTTGTCCAGGATGTTGCAAACCTATTAGAGGATATGCTGGATGTATATGTGCCACTGGTGGGTAGCTGTTGAAGGATCTGGGAAATGTTATCCATCACCTTATTGCTCTATTTCTCGAGGGCCTTCCCGAGCAAGAATTTGATAGGATCTTCTTCTCCCTCGTCTTTATTTCCTTCTGAAATAGGGGGTCATCGAGGTTTGCAAGGCTGATCTTGCAATGGGTCAACCAGATCGAGCTCGAATGCCTTATACCCTAATCACATTGGGGACATGTAAAGAAAAACAGAGAAAAAGCAGAACCGCTCTGATACGCGTGATTCGGATTTTATGCAGGAACGCGACAGAATAAATATATAACCATAAACACATAGATGCAATGGAAATAATGCTTCATTTTATTAATAAAATAATGACTAAAAAAATCTTACAAAAATAATGGAAACAATCTAGGGCACTGGTAGCGTATCTCTGAGAAGAGATGTTGTGTACGCATGCCTTTGAATTGTGTTACATTGAGGCTCGAAGCCCTATTACAAACATAATGGAAATAGATGAGCTAAGGTACTGACAACGTATCCCTGAGAAGAGATGTGATGTCTACCAGCCCCTGTACAATGTTACAATGAGGCTCGAAGATCTATTTATTTCTCAGTAACAAGGTAAAATCTGAAACGTCGAAATACCTAACCCTAGGAGATGAAGCGCCAAAACGGTGGGCCTCGTTTGGGTAAACTGGTGTTTCAACTTCCCAGGGACGTAACTTTGGCATCTGATATCTGTTTGACACGTTCAATAGCTCGTTATAAATATATGTTCGAGAACTACAACTTTTGGTGCAAAAAAAATGGCCGATAGTGTTCTCGATTTTCCAAAAAAATCTCGTTTAGAGCCTCAAAACAGCTCCAGAAGTTCAGGACCCGAAAAATTCTAAAAATAGTAAGTTGTGATGAAACTTAAAAACAAAAAGAACTGATGGTGGGGGTTGAAATGGAATATGTGGCTGACCACCAATATCCACCTGGATCATTAATGACCCAAAATGGCTTCGGGAGTACAGGACCCTAAAACCTGCTAAAAATAGTAAGTTACTGGAAGTGAAAAGATGCAAGAATTGATGCTGCAGGTCGAAATGGAATAGGTGGGTGGCCACCAATATCCACCTGGATCATTCCCCCATCCTTAGGAAGCGATGTTCTCCATTGCATTAAGTTCCTCCATGGGGGGGAGGAAATTCTGCTGAACATGGTATTGGATTTGTCTAGGATGTCATGAACCTATTGGCAGATGTGCTAGATGTAGATGTGCTACCTATGGGTAGCCATTGAAGGATCTAGGAAATTTTATCCATCATCATATTCCTCTACTTCTCGAGGGCCTTCACGAGTAATATTTTGATAAGATATTCTTCTCCCTCTTCTTTCTTCCCTTCCGCAATGGGGGGTTGTCAGGGTTTGCGACGATGATCTTGTGATGGGTCAACCGGATCATGCTTGAACTCATTATACCCTAACTGCATTGGGGACATGCAAAGCAAAACAGAGAAAAAAAAGACCTGCTCTGATATGCGTGATCTGAATTTTATGCAGGAACGCAACAGAATACAGATATACCCATAAACACAGAGATGCATCTGAAATAATGCTTCATTTTTTTAATAAAAGAATGACTGAAATAAGCTTACAAACATAATTGAAACAATCTAGGGCACTGGTAGCTTATCTATGATAAGAGATGTGGCGTACGTAGGCCTCTGAGCTATGTTACATTGAGGCTAGAAGGCCTATTACATACATAATGGAAATAAATGAACTAGGGTACTGAAAGCATATCCCTGAGAAGAGATGTGATGGCTACTAGCCCCCTAAACTATGTTACAATGAGGCTCAAAGGCTTATTTATTATTGAGAAACAATGTAAAATCCAAAACGTCCAAAGACCTAACCCTAGGAGATGAAGCGCCAAAATTGTGGGCCCCGTTTGAGATTGGTACTTCAACTTCCCAGGGACGTAGCTTTGGGATCCGATCTTTATTTGATGTGGTAAATAGCTCACAAGAAATATATGTATGAGGAATGCAAATTTTGGTGTACGAAGGATAGCACATGTCGCTTTCAATTTTCCCAAAAAACGTCATTTAGGGCCTCAAAACGGCTCTGAAAGTTCAAGACCCAGAAACTGCTAAAAATTGTAAGTTGTGCTAAAACTTAAAAATGGAAAGAACTGATGGCGGGGGTTCAAATGGAATGGGTGGGTGGCCACCAATATCCACCTGGATCATTAATGCCCCAAAATGGCTTCGGGTGTGCAGGTCCTGAAAACCTGCTAAAAATAGTAAGCTTCTAGAAGTGAAAAGTTGCAAAAATTGATGTTGCGGGTCCAAATGGAGTAGGTGAGCCACCACCGATATCCACCTAGATCACTGCAGGAGGTAAAATGTTAAAAAAGCCAACGTACGATGTGTGATGCCTGGTGGGACCCGATCACACATCGCAGATGACAAATGATAAAGGTTAAGTGCAATAGGTTAATGTTAAAGACTACGGAGTGCGGTATGTGATGTTGTTGCGGATGCAATGAGGTTCCAAGGTAAAATATAAAGGTTATCAGATCCGAGTAAGTAAAGTTTTACGTTGTTTTGCTTTGAAAAATGGTTAAAACACGGTCGAGAGTGATCGGGTAGAAAAATGACATAAAGGATCCAGCGTGGTCTTGCCTTACCGCCACATCATTACCTTCTCCTCATCACCCTCCCTCTCTCCTCCATATCAAAGTAGACCCTCCTCATCTGACGGTCCTTGTGCATTTCACACCCCCCCTCAGCTTCCAAAATTTAACCATGGGGGGGGTCCGAAATGGGTGGTATCACTTACCCCCTCCTTGCTATGTGGCGCCATTCAGTTATTTCGCACCCCCCTTCTATATTACCGCTTACCACGTAAGACCCCCTCCTAAAAGTTGTTTCCACTCGCCTCCAAACCGTTGATGTATTCGTTTGACCACTATGACTACTACTGCACCACGTCTGCTAAACGCTATCCCTCCACAACTGGGCATATAAGGTATGTGCACCATTTATGAGGAAATAGGTTACACATGACATAAATAATTGGGCCAAAGCTGACAAGGGGTAAAAGGTAGGGCGAGGCTGAACATCACAAAGAAAATATGATAATGGTCGAGTCAAGAATTTACACAGATATTTGATAGCAGAGACTAAAGGTGCAGCAAAGCACATCAGCACCAGCATCAATAAATGAAAGTAGCTAGTGCCACAGTATAAATTATGATCTGACAAGGGTGGTCTAAAAATCAAAGCCAGAGGTCAAAGCCATGATCCTTGCTTCTTTGTGACCACCTCAGCCACCTTTAGCCTAATTTTGGTTTACTTAAGATTGTCGAAATTAATGTTACATTCAAAGATATTTTAATTTCAGCTTAGAAGTTATTGTAGAAGTTAATATTGTGGTCGATCCTCTAGATGATATTTTACAAAGTGCGTTTAGAAGTTATTGTAGAAGTTAACATTGTAGGCGATCTTCCAGATAATACTTTACAAAGTGCATTCAGAAGTTATTGTAGAATTTATTATTATAGGTGGTCTGCCAAAGATATTTTAGTTCAGGCCTTGCATGGCAACAATTGTCAAAATTCCATTTACTTTATAGTTGATGTAGATTTTGATCTAGATTAGGGAAACCAGCTCTGTCGCAGTTAAATACTGCTTGAATGTTCATTATTGTTACACAAAAAATTTTCATTGTCCTTGCAATCCCCATATCTCCCATTGGAGGGTCATTTCGGTGATCAATAAGCAGTGTCATGCCTTGAAAATACCATCATTGTATCCCTTTATATGAGAATAATATTCCTTCTATTGAAAATTCCCTAAAAAGAGATTCAAAAACCATTATTTTTTCCTCGGCGTGAGTAGTCAGTTATGCCCTCGCACCGAAGAGGAAGATTAACACCCCGCACTAGTTGGTGCTCTGTCTCAGATAGCCACTCATGCGGAGCTATTTATGGAATGTTTTTTAAAAATAGAGGTGTAGATTCCACTCCAAAAACTTCGAGGATGAGTCATTGGGAGTGGTTGAACTGAATAAACCATTGAATCCATCCTTTAGTTTATGGTTTCCACCTCTTATGGGAACTTCCTAAAGGATAGGCCTCCCTCCCACCTTTGTAGGGATCCTAACCTCCTCCTTTTCCTCTATAAAAATAAGCTATCTCTCTTTGCATAAGCTAGCTAAACATGGAGAGTTGAACATACTATAGCTGGTCTATTGAAGAGATAGAATAAGAAGGAACTTTGTTGAGAGATCTTGAGTCCATGCCTTCATCCCATCTAAATTCCCTGACGATCATCTGAGACGCGCTTCAGCTGAACCCCGCTGGAGGAGACTGCGACATCAAAGCATTGGTTGTAACTCTCCCTTCTATCAATACATATATGTGACTATTGTTTGGTTCCAATTTTGTATTATGTTAGATGTTTAATGCAGTATGCTTAGCCCTGTTTGTCTGGCTAGTAGTTATGAATGAAGTTATTATGTCGTATGCTGTTCTATGTGCAACTATCTGAGCATGAATGCATAAGGATTGTGACTTGCCAAGGCAGGAGCAAGAGGTCATCACCACTACAGCCACGACGACAACATTAGATTCCAGGTAGGTCGATCTACCGTGTCTTCTTTTCATTCAGTAATTAGGAACCAACACTCTAGCATGTCTCTTTATTTCTAGACCCACTCTAGGGCTAGACGAATCGTCTCTGTCTGCAGAGAGGATTTACTTGCTTAACAATTATCAAGGGTTGTACATTGTTTAGACTTTGCATTGGTAGATTATTGTATTGGAGCTCTGTAACTGTTTTGAGTTGGGAATGAATAATAAAGCATGCTCACAACATCCTTGAGCTATGTTAATGGTGATATTATTTCTTTTGTGTTAATGTCTCCTTTGGTTTTCCATGCTGTACGTCAATTTCTTTGATTACAGAAAAAAAGTTTTAGACTAAGATATGATGAGAAAGCACCTTAAGTCTATCTATTTTTGTTATCTTAATGTTTTCCTCTGAAGTACAACTAAAGAATTCTTAATTTCTCTTTATCTCTACTGAAATTGTTGTCTTTAGGGTTCTCCTTTGAAGTGTAGTTAAATAATTCTTCACTGCTCTTTAGCCTTACCAAAGATGATATCTTTAAAGTTTCACTTGTGAAGTTTAGTTAAAGAATTCTTAACTGCTATTTAGCTTCATGGAACTGGTATCACAAGTGTTTTTTTTGAAAGTATAGTTAAAGAGTTCTTAATTGCTTTTTAACTCTACTGAAATTGTTTTCTTTAGGGTTCTCTTTGAGGTATAGTTAAAGAACTATTCACTTCTCTTTAGCCTTACCAAAGCTGACATATTTAAAGTTTCCCTTGTGAAGTTTAGTTAAATAATTATTAACTACTATTTAACTTCATTGAACTAATATCACAAGTGTTTTTATTTGAAAGTGTAGTTAAGGAATTCTTAAAGTCTATTTAGCTTTCACTACCTCCTATCATATGATATTCACACTACCAGTAAGATCCATTTTATATAGTTAGCTTACCTTGTGAATGACCTTGAAAATTTGATACACAATTCAACCCTTTATTGACTCCATAGCCGAATGGATTAAACTTCTCATATACTATCTATCCAACCAACCAAATCAAACAACAAAACAATCTCTTTAACTAGCCTAAAATCAAAATTATCAATCACCAAAGTTAAATCCTGAGTCATAAAGATACAGAGAGAGCCCTCTCTGAGCCCAGGAAGGCTAGTTCCTGGACTCCAAACTTTTTTGATGTTGTCCTCTGTCATTTTTTCTTTCCAAACTTCCAAATCACAGAGAGCTAACATAATGGCGACCATATAGGGGAAAAATGAGTTATTGAAAAAGATTAAATATTTCATCAGATCTCAGAAAGTCAAAATATTGTATGATTCAAGTATGTTCCAATATTGGTATCTTGGTGTTGATGGTGGACATCAACCAGACCGAAGAAAGTTGAAATTCTCCACCTGGCAGTTCCACAGTTTTTAGTTGACCTAAATACTCCACTGGTAGAAGAATCCAGATTGATGGTGAATATACAATGACCCCGCCCTCCGACTGATTGACAATATGGATCCAATAATACAATGCAGGTGTGCTCCAATGAACAGAGATCACATTCCTAGATTCCCACACAAAATGCCTTAGGTAATTTCAAACATAAATCTTCCTATTTTTCAGGATAAGATGGTTAATGATCCTTTGTTACATCTCATTAAATTTCATATACGCTAATGGAGGTTGAAAGTCGAATCGCATGAGGATTTCCTCATGAATATGTTCATGGTAACATTAGAAGGGAAAGCAAGGGAATGGTATGAGGGCCTGAGTCCTAGCAGTTTGTTTTCTTTAAAAAAATTCCACAAGGTGTTTTATGATCATTATAAAGAAAATTCTCCACCTTTAGCATCAGCTGCAAATTGTTGTGATCAATTTGAGGATCTGATACAATAACTTGTAAATATTGATGAAAATTTGGAAAATTGGCATCTTGAGGATCCCTTAGAAGCAATTCATGAATTTCATGCTCAAGTTAACTATCATTAAAACCAAGAGAATTTAGTTGAGAATGAAATCAATCAGGAAATGACAGAAGATCTAGAAGATCTCTCTCGGGGAAAAATGATAATTCATCTTCTCTTTTGTGTGAGGCTCAAGAATACATTCAGCCTCATGATCAGTCTTCACAAGAGAAAGAAAAAAATTGCTGTTGAATCCAAAGAAAATAAAGACTCCCTCCTCCTTTAACTGAAGAAGAAATCAATCAGATTCTAAGCATGCAACCTACCTCCAAATTTTTATATAATGAAGGGATTTTTCCTATTTTTTCTAATTCTAATTTATGTACTAAAGTGTTTTATCATGAAAAAAATGAAAGAACAGATTGATACTGATGCTGTTCTACCTTCCCAAGAAGGTCGATTGCCAGAAAGTGCTCCTATTCATTAGAATGATGGCCTTCCAACAAATTTCAGCCAACTCAGCCAAGACATATCAGGTTTGCTTGAGGACAACATAGTGGTTTATTATGAGTATACCATATTAGATGACCATGAATAAGGGGTAGAGGTTTTCTTTCAGAACAATCCTGAGAAGGACAAAGTGGGACAAGAAGCAGTCATAAGTGAATTTTGTTATTTAAATCCTCCGGGCTGGATATTGTTCCAAGATCTTTTCGCTAGTATCTTAGAATCATCTAAATAAGGAGTATGCTAGGATTGTTTTGTCACAGAGTTTAAGGAAAATTTTGAGCACTGCTATTCAAAGGTGAGTAAAATTGGAGTGGCCCTTTTGTTATTTCAACATACTCAAAGAGTTGAAAAAGAATCAATCATGTGGTCATTTACTTGATTGGTTTCATTGGATAAAGGAGTTCACTTAGGATATATGTGTCTCCAAGTTATAATAGGGTAGATAGGTGTGAAAATAAGCTCATCAATCTGAGCATCTTCCAAGTTTTAGTTTTAGTTTTCTTTATAGTTTTCAGTTCGAGTGTTGTCCTAGGATACAGATTGAAGAGAGTGTTGATTTCTGTTTGAAGATTTTTTCAGCCATAGAGATTTTATTAGATTAGGTTGTAGGATGGGATCAGCCCAATGGATCAGGCCCCTATTCTACAATGTTTTTGACACATCCTGAATGAGCTGCCATCCCCAGCTTGAGCCACTATTAGAGTCTTCTAATTTACAATATCATAAGGTGACTGCTTATCACTTTTATTGTTACTGAAAATAATATTCCATGGATATCATTTATTTTCAGAGAAATTAAGGGAGATCCCGAATGTCAAGGTTGTCAAATGAGTCTATCTACCATTTAGTTCAATTAAAAGAGGAAAATATTTGCTAATTAAGTATGATGATGACAAAGATCCATACTACCTTTTATTTATTCCTTGTACCCTTTTCTTACCTTGCATTTTACCAAATTTTGATACTCCCCTACTCCGAAATCCCATTCAAATTCCTAGAACCCACATACATGACCTTTTCTGACTTACTACTTCATAAGACCCACTTGTGTTGAAAAATACAAAAAAATAATCTAAGATTTGCTCGCATTCTGAAACTCGCAAGTCTACAACTTCTCTTTGGAAATATTTTCCAAAGACTTAAAATTTGTCGATGCGATATGGTAGGACCCACCTAAAACCTCTATACATGACCAAAATATGCATATAAACCTTTGAATTTCATAATTTCCTTACCTTACACCTTTTCGCACTTACCAAAAGTTATCGTGTCGCATGGCATACTTCGCAACATTTATAACTTACCTGTAAACACCGACAAGTTAAAAGTTTTAAATTGCGATGTGACCCACTCGCATACAACAAATCGCAAGTTTTAAAGGAAAAGTGTAGAGGTAAATGCTAAAATAATTGAGTGTAATGTGCGACGCTAGAACCTGGCCCACATAGAGCACATCACAAATTTCAAAGGTTATCACGAGAGGTAGAATGTTAAAAATGCCGACGTGCGATGTGCGATGCCTAGTGGAACCCGATAGCACATTGCAGATCGCAAGTGATAAAGGATAAGAATTACAGGTTAATGTTAATGTCTACGGAGTGCAATATACGATGCTGTTACTGATACATTTTTGATCCAAGGTAAAATCTAAAGGTTATAAGATCTGGGTAAATAAAGTTTTACGTTGTTTTTCTTTTGAAAAAGGGTTAAATCATGACCGAAAGGGCTCGAGTAGCAAAAGGACAGAAATGTTCGAGTCCAGTCCCACCTTTCCGCCACGTCATTACCTTCTCCTCAGCGTCCTCCATCTCTCCTCCATCTCAAAGCAGCCCCTCCTCATCTGACGGTCCTTGTGCATTTTGCACCCCCCCTTAGCTTTCGAAATTTAACCATAGGGGGT
Source organism: Pinus albicaulis (assembly GCA_034641835.2). Classification (NCBI taxonomy): domain Eukaryota; kingdom Viridiplantae; phylum Streptophyta; class Pinopsida; order Pinales; family Pinaceae; genus Pinus; species Pinus albicaulis. The sequence continues at coordinate 915,155,439 of CM076569.1, forward strand.
CCAAAATGGGTGGTATCACTTACCCCCTCTGCACTATGTGTCTCCATTATGTTATTTTGCACCCCCCTTCTATATTAACACTTAACACCTAATACCCCCTCCAAAAATTTATTTTCACTCACCTCCAAACCGCTACTATATTCGTTTGACCACTACCACTACTTCTACATCACGTCCTCCAACCGCCATCCCTCCTCAACTAGGCATATAAGGTATGTGTGCCATTTATGAGGAAATAGGATACGTACGACAGAAACACTTGGGCCAAACCTGACAAGGGGTGAAAGGTATGGCGAGACTGAACATCACAAAGAAAATACGGTAAAGGTCAAGTCAAGCATTTATGTAGAAATTTAACAACAAAGACTAAAGGGGCAGCAAAGCACATCAACATCAGCATCAATAAATGAAAGTAGCCAGTGCCGCAGTGGAGATTACGATCTGGAAATGGTAGTCTAAAATCAAAGCCAAAGGTCAAAGCCATGTTCCTTTCTTCTTTGTGACTGCCTCAACCACCTTCAGCCTAATTTTTGTTTACTTAATATTGCCGAAATTAATGTTACAGTCAGAGATATTTTAATATCAACTCAGAAGTTACTGTAGAAGTTAATATTGTAGGCGATCTTCCAGATGATATTTTACAAAGTGTGTTCAGAAGTTATTGTAGAAGTTAATATTGTAGGCGATCTTATAGATGATATTTTACAAAGTGCGTTCAGAAGTTATTGTAGAAGTTAATATTATAGGTGGTCTACCAAAGCTATTTTAGTTTGGGCCATGCGTGGCAGAAATTGTCAAAATTCCATTTACTTTGTAGTTAATGCAGATTGCCGATCTAGATTAGGGAAACTGCCTTTGTCGTAGTTAAATACTGTTTGAATGTTCATTATTAAGGCTTGGAATTTTTTTAGATTTTTCATTTCTAGGTTATTGTATTAGAGCTCTGTAACAGTTTTGAGCTGGGCATCAATAGTAAAAGCATGTTCACAGGATCCTTGAGCTATGTTAATGGTGATGGTCTTTCTTTTGTGTTAATTTCTCCTTTTTTTCTCCATGCTGTACATCAATTTATCTGATTATAGAACATAAGTTTTAGACTAAGATATGTTGAGAAAGCATCTTAAGTTTGTATGTTTTTGTTATCCTAATGTTTTCCTCTGAAGTACAACTAAAGAATTATTAATTTCTCTTTAGCTCTAATGAAATTTTTGTCTTTGGGGTTCTCCTCTAAAGTATAGTTAAAGAATTCGTCACTGCTCTTTAGCCTTACCAAAGCTGATATCTCTAAATTTTCCCTTGTGAAGTTTAGTTACAGAATTCTTAACTGCTCTTTAGCTTCACAGAACTAGTGTCAAAAGTGTTTTTATTTGAAAGTATAGTTAAAGAATTCTTAATTTCTCTTTAAATCTACTGAAATTGTTGTCTTTAGGGTTCTCCTCTGAAGTATAATTAAATAATTATTTATTGCTCTTTAGCCTTACTAAAGTTGATATCTTTAAAGTTTCCCTTATGAAGTTTAGTTAAAGAATTCCTAAATGTTCTTTAGATTCACGAAACTAGTATCACAAGTGTTTTTCTTTGAAAGTATAGTTAAATAATTCTTAAACAATTCATCCCTTTATATTGACTCCATAGCCTAATGGATCAAACAACAAAAAAATCTCTTTAACTAGCCTAAAATCAGAGTTATCAAGCACCAAAGTTAAATCCTAAGTCATAAAGATACAGAGAGAGCCCTCTCTGAGCCTAGGAAGGCTAGGTCATGGACTCCAAAGTGGTTTGATGTTGTCCTCTGTCATTTTTTGTTGCCAATATTACAAATTACAGAGAGCTAATAGTATGGAAATTTGAAACAAAATTTGGTGAGATTAATTTTGTCTATGTAAAATAAAAGAAGCTGCAAAAAGTGATGCATTTTACTTTTTGTGCAAATATCTAGCAGTGTTTAAGCTAATTGCAGTGCCAGGAATTATGAAACTAATATTGTGAGGATTTTCCCCACTTTAAAATAGTTCTCAAATGTTTCTCCTAAGGAAATTCTTGGGTTTCCTCCTCATAGAGAGGTGGGTTTCTTTATTTAATTATTGTGAGGATAAAACCTAACATCTAAGACACCATATAGAATGACCACTCCATAATTATTTAAATTGAATCTATATCTCAAGGAGATTATGGACAAGGGCTACATAAGGTCAAGTCTGTCTCCATTGGGAGCACCAAATCTTCTTTGGAAGAAGAAGGATGACACGCAAAGGAAACACATTAACTATAGATATCTAAACAAGGAAACCATCAAGAATAGATATCCCTTACCATTGATTGATGATATGTACAATCAGTTAATAGGAGTAGAAATTTTCTATGAGATTGATATGATATTAGGTTATGATCAATTTTCCATTGAGGAAAAGGATATTCATAAAAAAAACCTTTAAAATGAGATATGGGAATTATGAGTTTTTGGTAGTGCCCTTTGGGCTTACTAATGCCCGTGCCTCGTTGATATGCTTGATGAATAGTGTGTTGTGGCCATATATGCATTTTTTTTTAGTTTTTTGTTGATGACATTTTGGTATATTAAAAGACCAAGGAGGAACATGAACAGAGCTTTTCCATAGTACTATAATTTCTAAGAGAGAGAAGGCTTATTGAAATATTAATAAATGTGTTTTATTTTATTCACAAATCCATTACTTGTGAAAAAATTTCTCAAATGAGGGAGTAGTAGTTTATTTATAAAATATTAAGGATAACATGCAATGGCCAACATATAAGAATGTGGTTGAAGTAAGGTCCTTCATGGGATTGACAAGCGATAACACAAGGTTCATCTAGAACTTCCTTAAGATTTTCTTCTCACTTACTACACTACAAATGAAAGGGAAAAATTTTGCATGGGAAATTGATTTTGTTGTAATCTTGGATCAGTTGAAGTGGTTGTTAATTAATGCACTGGTGCTAATAATTGGAGATGCAGAAAAGGATTTTGAGGTCTTCATAAATGCCTAAAATAAGGGATTTGGTGGATTCTTCATGCAGGATGGCCAAGTGGTCTATTATAAATTGCATAAAATAAATGAACAGGAGAAAAATTATGTAACTCATGATTTGAAATCAGCTACCATCATCCATTCATTGAAAATGTGGAGGCACTACCTCTTTGGTAGAAGGCCTTCTCTAATGAGTGGTCATGGAGGGATAAAATATGTGTTTTAATATCCCAAGCTAACAACAAGGCAAGATATATGGTTGGCCACACTCAGTGAATTCGATTTTGAAATCAAATATTTTAAGGGTAAACGCGAAGGAAGTGTTGACGCACTTAATAGGAGAGTGAAAATTAACTACTTAACAACCATAATTTACTATGGAATCAAAATTGAAGAAAGGATAAGAAATTCTAGGAAACGAGATGAAAAATATCATCAGTTAAGAAATAAATTACGACAAACATGTAAAGGTGAAAAGGGTATGGAATATCACCTTATAATGATGGGTTGATCAGATTCAAGAATTGAATCTATGTACCAAATAAAAATGACTTGAGTAAGATCAAGAGAAATGGCAATGACTTGATGAAGGTCATACTAAAAGAGTTTCATGTAAACTATATTTTAATCATCTGGGATATCTAAAGACTCCATTAGCCATCAAGAAATTTTATTTTTTTCCTGGTTTGAAAAGGGAGGTCACTAATTTCATCTGCAAGTGCATAAAATTCCAACAAGTAAAGGTTGATTCCAAACACCCAACTAACTTGTTCCGTGCTATTTCCATTTTGAAATGAAGGTGGGAAGTGATTTCCATATAATTTAATGTGTGGTTTCTAAACACTTCTAGACAAAATGATGCAATAATGGTACTGTTTGAGAAATTAAGAAATATGACCCACTTCGTAGTTGTTAAGTCTACTAATTCAACTATTGAGGCGGCTTAATTTTTCATAAAGGAAAATATGAGTTTTCATGGAGTCACTATAAATAAGATCTCGAATAAAGATGCAATGTTCACTTATAATCTCTTAAGAGAGCTATTTGAAGGATTGGGAGCTAAGCTATATCTTAGCATAGCTTACCATCCATAAACTGACAGGAAACTGAAAGAACTAACAAAATCCTTGAGGACATGATAGGAATGTAAGTAATGCACCAACTGAGGAAGTAGGAAGAATACCTTCCACTTGTAGAGTTTGCATACAATTATGGACACCAGGAATTATTAAAGATGATCTCATCTGAAGAAATTTATGGCAGGATTTGTAATTCTCCTATAAGTTGAAATGATCTGGTGAATAAGGTACTTCTTAGGCCTGATATGTTGAAAAATATGGTATAGGAAATGTAAGTTATTAAGTGGAACAAGATAGGAAAAAATATGTGCACCAACATAGGGTTCCAAAGGAATTTCAAGTTCGGGAAATTGTTTTCCTATGAGTTGGACCGAAGAAGAGCTCCTTAAAATTTGGGTCGTGTGCCAAGTTGAAACCATGATTTTGTGGGTCATTTGAATTTCTCCAAAGAATAGGTATAGTGGCCCATAGGCTAGCCTTACCGCCATCAATAAAATTTCATGATGCATTTCATGTTTCATTTATTAAAATATATGTATATTATTCTAAGCATGTAATTTATTTCTTTGTGTTACAGGTATAACTAGAGGGTGAGTTCCAACTAGAATCTCTATTCATAATGCATCGAAGGCATCTCATGCTCCATAATCAAGCAATAGAGAAATTCAAAGTACAGTGAAGGAAATTTGGGCCTAAGGAAGCCACATGGGAACCAGATGACCATATGTGGGTAGAAAATTATTTCTTGTTGGTTAAGTAAATATAATAAAAATAAAATGTAAGTGTTGCACAAATATGTGTATGTAAAGATCCATATCAGCAATGCTTGGTCTGAAGATTTTTTTTTTGTTTTATATGGTTATTGAACACTAAGGATAATGTTACCCTCAAGGGGAAGGGGATTGTGATATCCCTTGGTTAATAATATGTCATTGCAAATAATTTATAATTAATTAGAAGTATGAAAGGGACACACATTTGAGATTTATTGAGGAATGTGTTGTTTTAAATATCAATCCTACTTGACTGAGTGTTTTAAATGGGAGATTATGCCACAAATTAACTGGAAATAGAAATTATAGGCCCATGTGTCGTTAACTCTAAAAATAATAAAATAGGGAAAACATTGAAAAGAACATAATGGGTTGAACTGTCCAAGTTAGGCTGACTTCATGGAGCATTGGAAAAAGATAGATAGTTACTCTATTGGGGAAGAGAATGAATGGAAGAACATGGAAAGCTATGAAGGATTCTATACATATGATTTACGGAAAAAATAGTGAAAGTGTATACACAATGAAGTAGAGAAATCTCCGTCTCTCACACATATGTAGTGGAAGAAAATTGTGAATAACATTGCAAGAAAAATTTCTTTGGTGGCAGAGGTGAAAATCAGGGAGATACATGCGATTGGTCTTGCATTTGTCCATCTATGGAGAAGGTGAATGAGCTAAATAAAATCCATAGAGTCTTATTGGTTGAAAATATGATAGAGAGCAATGGCTTACCCAAAGGTTGAAGAACCCAATGGAAGCTTCTGGACTGATGAACCTATTGAATTGAGAAGAGAGACTTAGGTAATTGAGAGGGGTGATGACCTATCAAGAGTTTCCTTGTGGATAAATATTTATTTCTAAACTCATTGATTAACTACCTAGATAATTGTTATCCTTACCCATCAATAGCTTATACATTGATGAAACTTCCTTCGATGTGAATTATCTTCTCCTAAAATTAAGTTGAAACTCTCTCTACTATGATATATTGGCATGGGAATTATTCATGTATGTAAAGATAGAAGACTAAGAGGAATATTGTGTAGCTAGTGGATGAGGGTAGAGTGACCTTGCGACATCATGTCCCAGTTGTCAAAATTTTTTGAGTTTCCTCTCAAAAGAAATCCATCTAAAGAATTGGAATTTGGCTCGGGGATGATAACTACATGTAATTATGATTGTATCTTGTCTATGGTTGGGTGGAGAGGTAGAGTCACACTCTTAGTTTCCATATATCCAATAATACAAGTATACTTGTATTTTTTTTTCTTACGATCATTTGTTGAAATAATGCTATGTTAATGTTTATGAGTGTTTTTTTCTTGCATGACTAAGGAATGTCATTATCGTATGTATATATTTATGGAATGTTGCATTCCTATGGATATTCTGAGCTTGAAAGTAATCCTAAGACTACCTGCCCATGAAGAGAGAGAATTATCTATTAGTGAATAATTATTTGTACTCTCCCTCTGCTATATCTAGTCATTGTGTTAATAACTTTCTCAATTTAACCATAAGGAATGTGAATTCCCATGTAGAGGTGCTACCAAATGTTTCCCTTGGGAAAATGATTTATTCTCGTATTTTTCCTCAAACTACAAATTGTGTAAATGATGTATGTTTGAATAGGTAGACAACCTCTATTAGTTAGTCGAGTTAATGTATACAAAGAATAATGAGGCTAGTGGGATTTTGTTTGTAAATTGTAATATCAAGATGATTAGAAATTTTACACACACACACATACATGTATGGCTTGTAGACCACAGGCCAAGTTGGGCCATGATTTCAGTAAGCTTTCAAGAGACAACGCCAAGTAAAATATATATAAATGAATGTATGTGTAAAGTGGACTAAAATCCATGGTTGATTCCTTGTAAAGCCTTGAAGGGGTAGGACCGAAGGGTTAAAATATACCCTTGAATATTAAATGTTATTAATAAAAAGGACCTTATACATGTATTGATAGTTACAAGGTGTGAGGCTATAATTCCTAAGTTGATGCACAAAAATTTGGAATGAGACAATTTAACCCTCTGCAACCTTGTGATTAGGCACGATTACCAAGCCCATAACTAAGGGACTAGAATCCTTTGGGATCTAAGTCCTAGGGTGACTTGGCATAGTGGGACAAAAACTTAATTTATCTAGCATAGCTAGTTGAGCACCCAATCTATTTATAACATGAGTCATATAAGAACCACACTGTAGAGGGTTGAAAAAACCTAGGGAAGGAATAACAAGTTAGTGTTGGTGGCAGGTGAGGATCGGGGTTGGACACATCACCCAAAAATTTATTTCCTAGAAGCATCACTTGGTGCTTGGCACCAAATTCCTAGGATTTTATTTCCAGGAAAGACATTTCATAGTGGGCCAGTGTTCGTCATGGGAGGTGCAAGGTTGGAGTCATGTGAATATATAAGGATAGATTGGATATGGGGTCTAGGAGGATCCACTCAACCCCAAAAAATTTATCACAGAAAAATCAAGAGGGGATTGTGTAAGGAATTATCGATATTTAATCCCCTCTATGAAGTGGCCAAGCATGGGCCCATGCCTACTTGACTCACTTATGCTTATGTATGAGAATTTATTTGTTTAAATGGGTATGGCATGTTAGTTATTCGAAAATGGATATATGTTTCCTAGGATATGAATGGTTTGTAAACTTCCATGTGGCCTATGACGTGGTAAACCATGTGGGTACAACATGGGAACCTTGTGGCTGCCACATCAAAATCATAATGAAGTGGCACAATCTAATTGGCCAAGACCTTAATTGGTCATATATCTTGATCTGGGAGTTATATGGAGACAAATTTTATGTCATTGGAAAAGTCTCGACAAGACACTTGCAAGGATGTAATATGTTTCTTGTAAATGCCAATAAATTTAGACACCATTTCAATAACTCAAATTTGGAGGTTAGGTTAGCCTAGTAACTACCTATGTCTACCCTTAGTTAGGGGTAGGGTGATTCGATGGTGTGTTACATCATATGAGATGAAAATTTCAAATCAATATATGATGCATCATTTTCTACACTATTTTCTATCAAAATTGATATGAACAAGCTATCATTTGTAGTTTTTGTTGACTCATATTTGACACACCCTTAAAAAAATGTGCAAACCATTTCAACCTATCTCTCTTCAAGAAAATTTGATAATATATAGGAAAAGAAAAATAATATTGAGTATGGGGGCGCCTAAGGAGAAATAAGAATATAATTTTATTTTATATCTTATTTTTTGTTTTATGGCATTACCATTATTATAGCTAGTGTCACATTCTTCTTTCATGATGTTGATGAAACAAAATGGAAAAGGAAAGGATTATTTATATTAATTTAAATATCAACGCTATGGTAGATTTTTTCTAGAGAAATGGCTCCAATTTTGCATGGAAAGTCATTCACATGACCCTTATATCTGGTTATGAGTATATAAATGATATATTATGGCACATTTGGCATATGCTAACATGATCTAGTTATCCTTTTCATGTTTGTGAAGGGTGATGATCTGAAGGTACTATCTTTCAAAAGCATCCTCTTGTGAATTTTCTAATGGGTATATTTTTCAAGAGGTTGATATCTATATATATATATATATATATATATATATATATATATATATATATATATATATATATATATATATAAAGAAGAAAAATAAAGAGGCCGATAAATGACCTAATTCATGTATTATACACATTAATGACACATAATACCTTGATCAAAGTATGGGGCATAAAAATTGTCATAGCATAACTATGTATTAGTGTTAGACGTTTGGGACATGAAAATATTACCATATGATATGGTTTTGGGTGGCATAATTAATGGATGATATATATTGTATGTGGTGAAACATTACACTAATTGTTTTGTTCTATTACAAGCTTCCTGCATAAATTTGGGATATGGCATGGGATTTAAAAAAGTTTGGTCAAAGTTCATTTGGGTGATTAACATGATGCATCCCAAGGCATGCCTTTGGATTCATGATTTATGTGTTAATAGTGGCTGGTTTTAAATGTTGACCACTAGCACACTCCATAATTCATTCTCACCATTAGCTACCATTGTGCTCTGTTTCTATACTCTATAGTAGAATCCGAGCCCCAACCTTAGATGAAAATGTCCCACGTGAGCTACTGGTTGATCTTCTATAATAGTTTTGGTGCCATTAGGTAAAAATATAAAACTCCATATTATTGGTGTGCCCGATTTATTTTCAATTTATAAGAGAATTTACTTGGTTGGATAGATTATTGAAAGGCTTTATTTGTATGGCTTTGTCAATGTATCAATGTTGGGCTAATCTCCTCATATTATCTTTAGTTTTACTTGATTTCCCTCTCCTATGATTTTTGATACCATTATACTCGAATTTTTAATGCATGCAATTTTTTTTGTCAAAAAAAAATCATAAATTATATCTCACAGGATAACGAGCTCCAGGCACTAATATACCCTTTCAGAAATATAGCAACAGATTGATTCATGTAAGGGAATGGCATTATTTTTTCTTCTTTCATCTCTTGCTTTGGAGGAGCATTACTTATTATATGGCTTCTAAATATATCATTTTCATTCCCTATTGAGCCCCCTACTCCCTAACTCCTTAACTCATATAGTCACTCCCTTACTCACTGCTTATTCCAATATATAAAATTTTATTAGAATTGCTAAGGCTTCCATCCCTATTTCATCTATGAAATCATCAATTTTATTCCATAGTCTCACTACATCAATTTTATTTCTCAGGTGTTACTGTGAACTCACTACTACAAACATATTGTGGTTGTATTATTTCATGGTTTTGATAGCAACAATTTTGCAATATTTTATTTTTTTATCGTTTTGAGACATAATGTTATATTGAAGACTTCTTCTTTAAGCCCTTTCAACTCAAATAGTCCACCTTGAATATCTCTTAGCTCCCCTTTACCACATATTTCCTTCTATTAATTATAATATATTTTTGTGTGGGTGATTTATTTTTAAATTTAAAACATGAGACTGCATATGAAGAAAAAGTACCCTATGAATTATGTTCTCCTAGTCTTGTTTACTATTCCTTTCCTAAAATATATAAGTAGGTTCTTAAAATTAATATGGGTAAATCGATTTGACACTAAACCCATTTTCAAGCTTCTACATCAGGAATTCAAAAAAATTGAATCGAATGCACCATCCAATATGATTTTGTGAAGGAAACATTACATATATTAGTGATATTAACTATAGCATGCATTATTGTTGTTTTCTCTACAATATTTCCACAAATATTTATGGTTATATCTATTAAGAACCCAATGGGGATTGAGAAATCAAATCTTCTAATTTCAAGGATGTCATGAAATTTAGGTGGATAATATTTAGCTTATTCTGCTCAGATGTATTTTCTTTCCTAAAACTTATTATAGTACATCCCTCTCCATCTCATGCCATATTCCTTCATTGTTTTTATATAGCCATTATGAAAGGATTAAAGGGTGCCTCTCAAACTAGTACATTGTTAAATTTAAGGTATGTTTTACAAATAATAATAAATTGAGGTTACAACAAACCACACATTCATGGTATTACATCACTCATTTTTTTCATTATCACTATGCATGCTATAATAGTGGCTTCAAAGTTACATATTCCTTTTAGATATTCATATATTACTATAGTCATTTTTGTCCCTTGCATAAATGTTTATTCTATTGAATTTGTATGCTTCATTTACATACAAACAATAGATAATAAATCAATTCAACTTAGTACATATACATTGGAAAAAAAAAATTAGTCAATACATTACCTAATTCATGTCTTGTACACATTCATGAGACAAAATACTTTGATCAATTTGGGACATAAGTACTGTCAAAACATAATCGTGTATTATTGTTATAAGTTTAAGGCATGAAAGTCTTACCATATGATAACGTTTTGAGTAGGAGAATGTATTGGTTGGAATATATTATATGCGGTGAAACATTGCACTAGGGATTTTTTTTGTATTGGAAGCACGGTGACTATACATGTGAGATGATTTAGAATTTGATGAATTTGTGTTAAAAATCATTTGGGTGATTAATATGTCCCATTCAAAGCCATGACTTGGGATTCAACCTTTTATTGTCATGGGTGGATAGCCTTGAATATAGTCCACCAACCCACTCCATCTTTAATTCTCAACTTTAGCTACCATTCCAATTAGTTTTTCTACTATCTACCTTTATTCAATCCATAACCTCAAATGAAAATGCCTTGTATGAGCTGGATATAGAGGTTTGCTAACATTTTTGGGTTCTTAGCTAACAATATAAAACTCCATAGTACAAGTATGCCAAATTTTGTTTCAATGATGAAGATGATTTATTTTTATGGCTAGTTGATTGAATGCTTTATCTATATGACGGTCTATGTATCAGTGCTAGTTAATCCACTCATATTATTTTTGTGTTTTCTCCATGTCTCTCCCCTTTTCTTTGTTGAGACCATTCTACTTGAAATTTTCATGCATGTAATATTTTTTGGCATATGGTAACACGTTCTAGTTATCCTTTTCATGGTTGTGAAGCATGATGATCTCAATGTACTATCTTTTAGAAGCATCCTCTTGTGAATTTCATAATGGTTATATTTTTAAAGAGGTTGCTAGCTAGCTAGCTAGCTAGCTAGCTAGCTAGCTAGCTATCTATCTATCTATCTATCTATCTATCTATCTATCTATCTATCTATCTATCTATCTATCTATCTATCTATCTATCTATCTATCTATCTATCTATCTATAAAAGAAAGAGGCCAATAAATCACCTAATTCATGACACATAATACTACTTTGACGGGCATAAACATTGTATTAAATAACTATGTATCATTGTTAGATGTTTTGGGTATGAACATATTACCATATGATAAGCTTTTGGGTAGCACAAGTAATGGATGGTATATATTTTACGTGGTGAAACATTGCACTAATTTTTTTCTGTTGAAAACATGATGCATAAGCTTGGGATATGGTACGCAATTTAATAAATTTGGATTAAAATTCCTTTGGGTGATTAAAATGATGCATCCCAAGGCATGCCTTTCGATGCATGATTTACGTATTACCAATAGCTAGTCTTAAATACTGACCACTAGCACGCTCCGTAATTCATTCTCACCATTAGCTACCATTGTACTCAATTTCTCTACTCTATAGTAGAATCCAAGCCCCAACAACAGAGGAAAATATGCCACGTGAGCTAGTGGTTGGCATTTTATAATATTTTTTGTGTCATTAGATAACAATATAAAACTCCATATTATTGGCGTGATCATTTTCATTTCAGTGAATAAGAGAATTTACTTGGTTTGATAGATTATTGATTGGTATTATGTGTATGGCTTTGTCAATGTATTAGCGTTGGGTTAATCACCTCATTTTCTTTTAAGTTTTACTTGATTTACATATCCTATTCTTTGTTGATACCATTCTACTCAAAATTTTAATGCATGCAACTTTTTTTTGTAAAATAAAAAGTATAAATTATATCTCACCAGATAATGAGCTCCTGGAACTCATTCTCCGTTTCTGAAATATATCAAGAGATTGATTAATATAAGGGAATGAGATGATTGTTTCTTGTTTTATCTCTGGTTTGGAGGATAATTACATATTGTTAAGTTTCTAAATATATCATTTCCATTCCTTATTGAGCCTCCTACTCCCTAACGCCTTTACTCATATAGTCACTCCCTTACTGACTGCTTATTCCACTACATAAAATTTTGATAGAATTGGTAATAATTCCACCCATATTTCATCTACAAACTCATTCATTTTATTCCATAGTCCCACTACATCGGTTTTATTTCTTAGGTGTTACTGTGAACTCACTACTCCAAACATATTGTGGCTATATTATTTTTGTGATAGCAACAATTTTGCAATATTTTTTTATCAATTTGGGACATAATGTTATATTCAAGACTTCTTGTTTAAGCCCTTTCAACTCAAATAGTCCACCTTGACTATCTCTTAGTTATCCTCTACCACGTATTTCATTGTATGCATTATAACATATTTTTGCACAGGTGATTTATTTTTAAAGAATAAAATGAGATTGCATATGAAAAGAACTTACCCTATTAATTATGTTGTCCTAGTCTTATTTACTATTTCTTCCCTAAACCAGCCTAGATCCATCTTAACTCTGGATCTATCAAGCGCCGAGAGGGATCAAATCTCTAGAGGTGCAGACCTATTTTTTGAGTGCAAAACTTGAGGAAAGGTTTACACCTCGAGAGATTTGATCCCTCTCAGCGCTTGATAGATCCAGAGTTAAGATGGATCTAGGCTGGTTTCAGCCGTGTGCTGCTAAGGAAAATATATTAAAGATATGATTAATTTTATCAATAATATGTAAATATATCAAATATTAATATAATCATTTTAAATATGCTAAATATTTTTGACATTAACTTGGTCATTTTAATTTTAAATTTTCTTGGTTACCTCAATTTGTTAAGAGGATAAATATTGTTAATAACTTTAATGATTAAAAATGATGAATTTTTTTTTTTGAATGCAAAGTGACAATAATAATGTTGAAAGATAGAAAATGTGAATAATAAGAATGTACTCATGTTACAAATAGTCTTCATTGTGATCAATCTCAAACTATTCTCTTCTACTATTATTATTGTCACCCTTGTTAGTTTTGTCATCTTTTCATATCGATTATATGAAAAAGAAATTTTAAATCGTAAATCATTTAAATCTTTAGCTTGAGTTGTTGTAGTAAACATGATACCTTGTCTCTCTTTCTCTCCAATATTAATAGGTTAAATACACATGATACCTTGTCTCTCTTGCTCTCCAATATTAATAGGTTAAATTACTATAACATAAAAATGAATGTGCATTGTCAATAAACTTTTGTGCTTACACTAAAATCAATGCATATTGTTAATCCAATCACTTTAAAATTAACGTAGCATCATATATCCAATTAAATAAAATCAGAAATCAACATCTACATTGAAATCAATGCATTTAATGCAAGCAATCAAGTAAGACTAGAAAATAAACTCTACACTAAAATCAATGCATTTAGTGCAAACAATCAAATAGTATTATAAATAATCTATATTGAAATCAATGCATCTAGTGCAAGAAATCAAATATAATTATAAATCAACATATACATTGAAATCAACACATCCAGTGCAAGCAATCAAATAGTATTAAAAATCACCACCTACACTGAAATCAATGCACTTAATGCAAGCAATCAAATAAGATTAGAAAATAACTTCTACACTAAAATCAGTGCATTTAGTGTGAACAATTAAATAGGATTATAAATCATCTACATTGAAATCAACGCATCTAGTGCAAGCAATAAAATATAATTATAAATCAACATCTACATTGAAATAAACACATCCAGTGCAAGAAATCAAATAGTATTAGAAATCGATATGACACTGAACTCAATTTCAAGCCACTACATCAGAAATTCACAAACATTGAATCGAATGCACCATCCAATATGCAATTTTGAAGGAACCATTATATACATTAGTGATATTAACTATAGCATGCATTACTATAGCATGCATTATTGTTTTTTTCTCTTCAATTTTTCCTCATATATTTCTGGTTATATCTATTAAAAACCCACCGGGGACCTAAAAACCACATCTTTTAATTTCAAGGATGTCATGAAATTTAAGTGGATAATATTTAGCTTATTCTCTACATATGTATTTTTTTTCCTAAAACTTATTATAGTACACCCCCATTCATCCCATGCCACATTCCTTCCTTTTTTTTATATATCCATTATCAAAGCTGCGTTAAAGGGTGCCTCTCAAACTAGTACATTGTTAAGTTTAAGGCATGTTTTTCCAATAATAATAGCTAGAGGTTACAATAATGCACACATTCATGCTCTTACATGAAACATTTTTATCATATTCAGTATACATGCTATAATAGTGGCTTCAAAGTTAGATATTACTTTTATCTATTCATATATTACTATAGTCATTTTTATCCCTTGAGTAAATTCTTATTCTCTTGAATTTATATACTTCATTTACATACAAACAGTAGATAATAAATCAATTCACCTTAATACATATACATTAGAACCAAAAGAAATACGTCAATAAATTACCTAATTCATGTCTTGTACACATTCGTGAGACATAATATTTTGATCAATTTGGGACATAAGCATAGTCAAACATAATTTTGTAATTTTTTTATAAGTTCAAGCCATGAACATGTTACCATATGATAAGCTTCTGAGTGGAATTTATTGGCTGGAATGTATTTTATGTGGTGAAACATTGTACTAAGGCTTTTGTTGTATTGGAAGCATGGTGAATATACTTGGGATAAGGTTTTGAATTTGATTAAGTTGTGTTAAATATGATTGGGGTGATTAATATTTCCCATCCAATGGAATGTCTTGCGATGCACCCTTTTCTTGTCATGGGTAGATAGCCTTGAGTATAGGCTACCAACCCACTCCATCATTAATTCTCACCTTTAAGTACCATTCCAATTAGTTTTTCTACTCTCTACCTTTATTTAATCCCTAACCTCAAAGGAAAATGACTTGGAAGAGCTAGAGATAGAGGTTTGGGAACAATTTTGGGTCCTTAGCTAACAATATAAAACTCCATAGTACAATTATTCCAAATTTTGTTTCAGTGATGAAGATAATTTACTTGTATGGCTATTTGATTAAATTGTTTATTTATATGATGATGTATGTATTACTGTTAGTTAATCCCCTCATTTTATTTTTGTTTTTATTCCATGTCTCTCCCCTTTTCTTTGTTGAGACCATTCTACTTGAAATTTTCATGGATGTAATATTTTTTGTAAAAGAGGAAGTATAAATTATAACCCTTGAGATAATGAGCTCATGGAATTGGTACTCCTGATATTAAATATAGAAATAAATGGCACGATAAAGGGGCATGATGTTTGTTTCTTTTTTTATCTCTCAAATTGGGAGACTGTTATAGTGCTTTCATGGTTTTTAAATATACCATTTCCATTCGCTATTGAGTCCCCTTTCCCTTGACACCCTAACTGATAAAACTATTCCCTTACTCACTGGTTATTTCAATGCATTATATTTTGATAGCATCGGTAAGGCATCCACCCATGTTTCATCTCTAAATTATTTAATTTTTGTTCATATTCCCATTGCATCTATTTTATTTCTCAACAATTATTGTGTACACGTTACTCCAAACATATTACAAAAAAATTATTTGATGGTTTTGGTAACAACAATTTTGGTAACATTTTTTACGATTTTGGGACATGATGTTATATCAAGGACCTTTTATTCAAACCTTATTGGCTCATATATTTTTCTTCAACATCATTGGTTTCCCTCTACCACATCTGTCCTTGTATTCATTATAGTTTTTTGGAGCTTGATAATATTGAGATGGGGATTGAATCAATATTGTGTTGATGGATCAAATTTTACACATTTTTATATTTTCTTTACATATACCTGATCATTCACTTGATTATATATCACCACAAGATATTATTAGAAAATAATAAATGGATGAACTAAATCATATGAGTAAAACATTGAAGATTAAAGCAAAATAATACAAGAGAAACACATAAACCATGAGAAAAACAGATATAAGGTGGAAACGTTCAAGGAGAAAAACCACCATCTCCTTGTATTTTTGTTCTTATTCATATTATTACAATTCTTCTCTTACATCATGCATTTTCCACAACTAGTGTGCAAGCCCCAACTTTTGATTCATGGAATAAACCACATGATCTGGGAAATTAACTAACAAACGAGACCACTTCCTCAACAAAAAAATGCCATTATGTATTACATGCCACTATGTCCAATAGCTCTTCAATGACCACTATAATAAATCCAGTAGTCCCTAAGAAAGCCATCACTTTCTACACCAAAGGCCCAACCATAAAATTCATGTGGACCACATTTCTTATATTTTCATACTAGGCCCACTATACTATGCTCATACAATTGTAGGGCTTGTTTCATTTATTTTTAGACTTGACACATGCATACTCTCAACACAATCTAGATAGGAAAATTATCTCTATAATATCAGAAAATATCTACTCAAACTTATCTCATCAATCCCTAGAAACATAAAACTCTAAACAAAACGCACAAATAAAAAAATTGGTAAAATAGTAGCTCTACTAAAAAACCATCAAGCCACCAAACCCTAGTAGCATCTAAAATATTTTAATCAACAAAAAGAACAAATTACATCGAATGAATATAAACTCACTCTATCGTATAAACTAAGCCATGTAACACCAACAACATACTACAAAAATGTAGTAGCAATATACCAATCTGATAAACCCCAAAAATAATATGACTAGCACTACCAATATTCCCTAATAATTCCATATTTGGATTAGGAACATAAGAAAATAATTATCTCATTCTAATTCTCCATCGTGCACTCAAAACCATTCATAACCTATATAAAAATTTTTTATGAACACTCACAAAAATCTATGATATAATAGTAACCTCATTCATCAAGCTGCTATGGCCATTTCACAATGTTCATTCGTGCTCAGTTCATAATGGTTCACTACTCCTCACCTTCGCAAGGAATCAAACCTCTCCTCTACAAAAATTTCTCATATAAATTCAAATTTTGGAATTATTAAACAATAATTACATTGGGAAATGGAGAACCAATCACCCTTATTCATATATCATTGATCTAGTCTATTACATTGAATAATTCTTCTTTAATTGATCCACATTGTCTTCAATGAATGCAAGATTCCTTTCAACTTGATCACACATTTTTGATAAAGTCTAATGCTTTCAAATTTGGGGTTCATAAACTTGGTGCTCAAAAATTTAGTGTTCACAAATTTGGTGTTTGTAAATTTAGCATTTTCAAATTTAATGTTAAAAAATTTGGCATTAAAAAAATCAACATTCAGAGACTTTACATTCATAATTTTTTTGTTCATAAATTTGTAATTGACAAGTTTGAGGTCCACAAATTTGGTGTTTACAAAGAAACCTTCACTAATGTTTTTTGACATTAATGGAAACACCACGTTTCAAATGATACTCCCCTAAGACCTTGATGTCAATCAACATCCACAATACTAAACTGATCTCCATTCTCCTCTAGACGGTTTGTCTCACTCCCAACTCATGGTTATGCCACTCTCCCCCTTAGAAATTAATGGAAATGGGCTGCAAAATATCGCTGAAAAACCATGCTGAAATAAATAAATAATGATAGTGCCAAACATTTTCTGATGAAGTATAACCATCTACAACACTATTGAAAAAATAGGCATTAGAAACAACTATGTTACGCACACTTGTAGCTCTTCCAACCAATGCCAACACCATGACCCTACTCTTTGCTTAAAATGCTCCTACTTAACATGTGCTCTATCTACAAAAAAATATTTATGCTACTGTACATAAGGTTTTTTTTTTTTTTTCTCCTCGTTTTCTTGGATCTCACACCCCTTTTCAACATGCAATAGGATACTCAACAAATCAACATACCAATATGAAATGATGAACATCAAATTACAAGGATTCATAGTAAAATGTAATTCCCCACCCCACATTTACCCTGTAACAGACTCGGGATAAAATTTCATGTAATAAAGGATAATAAAGGAAAAATAATACTGATGTCATGGGACATGTATTCCAAGATGAATATTGGGAAAACACTATAGTGGGCATCAGTTTTCATTTATTAATGGTTACAGAAATTGGAAAATAAAAAGAGAATTAATTGGAATTTAATTATGATACATTAGGAAAATAAGAGAGAAGGAGGGTGAGGAAACACAAATATGCATGCAAGGGAAATCATAGGAAAATGAAGAAAAATGAAGAAAAATGAGACATCAATAAGAAAAAGGCACCACAGAAACATTTCATAGTTTTTGTCATTTTTGGCTTGGATCAATACACAGAGAGAGAGAGAGAGAGAGAGAAGCAAAGGAAAGAAAAAGTCAAGTGAAGGAAAGCAAGGGAGTGCAAGGAGAAGGTTGGATCAACAAGGTCAGTAGGAGGATTTTACAAGTAACAGATTGCATGTGTTATTTCCTAGATGAGGTGTGAATACATGATACATGCATTTGTTTATTAGGTTTTATTTTTGTTAAGAGAAAATATAATATAATATCTCATTTTAATATTAATTCAATATAAATAATTTGTTTTAACATTTAATAGGTTAATGTGATTTATTATATTTAATATTTTAAATGTCTCATTTTCTCTTAATCACCACATTTTACCTCTTCATAATCTATTCCTTGTTCTTCTAATTTATTTAACCAGGGTGTGGAAATTTTTATTTGGTTTAAAATAAATAAGTTTATATATATATATGTATCACAATATTCGTGTAATTTCTTTAATAAAATATTGGCTAGCTAGTGGTCTATGAAATTGTAATAGCTATACATTATGTAATGAGTTGTATTTATAAATTAGTTACCCACTATGCATACTATTAAACCTTTGCACATATTTCAAGCGATGTTACCATTACACAATTGTGACAGGCATATAAATTTAATTTAAATGTTTTGTAGTGATTATGTTGTGTGGTTGTATCGACACATTTATAATTTAATTGATTGTTCCATACCCTAGAGTTTTATAATACCCATTGATTGATGTAAATCTCCATCACTAGATCGTTGATACAGTAACAAAGGTTAGGTTTGGTGTAATATCCCAATGGTACATGGTTCACCACTTGTCATTTTTCTAGTATCGAGGTGATCCAAGATCTATCCACATGTTTGCATACATGGTCGTTGATTCTCCTGGATTTTATCGAACGAATCAGATCCTTGGTTGGGGAGTTAGGTTAACCAAATACCTAATCTCTGCCCTAGTTGGTTATTTTCATTCACGTCATTTCTGGAGAGCGTTCCAGGTCAACAGTTCAAGTCCCCTTGTCTACACAGAGGGTTTTCCTCCAGCTGTGACTCTGGTAATTTGAGTTCTATTTGATTTCCCCTCGCCATACGAGTTAGAAATGAGCATGTGCATTATTTTCTTATGTTTTTAATTTTCCTTTTTGTGGAAGTTTAATTCCACCGTAATTCTATCAGTTAACAATTTTGGGGTTCGTTTTTCTTTCATTCACTGAGGTTTAATCTGCAGAACAATTTTACTGGTAAGGTGGCATGGACAAGAAATTTCTCCCATCAACGACAAACCCGAATCCTCACAGGTAAGCCAATTCACCCATCAGTTCTTTTTCTTTTACTCATCTGCATATATGCCTCTCATTCAAATTTCTTACAATTTATTTTTATTTGTTTCATGGGATAAGTTCTGATACCCTGAGTTTGATCAGTTCTGGAGGTTAGGGTTTCTCATTGCGGCATGAGAAACCATGTACTCCTTTTCTTATCTCTATGGTTTAAGCTGAATTGCTCAAATCAAGAAATTCAGTTTTTTTGCAGTAGCATTTGTTTCTTTTCAGTTGAGTGTCTATTGTGAATTATTTTCAAAGGTTTGATTGAACACGAACATTCAATTCCACCTTTGGATAAATACTACAGCTCAGGGAATGGACTGGTATTTTATTTTTCTTGGGACATTATTAGAAAAGTTATATCATCTTCTGATGTTCTTAGATGGTGATGTTCTTAGATGGTGTTCCTGGGTTATGGATTAATACTTATTATTCCCCAACGAGCATTGTTGTTTACAATCCATCAAGTCTTATTATTTAACTCAGACTCTGATGTATAATGTATGTTTGTTGTTGTAACATGGATTTTTCTATTCTTTTTTTTTTCAGAAAGAAAAAAACGCTGTATTATATTAAATATAAACAGTACATGATCCCCATAGGCTCAACTGCGAAGGAACAGCAGTGAGATTACTACATTTTGCCAAATTGAATGCTCATACTAGAGGAGCAGAGAATGAGAGATGGCAACCTCATAACAGGGACGGATGCCTCCCTAGCCATATCAAAGACTGATAAAAAGAGAAATACAGTGAGAGTGAGACAGAGATGAAAGAGTTCATCTCAAAGTCATACTCAGAAACGGGTTATGTACAGAGAGGAAACAAATACATAGAGATATTCAAAGACTGTGATGAAGCTTCAAAATTCTGATCTCAGTAGATAATGAGCCAATCTTTGATATGATGAGATTTTATAATATGGTAGCTGTACGAAGAGCGGGAAATCTCAGCAAATCATTAATCTGAAATTATACTATAGGCATGCCTCAGAATGCAAATAAAAGATAACTGGAAGAGTCAGCCCGCTCGCTTGATATCTATCCACGCTCGCTTGTAAACAGGTATAGACTGCTATATGACCGGCTGAGCAAAAAGATAAAAGAGGATCAGCACACTTGAGTTGTCAACCTGCAATGGAAAATATAAACACGCTCGCTTGTAGCAGAAAGATCACGCTCGCCTGATATCAATCATGTTTGATATAACCCGGTCGCTTGAAAAGAGCATCAAAAGACAAAAGAAAACAAAAACAGCTTCATCATAATACCCGACACCGATACTATATACCGAAGGATTCATGGAAGAGGAATGGAAAATTCAGGTAGCTGTCTACCATCCTGAAAGCAAGTAATAAACATCAGCCCAAACTCAGCTGCGAGACCCTGTTTAGACAATCTATCGGCCCGGGTATTGTTCTCCCTGAAGATATGCGATATAGGGGGAGAATTCATCCTGCTCCAAAGATACTGAGCTCGGTCAAACCATCCCTGAATCTGGACATTATTCATATTCAGTCTATGAGCCATCCATCCAACAATCAGCATAGAGTCACCAAAAATACCGGCCAGCTGGATTTGATAATCGACAGCAATAAGAAGGCCTCCCCAGAGAGCCATTAACTCCGCTTTGTTGTTTGACCCAGGGCCGCCGTTCCAATACATAAGAATGCGATCCCGATCTGTAATCTTTATCCAAGCTCCGCATCCAGATATGCCCTCTACAGACGCTCCATCAAAGTATAGAGCCGGGAGAGAAATTTCATGTGGTCTGAGACGATGAGATGCATCAGCAACATTAATAATCAGGAGAGGGTCTACAGATAGCCAAGCTTTAATAGCCATGTAAGATCGGTGAATCTGAAATAAGCCATGATCAAAGATGATTTTGTTCCTTGATATCCATACTTCCCAGATGAGGTAGAAGGGAAGGGAACGAAATGAACTGTTTAATTGGTCCCACTGATATGCATCAGTCATGAAGTCTGTTGGTCTCCAGTCCGGCCCCAACAAAGAGGAGCTGAATAATTTCCATAATTCGATGACAGACGGGCACGAGAAGAATAAATGATCAACGGTTTCAGAAGCATTGAGGCATAAGACACATCGACTGGGTCCATGGAAAGAGCGCTTGTTCAGATTGTCCCAAGTCAATACTTTGCGCTTCCATACCAGCCAGCCGAGTAATATAATTTTTGTGGGGATATTCCTCTTCCAAAAGGGGAAAAAGGTATTAGTCGACTGCAATTGAGAATCGGAAATAATCCCACTGTATACATCCTGCACAATAATCATATTGTTCTTGAGGGGGCCGTTCCAGATAATTTTGTCACCTCCGATAGCATAGCATAGTCCAGCAGAGCGAAGGTGATTGCTGAGCATGTCCCATTCGTTGGCAATCTGGTTCTGTAGATGAAGTTGCTCGGCTGTCTTGAATATGGGCGCGCTATAAGACCAATGATGAATGAGCTGAGAGAAATACATAATGCCATTGCAAGCCAGTGTGAATATAAGCCGCTGAGAAGGCGCAGTCTGAGAATTGAATGGCAAGAAGTTTTGTGAGCCTATTGGGATATCGCTCCCATTCCGGAATAACCAGCTTAAGCGCGGCGCCATAATATGCAGAATCATCTTGAAACTACGCCAAATACATGACATTTTTGAGGGAAAAGAGAAATTATTGCAACTGATTTTCAACAGTGCATCACCACTGTAATACTTGGCCCTGTTAATGCAATTCCATATACTTGTGCTGGTAACCGCTCTCCAAAATGATTTAACAAGTAAGGCGCAATTGAAAGCCCTGGTACTAAGAATGCCCCAGCCGTCTCTGTTCTTGGGTGTAGATATCGTAGATAATTTGCATAGAGGAATTTTCCTGGCAGAAGTAGCACCCCCCCATAGAAATTGTGAAATAATACTATTGATATTGGAGATGACAGCAGATGGAATATAAAGTAAGTGGGCCCAATAGACAACCATTTGAGATAATACCGATTGAATCAGTATGAGGCGGCCCCCCATGGATAACCAGCAATGGGTCCATCTCTGGATCCTGTCCCGGAATCTATCTAAAATCCACATCCAATCACGATTTTTATAGCCACAAGGTTTGATAAAATAGCCCAAATATTTGAAACCCTTATACACGTGACTAGTACCTACACCCAAGAAATCTGCAATGAACAGAATTTCCTGTATGTCACCATTGTCAAATAACAAAACAGATTTGAATCCATTCATTCCCAAGCCCGTAGCAGATTTAAATCGCTGAAACAGAATATGTAAATAGAACCAGTGATTTCTGTTCAGATAGCCGAATACCAAGAGGTCATCCAGAAAAAGAGAGTGCGTTGTAGAGACAGATTGAGAGAATGCATAGCCCTTGATGAAGCCCCACCGCTCTGCTGAGTGCATCAGACCACTAAAACCCTCCATGACAAGTATAAAAATTAGGGGAGAAAGGGCACAGCCCTGCCTAAGCCCACGGCCCGCCTTGAAAAATCGAGAAGGGAAGCCATTTACAATCACCGCATATCGAACATTTGATATACAGGCCATAATCCAGCGGATGATGCGAACAGGCAAACCAACTTTAAGTAAAATGACCCTGATAAAAGACCAATCGATGGAATCATATGCCTTATGTAAGTCCACCTTCAATACCAACGCCTCCTGTTTTAGAGAGTGCATCGAATGGACCACCTCCTGTGCGATGGCAATGGCATCGTGAATGGACCTGCCATTAAGAAACCCAAACTGTTCCAAAGATATGTTAGCAGATAAAACAGCTTTAATCCGGTTGGCGATAATCTTAGATGAAACTTTGTAAATCATATTACAAAGAGCTATGGGTCTAAAATCAGAAAAAAGCTGGGGGTCAGAAACTTTAGGAATGAGAGCAATAAATGACGAATTTAGATTTGCAGGCATGATGCCCTTCCTGCGAAAAGATTCTAGTAACTCCGTAAGCTCGGACCCCAGAAGATCAAAAAAGAAGATGAAGAACTCAGCCGGCCAGCCATCTGGGCCAGGACACTTATCTTTAGGGAAAGATTTAAGGACTGATAATACCTCGTTCCCGGAAATAGGCAGATCAATAGCCGCAATCGCAACATCATCAAAGAATCTGGATATGTTCTCCAATACCCACGTTTGATTCTCTGCAGAGATGGATTGCTCAGCCATGTAAAATTTAGAAAAATATGCAACGGCCTCCTGTTGAATTTCAGCACATGAGTATGCGAAGGATTCATCTTCTTTTTTAATGCGCCAAATGGCGTTCTGTTTCCGCCGAGCATTTGCAGATTTATGAAAAAACTTGGTATTGCAATCCCCCTCCTTTAGCCATAACATACGGCTCTTCAACCTCCAGGTTACCTCTTCAATCCTAAGAATCTACTTCTTCTTGGCAGCCAAAACCTTCATACGATTAATATCATCAGCAGTGGGAGGAAAAGAAGCAAAGGAAGCAAAAAGATCCGCCATAGATGAAAGGATCTCATGAAATTATTTACGCAGGGCGGCCTTTTTCCTAATCTCCCATTCCTTAGACGCATTCTATGCATATTTTTTGTACTTATTCCAGGATTTATAAATATTTATGGGTGCCATTTCACTTTTCATTTATGGATATGAATTATTTAACATGTTTTTCTCTTACGCATGTGAAATATTTATACGCGTTTAATAATTTGGGTTTGTTGTGCTCCTATCATTCTCGATTTTTAGGAATAAAGAAATTATTCTTAGATTGAAAAATATTTACTTTCAAGAATCACTACAGATTCCTTTATCTTTATACTATTTGTGCTTTCTTGAAATAATAATTTCATAAGGATTCCTTCTCGTATGCCAAAACTATTTCCTAGCCTATCATTAAGTGACTTGGCTTAAGGATATAATGTGGTGGACCCTTCGTAAGCTTTCCTTTGTTTATGATACATAAACTGCTATTTCCTATATATGGTGAGCTAAATAGTAAACAATAAGTAAACAATAACATCCATGGCCACTTGGGGGTGTCTTCCCCTCTCGAGTGAAACATTGTCCTCAATGTTTATATATATATATACACTCATTTTAGTTTTCCCCTTGGAACAAAGCGAGAATGCTTCCTGCATAAATTATTTATCATCCCAGGAAGATTCCTTAGGGCTATTGTTCCTCCACTGCACCTTAACCTGAACGATGGATAGCTTTCGTAATGTTATTTCTCTCTGGTCAAGTGTACGTAAAGGTTCTATGAATAACTCTCCATCCGGTTCGACCTACACATCATTTATAATTCAATTATTCATCTAATCAATTAAGAATATTATGTTTACTTAATTCAAAATATATACATTACTTGAATACATACATTACTTTCATATCTTGCCAATTTATGATATTCTTGGGGTCATATATGTATTCTTTTTTAATGAGAAATATGAAACACATTGTGCACTCGAATGTGGTTGGGAAGCGCAAGTTGATATGCCACTGGTCCCATCCTTTCCAAAATTTGGAAAGGTCTAGAGTACCAAGGTGAAAATTTTGCACAACTTCCCCATATAAGAGTGCTCATATTGGGCTTTACTTGCACATAAACATGATCACCTATCTAAAATTCTCGGTAAGTTCTCTTTTTAACTGCATAAGCCTTCAGCTTTCATATTTTTCCGCAGTCTTTTCAATTTATTCTCTATGTCAACCAGCCTTTCAGGCCATAACATTATTTTTTTCTCATGGTTGTTCCAATTGAAAGTTGTTCTACACCTTTTCCCATACAATTATTCAAAGGGGCTCATTTTTAACAATTCATCATAGTTTTTGTTATAAGCAAATTTCACGAAATGGAGGTACACTACAAGGAAAAGACCCTCTAGCGAATTTTTTTTAGGAACCCTTTATAAAAATAGCCGAGACATCTGTTTTTAGTAGAGGTTACTAGAGGAGGTTGGTGGGTGGAGGTTTTTGTAGATGTTTTTTGTCTGATGTGTTTCTCATCCTACACCGCACTAGTGCATTCCACTAGAAAAGCACACGTGCGTACTACAAATTCGCACACCGAGGCATAGTCCTCTCCGTACAAAAACACTCGATGCATCTAATTACTATAGCGCACCGGTGCTCTACACAAATTCATCCCTGGTGTGTCCTAAAAAGCTGCTCCAAAACTGAAACAAACCAGTGCAGTTGGAAGAAATCGCTCGTTGTGCCTCAAAAACCCGCGCACCGGAACAAGGTTAAATAAAAAACAAATTATGGCCAAAAATCCACATTTTTCACATTTGAGTGGTCCACAACTCTCAAGCACTGGTGCAAATTTACCTTGTGTGATGTGCCCTGCGATTAGTGCTCCCATTGCATGCACTGCTACTGTCCATTGCCCACCATATCGATTTCAAATTTTGCAAAATGGTGGGAAAATTTAGTTTTGAAAATTCTACAACAAATATGCATCCTCAACACCCAAATTTATAGGTATTTTACTTGTTTCTCCATAATTAAATTTTTTGGGAGATTATTTTTGTAAAGTGGCTCAAACTTCAACATTAACAAAAAAAAAAATTCTTGCGTGGTGCACTCGAGCCTTCAGCTTTCAGAGGTTTGCAGTTCTGCCTATAAATTTACATGCTGCACTGTGACCAGTGCTAATGGTATCTACACCATTTCCAAGGTGGTACCAAAATGACACACCATGGCTTTTTAAAATTAAAGAAAATGTGGTGCAGTCGGTTACCCAGCTGCATCGTTCACCATGTCCAAGTTTAGGAGGGTAGTGTGATCAATGAAATATGTGCTCTAGGCAGATATTTTTATCAGCAGAACACCCTCCCAAACTTGGACATAATCAATGGTGTAGTGATGTAAACGACAACAGCATTAGCCACGTCATGATGTTAAAAGGGCAGCATGCTGCCTAAACTATATTCCCTAGGGCGCATAATTTGGTCAATGCACTGCCCTCCCGATACTGGTACATAGTCAACGATGTTGTCGGTTATACCACTACACCGTTGAATGTGTAATGATTCCAGGAGGGTGGTGCGATGAAGAAACTATCTGCCTCGGGGCGAGTAGTTTGGTCAGCTCACTGCCTTCCTGACTTTGTACATAGTTAATGGTGTGATCGCTTAAACGACCACACCGTTGACCACTATCTGATGTTTGGCAGTGCATTGACAGAATTATCCAGCCCAGGATGGATATTTTAGTCAATGCACCTCTTGAGAAAGTAAAGGTCATGATGTGTTGTGTGCTGCAAATTTCTAGGTGCACCGTGGTTGGTGTGTGATAAAAACAGATGCACCAATATTGGTGCATGCCTGTTTTTTTGGGCGCACCAATTTTTTTTTTTTCAAAAAATTATATATATGTGTTGGTGTGTGTGTTTCATTTAATAATTATAAAAAAAAAATTAATATGTGAATCATTAAACAACATCAAAGAAGAGAAGAGAGGAAACAACAACAACATGTGGTAGACCAGTATAATGTGGTTCACCCGTGGGAGGCGCGAGAGAGGGAGAGAGATATGTACCCTTGCCCTATTACAGTAGCCACCCAGGAACTCCTAAGGGAGGTAGGCCTCCTCAAGTTCTATGAGGAGGCTACATCCCTGAAGGGCCATGGTGGGTTATTGCAAAAACTTATCTTCAGGTGGAACTCCCACTGACAGACTTTTCAAGTTGGTCCTAATCAGTGGTACGCACCCACTAAGGAGGACATCTATTTTATTATTGGCCTATCGAGGAGAGGGAAGAATGTTTCCTCATTCCCAGAGGTCCCCGTTGGCTATGCAACAGGGAGTCAGTTGGTGTATTCCTAGAGATACATTAGCACCGGTATACTGTCTCCTGCAGATTTTCACGTCTCTGATGGTCAGTTACGTATTGCTTCATTTGGTGGAGAGGAGGTGAAGTGCCTCTCACTACTGATTTCGAACATTGCACACCATACCAGTGATGGGAAACAAATTAATTTCTAGCTTTTATTTTATGTTGATTATTTATTACAGGCGCCATGACTTGTGAGGTGGTTTGCTATTTTTTGTACGACGATTTTGTACAACTTTAGATAGATTTCGTGTTTAGGCACAAGGGAGGGTGAACTTCCCTTTTGCTTCAGAGATATTTTGTTTATTTTTTGTGAGGTTTCCAGATACGAGGCCTAATTTTTTTTCGGCAGCCTCGTAGGTTGATGCTGCATGTACAGATGTAGATGTGGGGATATATGATTCCCAAGAGGGGCAAGTCAAACTTTTCCGCGAGGATACTCACCACAGATGCATCAGAAAGCCTAAGGCAGGGGTCCCATATCACTATTACAACCCTATTATTGTTAGGTGTAAACCCCTATTTGTTAGCTTATTGCATCCCCCGTAAACCTCTACTTTGTTATTATTGTGCCCTTAAATTATTATTGTTAGGTCGGCTAGGATTACATCGTGGCCCACTAGGATTACATTATGGCCCCATGGACTCCTATATATAGAAAGGAGGTTTTGTAAATTGTATCATCCAAGAATTGTTCATTTATGTAATGTATTGGAGGTTTCCCCCTCGAAGTGGCTTATTTCTAAGGTATTGATATCTCTTTTCTTCTATTTTTGGAGCTGGTTACACAACATTTGGTATCAGAGCTTTGGATTCTAGGGTTTCGCTGCTCCAAACAGCCAATCGTGAATTCTCACTGTAACGTTGTGCCAGCGTTAAGAAGCTGAAATTAGGCAACAAAACTCGAGGAAGATTGTCTAAAAATTTTAGAGCTTGGTTCACAACATTTTCAGAGATATGATCTGTGGAAGTTAGGTAGTTTTTCAGGCTCCTAAACAGGTCATCGTGGCATTTGCGCTATAACGTTTTTCCTACTGAGGTTTAGAATCTGAAATTTTTATAGTGTGAAGCTGAAATCCTAAGGAAAATCGTCAAAAAATTTTAGAGCTTGGTTCGAAATATTTTTGGAGATATGATCTATGGAAGGTAGTGCTTTTTCAGGCTCCTGAATCTCATCTAAAAAAGGTGATCGTGGGAAAAGTTTAATAACTCTCTCTCTGAGCATCAGATTGGAGTGACTTGAAAATTGGTTGCAAGTACATGGACTGTAGTTTCTTAGCTATCAATTTTAGAGGCGAAGGAAAAAACAGTGACACGTGGCAAGTCGTACAATTTCGCTATACTGAACCAGTCCATAACTAGGTCATTGTGGGAGATTGGACATAACTTTGCCTTGGAGAATCCAAATCAAGTCAAACCTGTGGAATTAAAAGGAGAATTTAGAGGGCTACTTCAGTGCTAAATTTCATATATTGAAGAGCTGCAATCACAGAGATAATACAATTTAAATATCGAGCTCCTCAAAAGCAAGTAAAAGGTGTGTATTTTTTTTTCCGAATTTCATAAGTCTTGTTTGAAGAATCAAGTTGAATTGATTGCAAGGGAATATTGTAGAATAGATATCAGTTTTGGATTATAAAATGGCCCCTAAAAAGAATTCAACACCCATTAAGCCTTTGGAAAGCTCTACTATGACTCATGAAGGCAAAGAATTGCAACATGATCTATGAAAATTACAAGAGCAAGTGCAACAAATTTCACTCTCGCAAAGAGCAACAAAAAATGAAATGGAAGTTTTGAAGAAAGGCGTGGAAGCTAAGATGGATGGCATGCAAGCTAAGATGGATGGCATAGAAGCTAAGATGGATGGCATGGAGGCTGGCATGGAATCTAAGATGGATGACATGGAAGCTAAGATCGATGAGAAAATGGAAAACATGAAAAACTTTCTAAAAGTAGACATGGAAGGTTTGACAAAGTTGATACAAGAAAGGTTTCCTAATGGTGAAAAGATAGTAGAAGAACCTCATGATGAGAACAAAATAGATGTTAATTGTGATTTCATAAACTCTAATGTTGGCAGGAAGAACCACCATATTCCAAAGATGGATACGAGGAAGTTTGATGGAAAGGATCCTATAACATGGATACTACAGATGGAGAAATATTTTGATCTTCATAACGTGCAAAACACACAAAAGGTACGCATTGCAACTTTACATTTAGAAATAAATACATTTGTGTGGTATTGATGGCTTTGCTCCCGTAAAAAAATTGTCACTTGGTCAATTTTTATGGAGGAAATGATAGCACATTATGAGGATACAAAGAGAAACACCTTCTTTAGCCAAATGATAAATGTCAAACAAAAGGGTTTAGTGGGGCAGCACATTGAGGACTTCCAAAAATTGAATATAAGGGTAACTGATATTCCAGAGGAACACAGGATTTATCTCTTCATAGGTACTTTAAAGAATAACATCCAACATGAAGTTCATGTTTTGGAACCTAATTCATTGGAGAAGGCATTCAGGTTGGCAAGAAAAGTTGAATGTAAAATTATGGTGACAAGGAAGCCTACCACTCAATTCTATAAAGAAGGAAGTGTTGCTACGCCTAGATTTCCACAACCTACAAGGTTGACACCACAACAATTGGAAGAAAAAAGAGGAAAAGGGCTTTGCTACAGTTGTGATAGAAAATACACTAAAGGTCATAAGTGTGTTGAGAAGAAATTATTTTACATAGATTGTGAAGAGGAAGAAGAAAATGAACAAGAAGAGGATATACACCAGGAACCAGCCCTAGAAGAGGAAGAAATGAATCCGACCATATCATGTAATGCAATGGCAGGAATTACCACTCCTCAAACTCTCAAGATAGAAGGACATATCAAGAAGAAAAAGGTAATAGTGTTGATTGATTCAGGTAGCACCCATAATTTTATTCATTGTAAGCTAGCCAAGGAATTAAATTGTTTCCTATACCCAGCACCAGAATGTCAAGTGATGGTTGCAAATGGAGGAACTATAAATTGCTCTGGAAAATGCCATAACATCAAGCTAACCATGGGGGAATATGTGTTGACTAGTCCAAGGCTTTCCATTCCTATGGGAGGTGCTGATGTTGTACTAGGAGTACAATGGTTACAATCTTTGGGGACGGTAGCTTTTAATTTTCAAGAACTTTTCTTGAAATTTTTTTCAGAAGGAAAGGAAGTCGAATTACGGGGTATTGAAGGGAAGCCAGGAAGGATAATAAGCTCTAATGTCATGACAAAGCTTCTAAAGAAAGAATAATGAGGCGTAATTGCACAATTATGCTCACTAGAAGTTCCAACATCAAAATCATCTATTCCTGCAGATCTCCAACAAGTCTTGGACAATCATTCCAAGGTGTTTGAAACTCCCAAAGGACTCCCACCTATTCGTGATCATGATCATGCTATTCATTTGATTCCAGGAAGTGTTCCTCCAAACATCAGGCCTTACAGATATCCTTACGTCCAAAAGAGTGAAATTGAACGTATGATTGCAGAAATGTTAGAGGCAGGTATAATTCAACCTAGTCAAAGTTCTTTCTCTGCTCCTGTAGTATTGGTACACAAGAAGGATGGATCATGGCGAATGTGTCCGGATTATAGGGAGCTCAATAAGCTCACCATTGAAGATAAATTTCCCATTCCTGTGATTGATGAATTATTGGATGAATTACATGGAGCAATTTATTTTACCAAGTTGGATCTTCGTTCAGGATATCATCAAAATAGAATGAAGACTGAAGATATTCCAAAAACAACATTTCGAACTCATGAGGGTCATTATGAATTTTTGGTCATGCCTTTTGGCCTTACCAATGCACCTTCTACATTTCAGGGGTTGATGAATTCCATTTTCAAACCCTTCCTTAGAAAATTTGTGCTAGTATTTTTTGATGATATACTAATCTACAGCAGGTCTTGGAAGGACCATGTTGAACATGTTGACAGGGTGCTCAAACTATTGCAGGAGAAACAATTATATGCAAAAAACATCCAAATGTTTCTTTGGAGTACAAGAGGTGGAATATCTGGGTCATATTGTATCTCACGAGGGTGTTAAAGTAGACCCTAACAAAATTAAAGCCATTAAGGAATGGAAAGTCCACACAACCATAAAGCAGTTGCGAGGATTTCTCGAGTTAACAGGGTATTATCGCAAGTTTGTTAAGAATTATGGGAGAATAGCAACACCTCTAACAAAATTATTGAAGAAAGATGCATTTTCATGGACTCGTGAAGCAACTAAGGCCTTTGAACATCTTAAAGAGGCAATGTGCCTATCGCCTGTCTTAGCTATGCCAGACTTCACAAAAACCTTTATTGTGGAATGTGATGCCTTAGGAAATGGAATTGGTGTTGTTTTAATGCAGTAAGGAAGACCCATTTCTTTTGAAAGTTGTCCAATCAAAGGAAAGTATTTACAGAAACATATTTATGAGAAGGAAATGTTAGGAATACTACATGCACTAAAGAAATGACGAACTTACATAATGGGAAGACACTTCAAGGTAAAAACTGATCATGATAGTCTTAAACACTTTTTGGAACAAAGACTATCTTCAGAAGAGTAGCAAAAATGGGTCACAAAGATGTTGGGTTATGACTTTGAAATAATATACAAAAAAGGGAAGCTAAATGTTGTTGCGGATGCACTCTCAAGAAAGAATGAAGAGGTGGAAGCATTGCTTTGTGCCATTTCTATTATCCAACTAGATTGGATAACCGAAGCAAGAGATGAATGGAAGAAGGAAAAAGATGTATGGAAACTCATTCAAAAGTTGCAGCAAGATCCTAGTACATATGATACATTTAGTTGGAAAAATGATTCCTTATGGTACAAAGATCGCTTATATCTTTGTAAGAATTCCCAACTAAAACAAAAGATTCTTCTGGAATTGCACACTTCTCCTTTAGGAGGACACTCGGGATTTTTAAAAACTTACCAAAGGGTGAAGAAATAATTTTTTTGGGATGGCCTTAAATCTGATATTCAAAAGTTTGTGACGGAATGTTTGGTTTGCCAACAGAATAAAGTTGAGACAATTAAGACCCCGAGACTTCTACAACCTTTATCCATTCCAAGTCAACGTTAGGAGGAGATTTCAATGGATTTTATCACAGGTTTACCTAAGTCCGAAGGAAAGAGTGTCATCATGGTGGTAGTTGATAGACTTACCAAGTATGCACACTTTTGTGCATTATCTCATCCATTTAAAGCAAGTACAGTTGCTACTACATTTATGGACAAAATTCAAAAGCTACATGGAAGCCCAAGGGTTATTGTGACTGACAGAGATCCCATTTTTACTGGAAATTTTTGGACGGAGTTATTTTCTTGTTTGGGTACTCAATTAGCTCATAGCTCATCTTATCATCCTCAATCTGATGGTCAAACTGAGATAGTAAATAAAATTTTGGAAGGATATCTTCGTTGTTTTGTATCTGATAAACAAACACAATGGGTCAAGTGGTTACCTCTCGCTGAATGGTGGTATAACATTTCCTTCCATACTGCAGCAAAAATGACCCCATTTATGGCACTTTATGGATATCATCCACCATCCATCACATCATCTTTAAGGGAAAATTCGAAGGTTCAAGCAGTGGAAGATCACATCGAGCATCGGCAAGAAGTTCTCCAACTCTTAAAGGATAACCTGAATTTGGCACAAAATCGAATGAAACAACAGGCAGATCAACATCGTAGCGAGAGAAGTTTTGATGTAGGAGAATGGGTATTTTTACGGCTACAACCATACAAACAAATGTCCCTCAAGCAAGCAAAGAAGGATAATAAATTATCGCCAAAGTACTATGGTCCTTACAAGGTGTTTCAAAATATTGGTACTATGGCATACAAATTGGAGCTTCCTGCTTCTTCGCGAGTACATCCAGTTTTCCATGTTTCATGCTTAAAGAAGGTTATAGGTGAAAATATTCCAGTTCAAACAATATTTCCAGAACTTGATGAGGAAGGAAAAATCGTATTGGAACCTGAAGCGGTCACAGAAACAAGAACTCGACAACTACGGAATCGATCAATTTCAGAGTATCTCATCAAGTGGAAGAACTTACCCACTGAAGATTCTACATGGGAGGATGAGAATTTTATACAAAAGCACCCAGAGCTACTCAAGCGTTGAGGACAACACTTATTTTGAAGGAGAGGGGCATGTTAGGTCCCTATATTACTAGTATAGTCCCTTATTGTTGTTAGTGTAACCCCCTTATTGTTATTATTGTACCCTTGTAACACCCATTTTGTTATTATTGTGCCCTTAAATTATTATTGTTAGGTCGGCTAGGATTACATTGTGGCCCACTAGGATTACATTATGGCCCCATGGACTCCTATATATAGAAAGGAGGTTTTGTGATTTGTATCATCCAAGAATTGTTCATTTATGTAATGTATTGGAGGTTGCCCCCTTGAAGTGGCTTATTTCTAAGGCGTTGATATCTCTTTTCTTCTATTTTTGGAGCTAGTTACACAACATGCTACCTAGTGTTGATGAGCATGCCTTCATTCTGGTCCCCTGTCCATATGCTGGTTCATATGGGCAAGAGTATGCCAAAATTATCTTCACAGATCATGATCCTGCGGATGATAGAGGTAATATTAGTGTTTTCTCTAAATTTATTATAACGTGTTCTTTAACTTGTTTTTGTTAAATTGTTTAATGCAAGTGTCTAATTATTGTTGTGTACTTATATATATTTTATTTTAAGGTCCAAAACACATGAGGAAGCACATTGTATAATCAATAATCCTAGAAAATTCCAAGGAAAAAAAAATTCCACATTCTATTGAAAAATTTCTTTAATATTTTCCTAATTTACTATGTCATTTACCAAATTTACTGTGATCAATATAAAAAAATTGAAACTTGGATGAGAATGTTCACCATTGAGGAATTTTTCAAATTCAAAAAAGCATGAACCCCAAGAATTGAAGTTTAATGCATTCATTTATAAAGAATTAATTAAGTATCCATGTAAGAATATGACATGGGTGTGAGGTGATATCGAAGAGACATTTACCAAGTAATAAATGAGTATGTTATACCACCATATTTTTTTTTGTTTCTCTCACCGCTGTCATGTATTTACCACACATAAGAAAAGAATTCATTAATGCTAATAACACTTGTAATAATTTCATAAGGTACTTATAACATGGTCAATAATAACATTATGAATTATCACATATACATATATCCTTACGTCCATTAATTGAGCGCTTATACTACCATAGTTTCACATTACTTGTACAATTGGTTTATTAGTTTTATATCATTATAGTACTTGAAATTACTACATGGGTACATACATATATAATCGGATCTGAATCTATGATTTAAGTTCTAAATATGAAGCGTCTACTATTTAATGGACCAGACCCTCTGGCATTGCCTGGCAGTTTTCCCTCACTGTGATTATTGGAAGTTGTGCCGACCGTCGATCTAGTAAAACCTAGATTGGATAGTGCAGGTTGATGTGGGTGGGATTAGGGTAAGTACCTGACCCCATCACTACACTTTGAGATCATTTGTTCGCAGTTTCATCATGGCTTTGCTCTGCAAGTTGTTTTCACTCCTCCAATATCTTTCCCCGGCAATTAAGGTATCTGACCTCGTTAATGGTTGTGGAAATTGATTAAGGCCTTTTTTTCCATTGTTTTGGCTTGAAATTACAGTGTTGTTATTTTTAAATCCGTATTTTTCTTTGATGTCATTGTCGTCGCTTCTCAAGTTTCTCTACTGGAACAGGTGAGTGACGCTCCTCATGGTCCTTACTGTTCATATTCCTTTTTCACATGTTGTAGATAATTTTTCTTAGGTATATGAATTTGTGAGGTCTTTCAATCCCCTACACTCTTGTTTAAATTTTTTTTTAGAAATTTGACCATGCTGTGGCCGAGGGTTTATGGCTTTGTCAACCTTTCATTTTCTGTTTCTTCGACTGTTGCAGGGAGTAACTTTCAGAATGTTAACCCCCTTATGGCTAAGAGTTTATGACTCTGTTAGCCTTTCATTTTCTATTCCTTCAAATGTTGGAGGGAATAACTGTACCATTATGCCAAGAGAGGTGACTCTAGGTAATGTTTGTCCTCTGGTTTAATCCTTTTTTATAGCAGTAAATCTTATAAAAATTTCTCTCATTATTCCCAATAACTCACAATCTTTGTTTTGTTTAATCAATGTAGAAGTTGGTGCTGGTTTTTGGAGTCATGGTAAAATGGGGTGTCCTCTAGAGATATGCATAGCACTTCAATGGATGGCTAGGTAAGTCAAATCCCAACTTCAGTCTAGATTTAAATTTAATTAGCTTTCTCTTCGGTTTTACTTAGGGTATAACCCTATGCATGTACGAGACTATGAAATCCAGCTGAAATTCCCTTGCATGAATGGGATTCATGTGTTCCTCCAAGGGTGAATGGTTGGGCATAGACCTAGCTTGCCAAAGTTTAAAAGATAATTCATAACTCCTCATTACAACCATTTAATTTGGTTATTAAAACATTTCTACATCATGTTTTTTTTATGGAATTGCATAAATATTTCTTTGAAGATTTAAATTTTTCAGACATTATTTGCATACCCCAAATAATTAATTTTGACAAATGTTTATATGTGTCATCACACAAGTGTTGTTTGTTGAAACTCATTTTCTTAGCCCTATGCTCAACATTGTCACCTATGAAAAAAATTGCAATTCTGTATATGTATTCCGTGTTCTCTATTTTTGTAAATTCTTGTAATATATTTAGAGTTTATAAATCGAAATTCAATCCTCTACATTATTGTATTTTTATAAAAGTGATGATTGTTTCAAGCTTCTTAGTTTATACCCTTATGGGATGGTTCCCTAAATATTTTCCGATTCAATGCCCAAAGGATACTCATACTTTCTTTGTGTATCACAGAGCTTGGCTTGTAAACCTTTGAGACTATTTAACTCTTTGTAGTGTATAATGAAAATTTAAAGTAGTTATGCAACTACAGTTTGTGTGGAATTCACATCTCATATTTTCTTTTTAATACTATTCCCGTGTAAGTTTATGGTATACTTTTATTCAATGCAAATGTTTAGTGATAGATGGATATCCGACAATGCATGTTTGATTTAGTTTGCTAGCCTTGGAGTGCTTATTTGTTGATCTCTTCCCACTGAATATACCTTATATATTTTCTATATCCATAGGGTTTAGAATTGTTCTAGTTTACATGATTCAAAAAGAAAAAATCTCTATAAGGCATTTTATGTTTAACCTGTCATATCGTTTCCTTGCTACTTATTACAAAATTATATTATCTTTTAGAAAATGAATAAGTAGCAACATTATTTATAGCTAATAGAGACAATCAATAGAATTTCGAGTATTCTAAATTTAATTACCATTTAATTATCACCTCCTATAACTTAGCTAGTAAACTCATTTACTTTCTATGTACTCTTGTTTTAACTAATGGCACCACCCAACCATGAGAGAGGTGATCAAATCCTCTGATCCCCTCGTGCTCCACACCATAGTTTAGGTATATTTTATTTGTCAGAAGTTATGTCTCAGGACCTCTGTCCAACCTACACTACCTTCAGTTTATAGAGCTCCATTGGTTTATAACCAACTCTGGACAACTCCTTTTTATACAACATTTTGTTGTAAACCTTCTTGTTCTTTCTTAAATAGAACCCCTTCCCCTTCTCAAGATTCCCTTTTTATCTTCTTTGGGAAGGTAGCTGTCATAAAAAATACCTCTTCCTTTTACTCTGGAACCTTGGAATTATTTTACCAATCAATTACTCAATTACGTAATGTAATTTTTATTCATGAAATAGAATTCCAGTTTTTCTTATTAATGAATAACCATATTCATTAATCTATTTTCACAAAAAAATTCAAATGTATTTATAAAACTCCTTTAGAAGTAATATTAAAATAAAACAAGGTGTTAAATATTCCCCCACTAGAGGCAAACACCATCCTTGGTGTTTACTTCATTCTAGAAAACATTTTAGGATATGCTTCACGTATGGAGTTTTCCTCCTCTCATTTATCCTCTTCAGGGATAAAATGCCTCTGTTTCACTTTAACTTGGGGGACGAATCACCTGTAGAGTGTTATTTATATATGATGGAGAATATTCTAGGGTTCTACCAAAATAACGCTATCTGGTTGTACTTGTAAGCAACAGAACTTATAATTAATTTAATTATGAATCCATATTTTCCTAGGAGTCATCATGTAAATATAACTTACATGTACGCTCTGCCAATGTATAAAATGTTTGGGGTCATGCATGTATCAAGTGATATGAATTCCCACTTCTATTTTCGTATAGAAATAGGCTTGTCAGAATGAATTATTAATGCAACTGTACGAAAAGAGATCACTTTAGCTGCACATGAAAAACAACACTAACAACAAATATGGTTTCTTAAATTCTTTAGATCTGCAATAGATAGTTGAAAAAAATGCGACAAAAACCCATATCTATGTAGTTTCTCCAAATATCCAATGGAAAAAAGAAGACATATAAACAATTTTATGTGTATTAACACCTCATAAGGGAACAAAGGATGATGTTACCAGTACCCCTAAATGGGATGGGTTCTTGGTTGTCCTCAACACTTCAGATCTAGAAGTTTCTTTCTCCCAATGCTGTAGAAAACCTAAGACGTGTTGAACTATGTTGGAGCTCAAGAAGAAAAATAGAAATTAAAGTGATCAAAGTATGACTATGACAAAAGGATGAAATTTCCACCATGATAAGAGGATAAAAGATGAATAATGAATGGAAAAATCTCCTATTTATAACAAAATATTGAGTTAACCTTGATAATGATATATAATAAGATATTATTAACTAAGATCTAGATCTAACTCCTTGCACTACAAGGAAAAGGCCATCTAGTGGAGGTTATAAAGGATGTTTTTAGTGTTATAAAATTGGCCAAAATTTTCAAAAAAACATTTCCTACAACATTCGTTTTTGGAAACAGAGGTTTCGGCAGAGATTTTAATGAAATTTCAACGCAACTAGAAAAAACTAGGTGACCAAAGGTTATTAAGGATGTTTTTTTTATCGGTGTGCTACTAAGGTTTCAACCCGCTGATGCATGTCATATAGAGAATCGCCCCAGGGTGGTCGAAGGTGCATCCACTAGGCAGTAAAGGTATACAATTGCACTAGGCGCACTGTAGGTGATACAATGCACAAGGTCGTTCTAATTAGTATTGGGATTTGTGGGTTGCCCATATGTCATATCAACACATCGATATGTAGTCTTATAGAAGCGCACTGGTGTGCAGTATCATACAAACGCACCAGTTGTTCTAATTTGTATTGGTATTTGTGCGGTGCCCATAGGTCATTGAAACACACTGGTGCATAGTCTCAGATAAAAGCACTGGTGTGTAGTATCACACAAACGCACTGAGATTTCTAATTGGTATTGGTATTTTTGCGATGCCCATAGGTCGTAGAAACGCACTGGTGCACTGTATCATACAAACGCACTGATGTACAGTAACTGATATGCACCGGTGTTCATTTTGTATTTTTTAGAAACATGGACCTGTGATAGTGCAATTATTGTGATTTTTTAAAATTCGTTATTCATAAAAAAATCGACACATCTTATAACGTTATTCATATTAATTAATTTTTTATTAATGAATTTGAATATGATGTTTGGATTAATTTGTTATATCATATCATAATTGTTGTGATTTTTTTAAAATTCATTATTCATCAAAAGATGACACATATATTATAATAGTATTCATATCAATTAATTTGTTATTAGTGCATTTGACTGTGAATTTCGGATTAATTTTTTATTTCATATCATCACATTTCACATCTCTTCATTATAATATTTAATCATCCATAAATATAATCAGTGGTGTTACATTTCACAACGATAGTGGAGAACACAATAGAATAAATTAAAACATATATATATATATATATATATATATATATATATATATATATATATATATAAGGTGGCCTTTGTCATACAAAATGGGACAATTATTGGTATCCCTTTGTCTTTCAATTGGGACACTATGTCCATTACATTAAACAAAATGTCTGATTTTACAAACAAATATTTCAAAAAATACAACATCTTGCTTTGATATCCAAACATAATGATCATCATTATTCAGTTGAACTGTTGTCACTGCTCGAGCTACTTCCATGACTTTGGTTATTTTCAGGAATGTTTTGTTCACAGTGTTGATTGTTTTCTTCTTCTTCACCTTCCATCTACAAACATAAAAATAAATTGTAATGAGTGTATATACATTGGTGAGAATAATTAAAATTGAAATATTAAATAATATACATCAATTTAAATAGAAAATAAATGACATACAATAGAAAAAATTGACTCATGAGCTATACACATTCTTTCAAAACCATGTAGTATGTTATCTTTCAAGATTTCATCTGTTGGCACAATTCCATATTTTTTTTCTTGCAAGTTCTATAGCCCATAACAAATCATATATTAATATGCAAGAATTTTTTGTTATATTATTCATAGATGGAGCCAAGTAAAAAAATATCGACTGATGCTTACAAATTCCACAATTAATTTTTGATATGCCAACATATAATCACAACCCATATTTAGCCTAATGTCAATCAATTTGTCTGATGGCTCTTCTTTGTATGTTAACACCTGTTTGAAGACATTCAATGATGATTTTTGTAAAACAACTTAAAATATGCAAAAATGAAATCTAGTTAATCTTTTATAAGGAAGTAACAATTACTCACAAACTTAGATATCAACCCTTTTCTTCCTTTTCGTCCTGTTTTATGTGCTGAATGAGTTCCATTTTCTTTTCTTCTCTACAAGAAGATACTTGAAAATTAATATTTAATGCTAAATTGTTTATTTATTGTACCTAATGATTGAAAAAATCAATGATTACATATTACATTTGAAGCATGTTGTTGTTGAGATGGATCCTCCTGCGATGCAATTTTGTCCATTTCTTTGACCATCTCCTTGTACACCTTTTTGGACATTCCTACTGGCATATTTCTGATATTAGCTCGATCATATTTTGAGATTTTCATAATCTTCCTGAAATTGTAACATTACAATAAAATATTTAATTTTTATATTGATAGATGAAAATTAAATATAACAAAAGTGATATTTATAAATAATTCTAGAAAAAAATTTAAAGGAATATTGTTTTTTCATTCCCTCTTTTTTGTTGTTGTACGTATTTTCTATTAAAAGTCTGACATGTATCATTGACCAATTATATGGAAAATATTCCTGTAGTTTAGATAAAATATGGTTCTAGGAATTATTGGATTGATTTTTGTATTTTAAGTGGAAAAAATGTCTATACATTCGTTCCACTAGATCCCTCAATCTTTTGTAAAAGTTCCCCACCATTCATTAATCTCCAACACCACTCCAGATGAGATAAGGAGAAATTAATTGTCATTTTCATGTTATATTTTTTTTCTTTTTTAGAACAACATTCCTTTTCTGAGTTGTTGGGTCTAGTAGAAAATTAAACAGATGTGAATTAATAGATTGTTTGAAACATATTATATAATAATTTTAAGTATATTATTAATGAAAATTAAAAAAAGAAACCATATTGGATCGATAGTATTTCTTTCATTCAGTCAATCCATCCTTTTGCAATGTTTCCATCAAGCTTTTACACTCTTCTAGTTCTATATCAGAAATAATCTTATCAAGCTTCATCATTTTATTGGTCTGCATGGTACACAACAAAAAATAAATATTAGTTAATCTTACATATAGTTCAAAAATAATATTTTTTGTAAATAATTTACAAAGAACTTACGTTTTTTTCTTTTCTTGATGTTTTATCAGTATTTTGGTTACTTGATCTCTTGTCAGACATTTCTTTATCAATATGAACCCTATACCATATCATTCATTAATATATTTTATAAATAAATTGTCGACTTTCGAGGTTAAAAAAATCAAGAAACTGCTGCGCTTTTCGTAGTGTATGCACCAACGTTGGTGCGTGGTAGTCTTATAAACGCACTGCCCAAACAGTATAAAACACTATATCTTTCTCTATTGCAACAAGGAGCACCGATGCATTACATGTCAACCACCGCACTGTTTAACATAGAAAAAATAATAAAAATCATGTTTTGTAGCATATGGTGTCGTGGAGGGGGCGGTGCTGCCTATTATTATAAATGCCTTGTGCAAATAAGGGACTATTGTACGGTTCCCTCTATCAACTAGAAGACCAGGTGTGGTGTTTTATATGTTACATGGTGCACCGATTAACACAATAATTTTTTTTTTTGCGAAACAGTACGTTTGCAGCGCGCCATAATGAAATAGCGGTCAGTGCCCTATTTTACATATGGCGCACAGATTAAAAAAAATTATTTTTGATTTTTTATCAAAAAATATGTGCATAGTGTGCTGGGGTAATCCAACGCACTGGTGCACTAGGTTACGCTGGGTGCACCATTAAAAAAATATATATTTTTTAAAAATTCATGCAAGGGCTGACATGTATTGGCATTTGACTATGCAATTCATCCCATGGGTGGATGTCATAGGCCTATATAGAGCAATACGAACCCTATAAATCTAAAATGAAAATCCCTAATTCTAAAAGCATAGAAACAAGGAGAAGAAATGGAAGAAACAAAAATAATGAAGGTTTTAAGGTAAAAATGGATTTTTTTTATTTTTTTGTTTTATTTTTTGAAAATGTGCAAAAATTTGAAATTTTTTACTTACTGCATAAAAGAAACTGTAGAAAAAGTAAAAAAAAAACAATAGAATTTAATCACGAGATCATTTGAAATTCTATGCTCCAGGTTTTGAATCACCAAAGGTTTGGAATTCTGATTGTCTGAATAATTACGTTCGAACTATTTCACTACTCCACAGTGCTGTCATGCTCTCTTGCTCCAGGTATG
The DNA here is from genome assembly GCA_034641835.2 of Pinus albicaulis. Classification (NCBI taxonomy): domain Eukaryota; kingdom Viridiplantae; phylum Streptophyta; class Pinopsida; order Pinales; family Pinaceae; genus Pinus; species Pinus albicaulis. The sequence goes on from CM076569.1 coordinate 915,198,424, forward strand.
TCTCCTGCAAATCTCTGGCTAAATTTTTTTGCAAAAATATTGAAAAAATGAAAAAAATTTAGGAAAGATTTTTTTATGAAATTAGACTTTCAAAAATATTTTGTTGCCCATTTTTTTTTACCTTAAAAAAAATAGAGTTGCGCTTTTTTTATTTGTGGTTATTCGTCACCTATGCGTCACTTAATAGCATCGCACCGGTGCATCCGCTGATAACACGACACCGGTGCGTAGTAACTAAAATGCACTAGTGCGGTTATCTGTACATTAGCACTGATAACAAGAAGTCCATTTTTAAGGCACCGAAATTACTTTTAGGTGTGTACACCAAAATTTATTGTTGATTTTTCTCAAATGCAGGGAAAAAATATCATAATTATATCGAATGGACTATTCTTCGAAATCCAACTTCTTCCATAATATTTCTCAAATTGCATTGCAGAGTTATCCCTATCCATCTCGAGACGTAATATTTACTTCAGATTTTATTTATATTTTCATTATATAATTGAATTTGTTTTTTTTTGTCCAGGACAATCATGCACAACTTAATTAAATTTATAATGTATACAAATTTGCAGGTTCATTCAGATTTAGAATCGAGTTTAGATGCACAAAATATTCAAATAGCTCCAAAACGTTGAAAGCTCTTATCAGTAGTAGCATACCGCAAGGCACATTTGGTAGATGAAAATGGATTGCTTTTCCCTGCCAATTATAAGAATATTGCATCTTCTAGGCACAATCATAGTACAATGATGGTAATAATTATAATTTTTTGGTATATTGCTTAATGTAATTATTTCAACGTCAAATGAATTAATCATGCAATATTGTCGACGTTCTTACTAGTTGATATCATATATTTTTTACTAATCATGTTCAATTTTTTATTATTATTATTATTAGGATTCTAGTGATGATGAGAGACCTACCTACCATCTTCCATTTCACCCGAAAAAAAATATCAAATCGAGAGAAGAATGAATTAAGAGAAAAAATCGGAGAGGAACAATACCAAGAATGGTTGAATCAAACAAAACTTCAATTCTTGCTATGTCCATATTGACTATTGTGAAACCAGCTCCAAAAAGAGAAGGAAAGAGATATAAATGCCTTAGAAATAAGCCACTTTGCGGGGGAAGCATCCAGTATATTACATGAATGAAAAATTATTGGATGATTCAAATTAAAAAACCTGCTTTCTATATATAGGAATCCATGGGGCCACAATGTAATCCTAGCCGAATTGACAATAATAATTTAAGGGCACAATAATAACAATATGGGGGTTACAAGGGTAAAATAATAACAATAAGGGGGTTACACTAACTACAATAAGGGACTATACTAGTAATATAGGGACCTAACATGCCCCTCTCCTTCATAAAAATGTTGTCCTCAACACTTGAGTAGCTCTGGGTGCTTCTGTATAAAATTCTCATCCACCCATGTAGATTCTTCAGTGGGTAAGTTCTTCCACTTGGTGAGATACTCTGAAATTGATCAATTTCGTAGCTGTCAAGTTCTTGTTTCTGTGACTACTTCAGGTTCCAATATGATTTTTCCTTCCTCATCAAGTTTTGGCAATATTTTTTGAACTGGAAGATTTTCACCTATAACCTTCTTTAACCATGAAACATGGAAAATTTAATGCACTCGTGAAGAAGCAGGAAACACCAATTTGTATGCCATAGTACTAATATTTTGCAACACCTTGTAAGGACCATAGTAATTTGGCATTAATTTATTATCCTTATTATATTTCTTTGAGGGACATTTTTTTGTATGGTTGTAGCCGTAAAAATACCCAGTCTCATACATCAAAACTTCTCTCGCTATGTTGTTGATCTGCCTATTTTTTCATTCGATTTTGTTCCAAGTCCAGGTTGTCCTTTAAGAGTTGGAGAACTTCTTGTTGATGCTCGATGTGATCTTCCACTGCTTGAACCTTCGAATTTTCTCTTAAGGATGATGTGATGGATGGTGGATGATATCCATAAAGTTCTATAAATGGGGTCATTTTTGCTGCAGTATGGAAGGAAGTGTTATACCACCATTCAGCTAGAGGTAACCACTTGACCCATTGTGTTTGTTTATTAGATACAAAACAACGAAGATGTCCTTCCAAACATTTATTTACTATCTCAGTTTGACCATCGGATTGAGGATGATAAGATGAGCTATGAGCTAATTGAGTACCCAAACAAGAAAATAACTCCGTCCAAAAATTTCCAGGAAAAATGGGATCTCTGTCGCTCACAATAAGCCTTGGGTTTCCATGTATCTTTTGAATTGTGTCCATAAATGTAGTAGCAACTGTACTTGCTTTAAATGGATGAGATAATGCACAAAAGTGTGCATACTTGGTAAGTCTATCAACTGCCACCATGATGACACTCTTTCCTTCCGACTTAGGTAAACCTGTGATAAAATCCATTGAAATATCCTCCCAACATTGACTTGGAATGCATGAAGGTTGTAGAAGAACTGGGGTCTTAATTCTCTCAACTTTATTCTGCTGGAAAACCAAACATTCCGCCAAAAAATTTTGAATATCAGATTTAAGGCCATCCCCAAAAAAATATTTCCTCACCCTGTGGTAAGTTTTTAAAGGTCCTGAGTGTCCTCCTAAAGGAGAAGTGTGCAATTCCAAAAGAATATTTTGTTTTAGATGGGAATTATTACAAAGATATAAGCGATCTTTGTACCATAAGGAATCATTTTTACAACTAAATGTACTAGGATCTTGCAGCAACTTTTGAATGAGTGTCCACACTTCTTTGTCCTTCTTCCATTCATCTCTTGCTTCAGTTATCAATCTGGTTGGATAATAGAAATGGCACAAAGAAATGCTTCCACCTCTTCATTCTTTCTTGAGAGTGCATCTGAAACCACATTTAGCTTCCCTTTTTTGTATATTATTTCAAAGTCATAACCCAACATCTTTGTGACCCATTTTTGCTACTCTTCTGAAGATAGTCTTTGTTCCAAAAAGTTTTTAAGACTATCATGATCATTTTTTACCTTGAAATGTCTTCCCATTAGGTAAGTTCTCCATTTCTTTAGTGCATGTAGTATTTCTAACATTTCCTTCTCATAAATAGGTTTTTGTAAATAGTTTCCTTTGATTGGACGAATTTCAAAAGCAATGGGTCTTCCTTCTTGCATTAAAACAACACCAATTCCATTTCCTGAGGCATCACATTCCACAATAAAGGTTTTTGTGAAGTTTGGCGTAGCTAAGACTGGTGCTTGGCACATTGCCTCTTTAAGATGTTCAAAGGCCTTAGTTGCTTCAGGAGTCCATGAAAATGCATCTTTCTTCAATAATATTGTTAGAGGTGCTGCTATTCTCCCATATTTCTTAACAAATTTTCAATAATACCCTATTAACCAAAGAAATCCTCACAACTGATTTATGGTTGTGGGGTCTTTCCATTCCTTAATGGCTTTAATTTTGTTCAGGTCTACCTTAACACCCTCGTGAGATAAATATTACCCAAATATTCCACCTCTTGTACTCCAAAGAATCATTTGGATGTTTTTGCATATAATTGTTTCTCCTGCAATAGTTTGAGCACGCTGTCAACATGCTGAACATGATCCTTCCATGACCTACTGTAGATTAGTATATCATCAAAAAATACTAGCACAATTTTTCTAAGGGTTTGAAAATGGAATTCATCAACCCTTGAAATGTAGAAGCTGCATTGACAAGGCCAAAAGGCATGAAAAAAAATTCATAATCACCCTCATGAGTTTGAAATGTTGTTTCTGGAATAATTTGATGATACCCTAAACGAAGATCCAACTTGGTAAAATAAATTGCTCCACGTAATTCATCCAATAATTCATCAATCACAGGAATGGGAAATTTATATTTAATGGTGAGCTTATTGAGCTCCCTATAATCTAGACACATGCACCATGATCCATCCTTCTTGTGTACCAATACTATAGGAGTAGAGAAAGAACTTTGACTAGGTTAAATTATACCCGCCTCTAACATTTCTGCAATCATACGTTCAATTTCACTCTTTTAGACATAAGGATATCTATAAGTACTGATGATCATGATCACTAATAGGTGGGAGTCCTTTGGGAGTTTCAAAATTTTTTGAATGATTGTCCAAGACCTTTTGGAGATCTGCAGAAATAGATGATTTTGATGTTGGAACTTCTAGTGATCATAATTGTGCAATTATGCCTCGTTGTTCTTTCTTTAGAAGCTTTGTCATGACATTAGAGCTTATTATCTTTCCCAGCTTCCCTGAAATACCCCATAATTTGACTTCCTTTCCTTCTGAAAAAAATTTCAAGAAAAGTTCTTGAAAATTAAAAGCTACTGTCCCCAAAGATTGTAACCACTGTACTCCTAGTACAACATCAGCACCTCCCATAGGAATGGAAAGAACTTGACTATTCAATACATGTTCCCCCATGGTTGGCTTGATATTATGGCATTTTCCAGAGAAATTTATAGTTCCTCCATTTGCAACCATCGCATGACATTCTAGTGCTGGGTATAGGAAAAAATTCAATTCCTTGGCTACCTTACAATGAATAAAATTATGGGTACTACCTGAATCAATCAACACTATTACCTTTTTCTTCTTGATATTTCCTTCTATATTGAGAGTTTGAGGAGTGGTAATTCCTACCAATGCATTACACGATATGGTCGAACTCATTTCTTCCTATTCTTGGGTTGGTTCCTGGTGTATATCCTCTTCTTGCTCATTTTCTTCTTCCTCTTCACAATCTATGTAAAATAATTTCTTCTCAGCACACTCATGACCTTTAGTGTATTTGCTATCACAACTGTAGCAAAGCCCTTTTTCTCTTTTTTCTTCCAATTTTTGTGGTGTCAACCTTGTAGGTTATGGAAATATAGGAGTAGAAACACTTCCCTCTTTATAGAAGTGAGTGGTAGGCTCCCTTGTCGCCATAATTTTACATTCAATTTTTCTTTCCAACCTAAATGCCTTCTCCAATGAATCAGGTTCCAAAACATGAAATTCATGTTGGATTTTATCCTTTAAAGTACCTATGAAGAGATCAATCCTGTGTTCCTCTGGAATATCAGTTACCCTTATATTCAATTTTTGGAAGTCCTCAATGTGCTCCGCCATTAAACCCTTTTGTTTGAGATTTATCAATTGGCTAAAGAATGTGTTTCTCTTTGTATCCTCATAATGTGCTATCATTTCCTCTATAAAAATTAACGAAGTGACAATTTTTTTACGGTAGGAAAGCCATCGATACCATACAAAAGTATTTTGTTCTAAATGTAAAGTTGCAATGCATACCTTTTGTGTTTTTGCACATTATGGAGATCAAAATATTGCTCCATATGTAGTATCCATGTTAGAGGATCCTTTCCATCAAACTTCCTCATATCCATTTTTGGAATATAGTTGTTCTTCCTGCCAACATTAGATTTTATGAAATCACGATTAACATTTATTTTATTCTCATAATGAGTTTCCTCTACTATCTTTTCACCATTAGGAAACATTTCTTGAATCAAATTTTTCAAACCTTCCATGTCTGCGTTTAGGTCATTCTTCATGTTTTCCATTTTCTCATCGATCTCAGCTTCCATGCCATCCATCTTAGATTCCATGCTAGCTTCCACGCCATATATCTTAGATTCCATGCCATATATCTTAGATTCCATGCCATTCTTCAAACTATTCATTTTACATTCCACGCCTTTCTTCAAACCATCCATCTTAGTTTCCATGCATTTCTTCAAAAATTCCATGTGATTTTTTATTTCTCTTTGCGAGAGCGAAATTTTTTGCACTTGCTCTTGTAATTTTGATATGTCATGTTGTCATTCTTCATATTCATGAGTCATAGTAGAGCTTTCTAAAGGCTTAATGGGTGTTGAATTATTTTTAGGGGCCATTTTAGAAACCAATAATGATATTTATTCTACAATATGCTCTTGGAATCAATTCAATTTGATTCTTCAAACAAGACTTATGCAATTCGGAAAAAAAATACACACCTTTTACTTTATTTTGAGGAGCTCAATATTGAAATTGAATTATCTCTATATTTGTGGATCCTCAATATATGAAATTCAGCCCTATAGTAGCCCTCTAAATCTTATTCCAAATGCCACAGGTCTGATCTGATTTGGATTCTTTGAGGAAAAGTTATGTCCAATTGCCCACAATGACCCAATTTTGGACTGGTTTAGTAGAGCGAACTTGTATGGCTTTCCATGTGTGACTGTTTCCTCCTTTAGCTTTGAAATTGATAGACCAGAAACTAAAATCTATGTACCTATGACCACTTTTTACAGCATTCCAATCCGATGCTCAGAGAGAGAGCTATGAATATTTTCCCACGATTATCTCTTTGAGATGAAATTAAGAAGCCTCAAAAAGCCCTAACTTCCACAGATCATATCTCCGAAAATATTGCGAACCAATATCTGAAATTTTGTGAAGATTTTCCTCAGGTTTGCGGATTTGCACTCTAAAAATTTCAGCTTTTGAACCTTCGTAGAAATTTTTTTATTACGGAAATACCACGATGACCTGTTTAGGTTAAATTTAGGAGCTTGCAAAATGACCTAACTTGCACAGATCATATCTCCAAAAATGTTGCGAACCAAGCTCTGAAATATTGTGACAATGTTCCTCAGGATTTTGGCTTCACACTCTAAAACTTTTAGATTCTGAGCCTTTGTAGAAAAAACATTATAGCGAAAACTCCAAGATGACCTATTTAGAGCAGTGAAACCCTAGAATCTCAAAGCTTTGATACCAAATGTTGTGAAACCAGCTCCAAAGAGAGAAGGAAAGAGATATCAATACCTTAGAAATAAGCCACTTCGAGGGGGAAACCTCCAATACATTACATGAATAAAAAATTCTTGGATGATTCAAATTACAAAACCTCCTTTCTATATATAGGAGTCCATGGGGCCACAATGTAATCCTAGCCAACCTAAAATTAATAATTTAAGGGTACAATAAGAACAATATGGGGGTTACAAGGGTACAATAATAACTATAAGGGGGTTACACTAACAACAATAAGGGACTATACTAGTAATATACGGACCTAAGATTGACCAATTATGAATAACTACAACAATTGTAGTTCTTCACAAGATGGGAATGGAGGAAATAAAATAGTGGTTGTTATGGATCATTACATAAGGGATACTACTACCGTGAAGACAATGTTGTTAGATGCATTCCAAAATGATGACGAGCTAGGGGATGATTCTCATATCCCTGACACCTTTTTCGAAAGCCTTAAATTTGCTTCCACCACTCCTCTCTTTGGACCTGGTGGTCAGTCAAAGTCTACCAAGTTGGGGACGATGATGTTACTGTACAACTTGAAAGCAAATTTTGGCTAGACAAATGCATGTTTCTCATAAATTTTGAGGTAAGTTACCATAAATTCCTCCCTTATATAAATTTGAGAAATATAATCAATACACAATGAACATTACAAATGGTCAATTTTATGAACATTAATAATTATATCGACATTAATGTACATTTACTAATATTTTCCATAATCACCAACTACATGTTATTCAAAGATAAGGTTCTTCTGAGTGATGATGTGTTGCCTGGTAGGCGTGAAGAGGCAAAAAAATTGTTGAAAATGTTGGGTGTTGAGTACATATCATATCATGCACAACCAAATGATTGTATCTATATAGAAGAGAATATGAAAACAAAGATATATGTCCGAAATGTGGGCATGAAAATTATGATAAATAAACAAATAAGGGTAAATCAAGTGTTCCTCCTTTTAATATAGTGAGGAACATGCCTATAATCCAAAGGATTCAAAGGCTCTTTCATTGAAAAGAATTAGGTATGTTGCAGGGATGGCATGTCTCACACAGAAGTGAGTTGGGAGTTATGTGAATCCCAACTGATTCAATAACCATGAAGCATATAGAGGATACATGGCCCGAAAAATTCAAGGATGAAGTACGAATTCTATGACTCGGCATAGCCATGGATGGCATCAACCCATATTCCTTACAAAACACTAACTATTCTATTTGGCCTGTAGTAGTGATCAATGACAATATCCCTGCATGGTTGTCCGTGAAGAATGGACATCTTATGTTGGCTCTCATAGTCCCTAGTAGAAGACAAATGAAGAGTATGGATGTCTACTTACAACCACTGGTAGATGAATTGAAGGAATTATGGGATGGGATAAATGTATATTATGTATCAAGACCCATCGCACCAGAGAGGAGTTTTACGTTGTATGGCATATGTTCTTACGTGACACATGATTATCCAGGCTTATGAGTTTGCTATGGTAAATTACATGTTTATTTATTTGTTTATATGTAACAATATTCTTTCACATATTAGTTATTTAATTCATTGTAATTGTTCTGATCTTCATGATATTCTTTAACAGCCATGCATATAAATTGTATACAATAATCTCGCGAGTCTTGTAACAAAAGGATATTTTGGATGTAAATGTTGTGGACCTTCTTTAAAATCTAGATGGTCTAAGGACCTACAAAAGTCAGTGTATGATTACTATAGGGTATTACTCCCAAAAGAACACCCTTACAGAAGAGTAGGATTCGCTTTCAATGGTAAATCAGAGAGAACCCAAAGGCCTCCAATAATGACACCAACTAGATGGCTTAGAGAATATGAGAGAGAGAAGGAGAAGGAGTTCATATAAATGTTCGATTAGAATGGGGATCCTATGTTCCATGATCTAGAATTCTTTGACACCTATGTTGAGAAATTTCCCATTGGGATGCAAAGGAAATCTATTTTTTATAACCTCCCATATTGGGAGCATCTTAAGATTACCCACTTATTAGATCCCATGCATATATTTAAAAATGTTTCATCTTCTTTATGGAGGCACATATCATCGAAACAAAGTGACACATTGGCTATTAGGAAAGATCTTCCTACTTCAAAAACTAAAAGCAAACATTGGCCAACACGATTAGAAAGTACAGGACCAGAGGCAAGTGTTGGTCCATCTAATTCATGGTATTTCAAAGAAGGTGATGTCCCATGGATTTCAGAAAGAGATGATCTTACTTTGGAAAAGGAAGTTGCAATGGGTGTGAGGGTTCCATATTCATACATGTCTTCACTATGGTGCTACTTCATCATGGATGACCATTTGTCAAGGTTGAAATCGCATGACCATTTGAATCTTCTAAGAGTATGTATAATTTCAAAATAATGGTTTTATTATTTTTTATATTAATAAATTTTATCCCATGCAGGGATCATAAAAGATAACTAATTTTTTATATTATCACACGTGTTTATAACTTATAGTGTCATTATCCTTTGTTCGTGCATGGGTGTGTGAAACATGAATTCCCTCAAGACTTAGGACGTGCCATATCTAAATTATCTGCATTTGTATGTTGGATCACGTCAAAGGAGATTCATGTGGCTAGAATTCCATGGTGGCATCAAGAGATAGTTGAGATTGTTTGTATGTTTGAGAAGGAACTGATAATGATTTTCATGGACTTGGAGGTTTATCTTCTAATCCACCTAGTAGATGAGGTTGAAATAGTTGAGGTGGTTTCTTGTCATTGGATTTTCTTCTTAGAGAGGTACATGAAGAAATTGAAAGGTTTTGTTCGAAAAAGGGAAAAACTCGAGGGGTACATATCGTATGAGTCTTTCTATTATGCCAGTGAGTACATCAATCAGATCTACAACAAACAAAGTGTGGTGATTTGGGATGATGAAAGGGATGAATACAAAAGAGAAGGGGAGTTTCTCCAAACGAGTGGAAAAAAGTGCTTGATAAAGAGTAAGCGACTTATAATTTTTCAAATTTACACAAAGTAAATATTCATGTTGAACTTCGATATAATGTATATTTTGATCTCTATGTACCATATGATGTCGGTTTGATTTCATCAACGAATGTAGAAATTGAAGAAATCAATAAATTCATTCTTTACAATTCTAAAGTGACACAACTGTGGGTCGCATTGTACGAAAAAAAGAGGATGAAATGGGATAGTGACAGGAAAGAATTGAGACAGTTGAATGGTTGAAGTGTGCCTTATCCCAATCATTTAAAAGAAAATATGCCAAAAATATGCCCCAACAGTTGGGTTGCTGACCAAGTCAGAGAGAAATACAGTGCAACCGGTTGTTACCCTCATGTTGAAGAGGATGCGCTAAACGTAGGGATTAAGTGCAAAAACTCGGTAATAATCTATTTAATTTATATGTACATTTGAAACTTAATAATGAACCTTTCAAATTTTATTACATCTATATTTCATATTTTAACTATTGGTTTATTATAAGACACATGACACTATATGGGCATATGGACACCATTTTCACACATAAAATGCCGATGTTGGACACATCACACAAGACTGGAGTGGAAGTCGAGTTCGATCAATCTATTCGATCTAGCGACCATGATCAAAATCTAGTATGATAGACATTAGGTTATGTCATAAAGATATAAGAGATCATTGAAGTGGATTTCTCTTCTTTCCAATGTGTTATTTTTAGGTGCAAGTGGTGGGACACCTTCTATCGGAATAATGTAAAGTAAGATCGCGAGAGTAGGATGATATGTATCAACTCTAGAGAGATGTGGGATGAAGCTAAGGAGCCCTATGTTTTCCCCAAACGTTGCAACCAAGTGATTTTTTACCCAGATGTATTGGATAGGGATTGGTGGTTCATATTGAGGCATGACCCTAGATCAAAACATATTTTTGAGAACAATAGTGTTATCATGGCATGCGAGTTGGAAGATAATGAGGGTGATCATAAGAACTGAGAGTGATATGGTACATGTGTTTTTTCATCAATATTTATAATTTTTAAGGTGTGTTTTTTGAAACATTATAATATGTATTTTGAATTGATTGGTAATTTTCATTTTGTTAATGTAAAAAATCAATATTTCACTTGATAATTTGCAATTATGTTGATCTCAAAAACAATGGCGTACTGTATAAATTTCTCTTTTTTTGTATGTAAGATCATAATAAAATAATGATAATTCTAAATTACATGAATTTATTTGCATTATTTTCTAAACTTTATTATGTTACAAAAATTCATATTATTCTAGATTTATTATTTCACAATTATTTAAAATTTTACAAATTTACAAATTTATAAATTTTAATAAAATCATTTCACATTAATACAATTAAAAATTTACAAATATTTTACAAAAAATTAGAATTAGAATTTCACAATTTCACATACAATTACAATTAAAATTTTATAATTTTACATACAATTACAATTACAATAACAATTTTAGAATTTTACATAAAATTTACAATTACAATTACAATTACAATTTTAGAATTTTACATACAATTAGAATTAGAATTAAAATTTTACAATATCATGATCATTTAATATTAAATTAATTAACAAACATCAGGATCATGATAACCATCATACGAACATCATAATTGACTAAAAAACACATTCAAATTTGCTAACATCATTGTGATCATGATCCTTTTACACAACACAATTAGAATTGTATAACATCATCACAACAAAAAAATAAAATATACATCTCATGTCAAATAATTGCTATCACATACACATCTATCTGTAAAGTGTTGCACATTAAATGAACATATCTAACATGACCTAACAATATACACATCATGATGATCACCGACATGTAAATTAAGTACAAATGCAACATGAACGTAAAATGTATGGACCATATATATATATATATATATATATATATATATATATAACTATGTAATCTAAAAAATATACAATTGTAATATAAATATCATATATCAGCTGGTGGTACATCATCAATAACAATACTAGTTGAGGCCTTCTCAGTCAATGGTGCAGTCTCGACAAGCTCAGATAAATGTTGATCATCATGTGCCTGTTGATCTGGTACTGCTGCCTCATGCTGATCAGAGTCAACTATTGGCTGTTCATTGTGATGACTCGACATGGTCGATGGTCCAACATGCTCATGATCATGAGTACTGTTGGATGCTGTAGGCTACTGACTCAATGTGGTCAATGGTCTAGCATACTCTCCATGATTACTGTTGGTTGATGTCGTAGCCTGCTCATATGGGGCACCACGAGGTGAACGATGATCACTCCCCTGATCATGATCATCAGATGATGCATCACTACCTGCGGACTTTCGATCACGTGTTGTGTCTCAACAATGCCTATAACGTGCAACGACCCTCCTCAACTGCGTAACTAAGGTCATAGCTCCTACAACATGCCACATTAGGTTGTACATGTCATGCGGCATGCATCTCAACATATGTACCAACCTGTCATTGGCCTGTATCTCTGCCATAGTAGCGGGCCTAACTCCCACCTCAATAAAAAATGCACAGAGTTGGTCGCCAAAGTCCATCCTTAATATTTTATCAAGCCTATCGTGCCTAGAAAAAGGCGGTACCAGTGCACCAGCAGGAGCAAGTCTGTTTTCACTAGCCTCATGATCCTCGGCATCTTCCATATCCTGATTTTCATCAGGATCCACACCTGGATCATTTGGTGGCACTATCATGTTCTTTCCATCAAAAGTCCCAATGTCTGAAAATGTATACAAGTACACAACAATAATTAGACAATTTCATTAAAAAATTTAATAAAAACAAGTTAACGAACATGTTAGAATAAATTTAAATAAAATAATAATATTACCTCTATCATCTGGAAGCTCATCATCTGTGAAGAGTATGTTGGCACACCTTGGCAATCCAAACCAGCATAAGGATAGGGGACCATAACAAAGGGATGCTCATCAACGCTCGCTAGCAATTCCAGTGCATCATGCTATATCCTCATGGAAAAATCAGTCTCGCCCCTCTTGGGCATCGTCTTTCCCCACATGTGCATCTGTGCATCCAGCATTGGCCTACGAGGCTGCTGAACAAAAGTAGGCCTCGTCTCTGGAAACCTCTCAAAACGTAAAAAAAATAGCTCTAAAGAAAAAGGGAAGTTGATCCACCCTTTTGCATGAGCATGACATCTATCTAAGGCTGTACATAACTTCCTAAAAAAAAATGGCAGACCACCTGACAAGTTGTGGCTCCTGTACTAAAGAATCAACATAATATAGAATTGGGCAACTAATGTGTTGCCTGTCGCTAGTGTTGTGTGAAATGGTCTAAATCAGAAGTGAGAGGCACCTCAGATCCTCACTACCAAATGCAGCAAAATGTAACTGACCTTTGGAGACCTAAAAATATGAAGGAGACATTATATCCACGCAAATTTATCTCTAGGAGTACACCAACTAACTCCCTACTAAATAGCCAACTAGAACCTCTCGGAACGAGGGAAAATCCCTTCCTCTCCTCAATAGCCCTGTAATGAAATAGATGTCCTCCTCAGTGGGTATGTACCATGAGTTAGGACCAACCCAGAAAGTGTGTAGGTGGGCATTCCACCTGTAGATAAGATTTCGCAAAAACAAACCATGGCCCTTTAGGGAAGTAGCCTCTTCATAGAACTTGAGGAGGCATATCTGCCTTAGGAGCCCCTTAGCGGCTGCTATAATATGGCTAGGGTACGCATCTCTATTCCTCTCTCGTGCCTCCCACAAGCGAACCATGTTATACTCGTCCGCTTGTTGTTGCTGCTGTTCCTTCTCTTCTATCCTTTCACGTCTCTCAATGATTGAAATATTCAATATTTTTTTTTTTTAAATTAAATGAGACATGTATTTAGGAATGTACATATAATTATTATTTTTTTAAATAAAAATAAAAAAGCAGTCGATGCAGCTCAAAAAGCAAGCATGCACCGGTCACAGTGCATCTTTTATTGTCACGCATAGAAGGTAATGCACTCGAAAATTTTCACTGCACCGGAGGCGGTGCCCCTGAAAATTTTAAGCACACTACCCTCCTAGCATTGTTCTAAAGTCAACGATGTGATGGTATAACAGTCTACACCATTGAATATGGACCAGTGTTGGGAGGGTGGTGCCCTGACCAAACTATATGCCTCGTGGTGTATAGTTTAGTCAGTACACCGCCGTCATGACACCAGTACATAGTCAATGGTACAGTATTTAACCAGGCCGCATCATTGACTAAGTCAAAATGCCGAAATGTGGTGCGCTAAAAAAATTACCTGCCCTGGGGTAGATATTTCCGTCAACGCACCGCATTCCCTCTATTTAACAGGGTCAAAGGTGCGGCCAGGTAACTGATCGTACCACATTTTTTTCAAATTTAAAAAAATCCTGGTGCACCTTTAGGTACTAGCTCGGAATTGTTGCAGATACCATTAGCACCGGTGGCAGTGCGGCCTGTAAATTTATAGTCCGCACCATGAACCGGTGTGAGATGAACAACTCGAGCGCACAACACGGGAAATATATATATATATATATATATGTATATGTATATGTATATGTATATGTATATGTATATGTATATGTATATGTATATGTATATATATGTATATGTATATGTATATATGTATATGTATATGTATATGTATATGTATATGTATATATATGTATATGTATATGTATATGTATATATATATATATATATATTGAAGGTTAATTTAAGCTAATTTACAATTCTAATCCGCTAAAAGGCTTAATTATCGAGAAACAAGAAAAGTACCTATACATTTGGCTGTCGATGAGGCATATTCAATGTATAATTTTTCAAACTAAATTTTCCCATCATTTTGCAAAATTCAAAATTGATATGGTGGGGAATGCATAGCAACAGTGTGTGCAATAGGAGCACTGATGTCAGGGCACCTCAGAAAAGGAAAAGTTGCACCAGTGCTTGAGAGCTGGAGCACTGAAAATTGAAAAATGTGCTTTTTTGGCCATAATTATTATTTTTATTTAACCTCGTTCCAGTGCACGGGTTTTTATAGGGGCACTGGTGTAGTTTCTTAGGATCACACCGGGTTGTTTCAATTTTGGCGCGGGGTTTTAGGACACACTGGTGTGGAATATTTTTAAAGCATCGATGCGCTACAGTAACAATATGCACCGGGTGGGTTTGTACAGAGCACATGGTGTCTTGGTGTGCCAATGCTTTTTGCACACTAGTGCTTTCTCTAGTTGAAGGCACTGGTGCGGCTTAGGATGACAAGAGCACCAAAGGAAAAACATCCAAAAAATCTCCACCTATCAACCTCCTCTAGTAACCTCCACTAAAATAGATGTTTGGGGTATTTTTATAAGGGTTTCCTCAAAAAAATCCACTATAGGGTCTTTTCCTTGTAGTGTTGGAATATTTTATTATACTTTGTGTAGGTTTTAACCTTGAATAGAAATTATCTACATACGAATCTTATAACAGAAAAATAAACAATAGCAAGAGCATAAAACATAAAACAGATAAACACAGAGATTTTACCCTAGATCCCAAATCAGGACGACTAGCTTGATCTTTCATTATATTCCTTCTAGTGTTACAACACATATATATACATGTCAAAGCATACATAAACCCCAATCCATTAACCTTAGATTAGAACATAATTGTAGTTCCCTTGACCGGATCTACAAAAATACCAGGGGCCGAAAACCATCGTACCCCAAAACCATGTGCAAAACCATGCACAAAACCATGGGCACGGACCGCCCACTAGAAATTAAGGACCAAAAATTTCATCTAGACGCTACCCCAGACACCGACAGGGGGGGCTACCACCCCCCTGTGACCCCCCCTTGCACCCAGCATAAAGGGGGGGCTATTTCTCCCCCTCTTACCCCCCCACGCGTGATTATTCATGCAAAGAATATAACACATACCCAACATTATCCCACTTTTTATTTTCTTTCCACAGGGGGCCACAGGAGAGCTTAGTCATTTTCCCAATTCTTCAACACCCATTGTTTCTCTATGCGAAGAGAACTTCTGAGTGCTCACAGACTTCTTCAATGCATCTACAACATTATTCAAAGTGTCCACCTTTACCAGCAACACCCTTTTAGCCTCAAGCATATCTCTAACAAAGTTATATTGAAAAGCAATGTGCTTTGTATTTGAATGATAAGTAGGGTTGTTAGCCAAGAAAATTGCACTTTGGCTATCACAGTATATCCTTATAGCTTGCTATATGAACCCCATACTTGAACACAATCTCTGAAACCAAACTGCTTCCTTGCTTGCATGAGTGGTTGCCATGTATTCTACCTGTATCGTTGAAAGAGCCACTACAGACTGTCTTTTGCTCATCCAACTGACTGTGCCTCCAAATAGGCTAAACACATACCCACTTTTAGATAGTATTTGGTCCAGATCTCCAGCCCAGTCTACATCAACAAAACCACGAATGTCCAACATTCTTTCTAATCCTGGTCTTCCCTGGTAGCACAAGCCATAATCACTAGTGCCACGTAAATATTCGAAAACCCGCTTCACGGATGTCTAATGCTCTTTCCCTAGGTTTGACATAAACCTACTCAATACTCCCACTATGTGTGCAATGTCTATTCTAGTAGAGACCATTTCATACATCAGGCTACCCACTGCACTTGCATATGGAGCATGGGCCATATCCTCCTCTTCTTCTTCTGTCTTGGGACACTGTTTACTAGACAGATTTACACCTACGGGAATAGGAACATTCACCGGTTTACTATCCTACATATTGAACCTCCGCAATATAGTCTCAACATGCTTCCTTTGGTTTAACCAAAGCTTCCTCTTTGCCCTATCTCTCTTAATTTCCATGCCCAAAATATAGTTTGTAGCACCAAGATCCTTCATATCAAATTTGGAGAATAGTTGGGTCTTCAAATCTTGGATAATTTCTTTGTAATTTCCAATCAACAACATATCATCCACATACAAGACCAAATAAATAACACGGTCACCAATTAATTTAAAATAAACACAATGATCCTCCTTGCTTCTGGTGAAGCCAGGTACCCGTATATAGGTATCAAATTTATGATACCACATCCTTGGTGACAATTTTAACCCATACAGAGACTTCTTCAACCTGCATACCAGTTCTTTCTTACCCTTCACCATAAAGCCTTCAGGTTGCTTCATGTAGATCTCCTCTTGTAGATCCCCGTGAAGAAATGTTTTCTTCACAGCCATCTACTCTATCTCAAAATCAAATGTAGCAGCAACAAATAAAAGTAATCTAATAGAAGTAGCTTTGGAAACAATAGAAAAAATATCACCAAAATCAATTCTTGGCACCTGGGAATAACCTTTTGATACCAACTGAGCTTTGTATTTCTCCACCTTGCATTCTACATTGATATTCTTCTTAAACACCCATTTTCTCCCGATGGGCTTCCTTCCAGCTGGCAACTCCACTGGATCCCATGCCTCATTTTTGTGCAAGGATGCCATTTCATCAACCATGGCCTCTTTCCAAAGTTTTCCATCCTCCGAATCTACTACCTCCCTGACATTTCTGGGATCATCATCAGTTATAGTTAAGGAAAAGCATGAACAAAAAGCAGATGGACTATACCTTTCTAGTTGTCTTCTTTCCCAAGTTGATCTTCTCATAACTGGAGTTTGTGGCTCTTCCTCTTATGAATCTTCTTCTGCTGTAGAGTCTGATTCATAATCCTTTAGCTAAAACTTTATCTTCTCAGGTTCCTTTGGTATGACTTCATGTTTAAAAACATCTTTCACCTCTCTAAACACCACATCTCGGTTGTACACAAATTTCCTTGTTTCCGAGTTCCAAAGCTTGTAACCTTTTAAAACATCCTTATACCCAATAAATATGCACCTTTTAGATTTATTATCCAACTTGGTCCTTTTCTTCTTTGGAACATGTACATATGAATCACATCCAAATACCCTTAGATGTGAAAGAGAGGGTTTCTTACTAGTCCATACCTCATGTGGAGTCTTCTCCTCCAACACTGATGAAGGTGATTAGTTAACTAGATAGCATGCAGTCTCCACTACCTCTACCCAGAATTCCTGTCCTAATCTGACACCACAGATCATGCTTCTTGCCTTTTCCATTAGTGTTCTGTTCATTCTTTCTGCAACTCCATTTTGCTGAGGTTTGTATGCAGTAGTCTTCTACCGTGCTATACCACACTTCTTACATAACTCTTCAAATTCCTTCTTGCAGAACTCCCCACCATTATCTGTCCTCAGCGCCTTTATCTTTTTCTCTGTCTAGTTTTCCACTAGAGCCTTAAATTCTTTAAATATGTCAAAAAAATTCAGATTTCTTCCTCAAGAAATATATCCATGTATTCCTTGAGAAGTCATCTATGAATGAAACATAGTACATAGAATTTCCCAGTGATGAAGCTGACACAGGTCTAAACACATCACTATGCACAAGTTCTAATAACTTGTTCACCCTCTTAGCACTAGAAGGAAAAAGCACGTGATTCTATTTCCCATATACAAAATTTTTATAGAAATCGAAATCCAGAGAGAAATTAGACATACCTTCTACCATACCATTTCTATGCAGTATCCGAAGGCCCTTCTCTACAATATGTCCAAGACTTTGATGCCATAGCATGGTCTTTTCTCCAAAGACAGCTAGGCTTTCCGCTCTACTTTCAGGAACCACAAAACTGTTACACCGATCAATAAGAGTGCTACCTTGTAGCTTGTACAGATTTCCATTCCAAACTCCCCGCATTAATACCAGTGATCCCCAAACCATCTTGTAGGCATCTTTCTCAAACACTGTTTTTACACCTGCATCATCCATATTGCTTACAAAAATTAGATTTCTGGCCAATGCAGGAATATGAAGAATACCAAGAAGTGTTTTAATCCTTCCACCTTTCATCTTTAGCTTTAACTTTCCACGTCCGATGATTCTGGCCTTCCTATCATCCCCTAGGAATACATCACCACCATCATATTTATCATACTCACAGAACCACTCCCTATGAGGAGTGAAGTGAAAGGATGAACCCGAGTCAATCAACCATGACTCATGATCTAGATGTGTATTTGAAGAAGAAACCAAATACACATCCCCACCTTCATCTGAGGTGGTTTTTGCCTTTGCAGAAGGAGCATCATCAGATCCATTTCATTTCTCAGGAGCTTTAGATCTGCACTAACTTTTGTAGTACCCTTCCTTTCCACATTTCCAACATACCTTTACAAACTTTCCAGGAGATTTAGATCTCCCTCTAGATTTAGATCTCCCACTCGAAACCTTATTCTTGCTTCTGTTTTGGGACCTTCCTCATACAGATAAGGCATCTCCATTCTGTCCCTCCATATTTGTCTGTCTCATTTCCTCCGATAACAAGGCTGAGACAATACCATCAAAATTCAAGGTAGTTGTATTGATACCTATTGCAATAACTAGACTGTCCCACGAGTGTGGTAGAGAACACAAAAAAGTGATGCACTTATCTTCATATGAGATTCTAATATCAACAGATGACAGTTGAATTACCAAAGTATTGAAGGCATTTAGATGCTCTGTCACCGATTCTCCATCCTTCATCCTCAGGTAATACAACTTTTTCCGTAGGAAAAACTTATTCACCAAAGACTTAGATTGGTACAAATTCCCAAGTTTTTCCCACAAATTTTTCACTGTAGCTTCCCCAGATACATTCAACAATACTGAATCTGAGACACACAACCATATTTTTCTCTTAGCCTTCCGATCCAGTTTCTTCCAGTCTTCATCTGACATTGCCGTTGGTTTAGTACCTGGATCTACCACGATCCAATGATCTTTATCGACCAGCAGATCCTCCATCTTGAGTTTCCACAACTAAAAACTCTAACCATTAAATTTCTCGATCTCTATCTTTCCACCGCTCGCCATCTTCTTTCACTGCAAGAATCGATCCTGCAGATCTCTCACTAAAGAGGGTCTACCTTAGGCCCGAGCAAAAAACCCTCATCCGAAAAGGCGTCCCCTTGAAGCCGAAACAACTCTGATACCAAATGTAGGTTTTAACCCTAAACATAAATTATCTACACAAGAACCTTATAACAGAAAAATAAACAATAACGAGAGCATAAAACATAAAAATGATAAACACAGAGATTTTCCCCTGGATGCCAAATCGGGACGACCAGTTGATATTTCATTATATTCCTTTTAGTGTTACAACACATATATATACATGTCAAAGCATATATAAACCCTAATCCATTAACCCTGGATTAGAACATAACTGTAGTTCCCTAGACTAGATCTACAAGAATACCAGGGGCCGAAAACCATCATACCCCAAAACCATGTGGAAAACCATGCACAAAACCATGGGCATGGACTGCCCACCGGAAATTAAGAACAAAAATTTCACCGAGGTGCTACCCCGGACCCTAACAGGGGGGTTACCGCCCCCCTGCGACCCTGTCGTTGTGCCTAGCGCAAAGGGGGGGCTATCGGCCCCCCTCTCACCCCCCCGCGTGTGATTAGTCGTGGAAATAATATAACACATACCCAACACTTTTTTGGAGGGAAACTGAATTTAAATTGGTTAAATCCCTTTATTTAGAGATAATAAAAAATTAAATGATTTATTTATCAGTTCAAGAATGGGGTTAAGGAATAATCTAACAAATAATAATTTTTTTAATTATTTCTAGGATATTTAGTCAAATTTAATAGGGAATAATAATTAAATAACAATTTAATTAATTATTCCTATAGAAAAATAAGATAATTAATGATTTATCTAATTATTTCTCATAATTGGGTTAAATATGACCAGGAATATTACTTAAATAGTGGTTTAATTAATTATTCCTAGGGAAAATAAAATAAATAATGGTTTATTTAATTATTCCTCATGGGGTTTCCTGTTTGGACCAGAAAAAACTTTTTAAAATATGGTTTATTAAATTATTTGTTATAGTGAAAGCAATTTTACTATGGAAAAATTGGTCTTACATAGTCTAATTTGGTCCTTCAAAATGTAAATGGTTAGATGACCCAAAATAGGTGTAACAAATTCCCCCCCAACGTGCAAGTGTTAGGAGCTAATCATATGACCAAAATATGTCGTAAGAACATAATCACTAGACACCGAAGGGAAGTTAAAGAGAGAGAGAGATAAATAGATAGACTGAAGCGAGAGAGGACAATAACCTAAGGGGGCGAGACCCACAAAGAATACAAGTCTTCCTTAATGTCTGGGTACTTGTTCTTAGTGAGGTAGGGGAGGGATACCTATTACCACTGAGACGAAAATGTACAAAGATTAATGGTATGCCCAATAAAATGGGATTGAGCTAGAAAGTACATGATAAATGGTACAAGCAATGCTGGCATAAAATGGGCCAGACAAAAAATTAATGGATCCCACATACATACTGCACCTAGGACAACAACCATGTCTGAATATAAAAATATATAAGTACATGACATGTAATAACAACCAAAGAAGCCATGATAAACAAGAAAGGGCTCTGAAAATATGAATCGATCATCTAAATGATACATGCATGCTATGGGTGCTCTAAGTGGTTGGAACTGAACCCATCAAATATGTGAAGCTGCATCTAAGGCTGTAGCATAAAATGAGGTCATTCATGCATGTGGGGGGCTACCTGAAGAGCCACCCCCTCATGAGGTCTGAAACATGTCACTCATAACCGGGCATCACTCAGACAATCTGTTCGATCACTGAACCATAAAGCATACAAATCTCAATCATGGTAAGGAAGACTGGATGAGAAACAATCAAGTCAAAAGGCAACAAGGAGTCACTTTACTGAATCCAAGGCACCAAACAATAATGGAAGATGGAGCCAATATATACTTTCCTCTAGACATTTATTTCAAAATGAACGCGTTGATGTCTACAGAAGGAGGTCCTCCATAGGTGAGGCAATGAGGGTCTACAAAAAATTCTGGAGGAATCATAGTAGAGTGATTGATGGACTGAGCCCAGGGATGATGATGGAATGGGGGGATACTAAGTAGTGAAAGGGAACTTCCCTTGTCATAGCATAAAAAGCATGGATGACCTGGCAGGGATTGACTTGACTCCTGAGGGGATGGAATAAAATATGACTGGAGGCCAAAATGGACTACACGAGAGCGGTACAATTAAAAAATTGATGGAATATTGTAACATGAGGGAAAGGGACTCGAGATAGACTCCACAAATGCAATGGTGACTCAACTCGGATGCTCTGATCAAGGGTGACTCGATGGCGCTGGCACACAAAATAGGCCTATTGGATACCGTAAGAGCATGAGAAAACAATGGTTACGCATGATGAAAATCAACACATGTGCTGACGAATATGAAATAAAAGTGGTTCCCCAAGTATAATCAGTGCAAGTGAAAAATCCGGTTTTGAGAAGCGGCGAAGTGATCCTTCTTGGAAAAATGGCTTCTGGGTGAACTATCAAATCACCAAAAACAAAAGGATACCTATTTTAGAACACAGTGGGAGATTTCTAGTGGTTCTAATGGTTCGTCAAACCAAGCTACAATTTGGTTGCAATTGGCAAAAGAAAAATTATGGTTTCTATGTTAGTAAGGCGATTTCCCTCTAATTTGATTCATTTGAAAGTGGAGTTGTGGTGAATTTAGAGAGGAGGAGAAGGCCCTAAATATTGCAACATTCATAGCATAAAAACTAACTATTGGAATTGAGATTCATGACTTTGAGGTAGGTGCCCTTAATTGACTGAAGATGGCCTTAATGCTTCTTGGAAGGATGGTTCCTGGTGAAGAATCGAGGTAAGAAAGGAATAAAAGAATTAACTACTAGAGAAGGTCTAGAATCATCCTTGCTCACCAAGTCAAACATGGGGACCAAGTGCTAAATTTGGTATCACATAAAATAGAATATTTGAAGATATGGTGTCAAGCATATACGATATATGGCTCGCTGGAGAGGCCAGTAGGAAAAAATACCCAAGGAATAGGGGAATAATTGACCATTACTAGATCGATGGGCTCTATTCCAATACTTTTGTTAATCAAGTGAGAAGGTGGATAGGGGTTTCATCATGCCCCCAAGCATGGGATACTGCCCCTAAGCATATGTGGTGGAAGGGAGTGATCTCTTATGCTAAGGTGGGAATGATGCCCCTAGCTAGAGGAGTTTGTGTAGCGCCATGGCGGTCATGTGTTGAAATAAAGGATTCAAGAATTTAGTCTCATAGGAATTAAACCCTCAAGAGGTTGTTGAGAAGGGATAGGGGCATAGGTTTCCCTAGGCATGTTATGGACATGCAAAATGTATGTAGAATAATGGAATCTAAAGACATTTTTATGGTGTGGTTTGCCATTTTTTTTAAGTTATGGTTATCTTTTGGGGGAAGAATGGATAGACACAGTTAGAGAAATGAAATGGTGGATTACCAATCTCATTTGGCATTGAGTATATGAAGCAAATGGAGTAAATTTATGGGTTTTCATACATGGTGTCACTATCCCAAAAAATGGCTTCAGATATAATGAACTCGTTCTCACATAGAAAATACTGAGGTTGGTTAACAATAATTTCTAAAGGACTCGGTTGTTGACGTAAGATGAAGGAATTATGACGTGGATCATCCCTAGAGGGACTTTAGAGTTAATTCTGAATGGGGAAGAATAATGGTTGTATATTCGACACTACTAGATGCACTAGGAGGGTTGTGGATAATTTCTTCTCCTAGACTCTGAAATATGGGTTCCCCCTTACCCAAACATTGGGTGTCAATGTAATGGCCATAAGGTGTTTGTGGATTGAATGCGTGGGTTCAAAGTAAGGGGTTATTGAACAAATCAATCTCATTATGGATGAAGTCTTTGGATTCCACAACATACTGATTATGGGTGTGCTGCTATAGGAAGTACGCACGATGGTGTATATCATCCCAAAGGTAATCAGGTGTGGTCATGCCTTCCATAATGTCATCATATAAATGGAAGATGGGAGGACTAGAGGAATGGATACCACATGATGTGGTAGAGCTACCTGGTGCATCATCATGAGAAAAAAATGTTCACATACGCAGCACTATGGAGGGTAGACAAAGATCTAGTAGATGAAGCATCTACCGATGTTGAGACTAAGGTGTTCGACAAGGGAGGCTCGACTGAAACAAAACGCAATGCACCAAAGGTGCTTTACACCATGGATCTCATGGATGATGACAGATTAAGGATAGTGGGTGGAGTTTCACTCATCTCGATATTGGGTGGAGGTATCACGATGGGTGCAGAAATTTCCTCTGGTTTTGCTGAAGAAAAACTTGTGAGTAGAGGAGTATAGGATCTACTACGAGAGGCCTCTATTTCACAAACAACCTCAAGGGTGTCACAAAATTTTTTGAGACAGGCACAATGGTTAGGATAGTGGCCATAAATATCACACTAAGCATAAGGGTGGTTTGTGCACAAAGATTTGAGTTTATTAGCTCAATCTGGTAAGTTAACATGGACCTGTGGGATATCGGATTTAGGAAACGTCTTTTTGACCACAGGTTTGACATGAGGAAGTTCAAGACATATATGGGTGGCATGCCCAACAAAATCACATGAAGCACATGGAGGTGATAGCTTTGGACTCTTAGGAGAAGCTGGAATTTTTTTAGGGGCCTTGTCCTTAGGTTCCTTCTCTTTGGCTTTGCCCCCCTCACAGGATTCTCTTATAACAGGAGTACATTCCCTTTGAGGTGGCTGAGGCACTAAAGCAGAGGGAGGGGTAATATCCACCAGTAGGACCATGGTCAAATCGGTATAAGGTTTGAGATTACCAGGAAGGGTATTGGCTGGGATATTGATGTACCAAACCGGCATCCCCATGATCAAATTAGTAAGGCTAAACATAGCCATAACTGGCACCGAAAACACTCTAGAGGGGGGAGCCAAAAATGGTATCTTCCCAGAATGGTAATTCCCTCACGGAATGGCTCCAAAGTGATTAAGGCTAGGGGGAACCATTCCTGGTTGAAAAGGAGTAGGAGAGACACTAGTAGAGGAAGAATGTCCTGAAGGTGGTGTCGAGTGACTACCAGTACGTTGCAAAGGCGTACGTTGCTAGATAGTCAAACCAAACTACTTGTGGCTAGCCCGAGACAATTGCAGAATGCAAACATTCGACGAGTTGGGGTTTGCAAGAATGGGGGAAGACCACAGATGCACCAAGTAAGGTGGAATTTTTATATACTCCTAGTGAAACACTGTTCAAAGGTGGGACTCATTTCTTATCAGCCACCAAAGCTATGATAGAATCTAGGGAGCTTTGAGACTTTGGTTCGTAATATGTCAACTCATCAATGGTATCGATATTTCCTTTATGGGGAAAGAACATCTTACGATGAACTACATATGTGAAAACAAACATCGCATAGGTATAAATACGACCCAAGAGGATACTGTAATCTATGGCGGCCATCAATGACTTCAATGTCAACAAAAAAAATATTTCCCATAAGAGTGACAAGATAATTGTGGTACATGCCAAGGGCTGAGAAGGGTGACCATCCAAAGCATGCAAAGTGATGGTGGATGGGGATAAGTCAATTGATCTGAGTTTATTCCAAGCATAGGAATAGATTGCACAGGTGCATGCACCCTCATCAATGATACATTGTGAGACATTGGCATTACAAATATTGAATGATATTTGGAAGGTTTTGGATTAAGGTAAGGGGGGATGTTTTGACTTGTCAAAATCAAATATGATCTAATGATCATCTAAAGGATCCAAAATTCCCAGAGATGATAATATAGATTTTCATTGTGAACAACATGACTAGAGGACTTTCAGCATTGACATGGTAGCAGGAGACTGCAACAAGTCATCTAATATGCTGTAAGTGTGGGTAGCTTTGGTAGAAGCAACATTTCGGTGTAATTTGCCTTTGGGTATCTTGGGAATGACCTCTTTCCAAGGCCGAGGGATCTACAAGGGAGAATTAGGTGTCGAAATAGAATCTGTGGAAATTTTTTTTTGGGACTTGGTTCCAGACGAAGCAGGTGGCTTGCCATATTGGCGCGATCGAGTGTGAAGGTTCACATCAGCTGTATTTACCTCTTCAAAATTCATAATGAGAATCTGGTATCCACGGGTACCAGACTGTGAAGGTTGAGGGGTGGCATAACCTTGGGGGGTTTGGGCAACCACATATCCTCGCTGAGGGAAAGGATTAGTGAAAATAGTCGATATAACTAGCACAGGATTTGGAGGTGTTGAAGAAGTTGCTTGCTATCCTCTAGATGTTTCTTGTGATTCCCACAAATGGCGCATATGGGCTAAAAATGGACAATCATGAGTTTAATGGCCATGGAAACCAGAATACAAACAAGGTTTGTTCATACGAATAGGCTTGTTATGCTTGAGCTGATCACCCTACTATTGGTTGTTAGTGTTTGGCTGGTTCCCTTGGGGTGCATTAGGTTGGTTAACTTTGCGCCCCTGATTACATTGCACTGGCTAGTTTTGGTTTCCTGTCCCATTTTTCTTTGAATTAGGAGGATTATTCGCACTTTGCTACACATACACCTGACTTTGAGGTGGAGGTGGCTGTGGTCGAGGAGGTTGAGAATGCACGGGAGGCTGGGGTGTTGATTCCTAAGGGGTTGGAGCACCAGGCTACGGGTAAGGATAGAAAGGAGGTTGAGTAATAGGTGGCCCTCACATCGGTTGATGTAATGAGGAAAATGCATAAGGCATGATTTGTCCTAGGTACATGTTGCCAAGAGGGGGATAAGTGTTAGAGGAGTTGGCTCCTCCTCGAGGGAAACCATAACCCATCGGAGGACGAGTATACAAATGTGAAAGGGATCCAACAATACCATTGGAGGCGTGAGACATTGTTGGTGCGTTGGCACCATGAGGTCTAGGAAGATCCGGTAAAATGGTATAAACATAACCAGAGTGGGCATAGCATTAGGGGAATTTTGAGCTCTAAAATTAGCCTCCTAAGGAAATTATAAAATAATAGTGGAAATAATAAAATAAGATTTGATTACATCATCAAATTTTCGAGAGAAAAAATAAAAAAACTACTTTTTCAACTCGTACTTTCAACTTATTTCCCAATTTTTTTACTCAAATTTCAAGTGGGAGTACTTTTTGGATGAAAAATTTAATTCTTCATCCAAGGAGTACCCATGTTGCATACTTTAGATGGATCCTGCTACATGAAAAGTGAGAAATATATGAAAAACAGGATTGCAATAATGTTTTTTCATGTATTTATCATTTTTCATGTAGAATGGTCCAGCAAAAGTATGTAACATGGTACTTGTTAGATGAGAGATTAAATTTTGCATCCAACGACTACTGTTGCTTGAAATTTGAGTAAAAAATCTAAGAGATAAGTTGAAAATATGAGTTGAAAAAGTAGTCTTATTATTTCATTATTTTTTAATCTTTTTACTCTTTTACTTAAAAAATGCAGAATTTTTTAATCTTTTTACTCTTTTACTTCAAAATGGGTGAATCATCCCCAATCGTTGACATCATCATCGTGAATCCTATTGGTTCTTATAAAGTTTATTTTGGTTCTGCATTTTTCTTAGGAGGCCCATTTTAAACCTCAAAATTCCCCTAATAATCAAGTGATATTTCAACTTGAATTGAGGAGCTTCTTCCTTGGTCCGAGGAAAGTGAGACGTGACATATTTAACAATAGAAGGAAAAAGCGTTATGAGAAATCAATCCATATAGACATGACCATTGAATGTAGGAGAGCGACATAAGCTGTTCCTTCTACGAAATTCTTGGTCATGGTCAGAGAGGTGAGTGGCAGAAGTTTGATAGAATCTGGTCAAAAATTTGGTACCAGTATCATATTGGAGAAGAAGCTAGAAGTAGGCCAGAAAAGCTTTTGGAAGAGTCGCATAAGTGGAATGAGAGGTAGTGGTCTGGCTAACATAACACTTTGCAACTTCTCCATTGAGCATACATTGGAATAACTGATGATGGATGGAGTCATTAGTGATAGAATTGGACGAACACCACATGTGAAAAGAGCAGACGTGATTGGAAGGGTCCTCTCGAGTGTTTCCTTCAAACTTAGGAATGTATTAAGGAAGCCTTTTTGGCATAACATGCCAACCTAGATTGTGGAGTACAGGGTCATTAATTATGTGGTTGATATCATGAAGTATTGAACCTGTGATAAATGGTAGCAACAGACTAGCCAGAATGATTCCAAGAGCAGATCTGCTAAGGGCTGGGGCTACTGCTAGCTTTACGACCAATACCTACATTGGCACCTAACATGGAGAAAGAATGAGGTGGAGGGGAACCAGGCTCAGAATCATAGGAAGGACCTGATGAACCAGGATCACAGTTAGTATGGGAACTCAGCAGAGGATGAACTCGAAGCCTACGTGGTGGAGTAAGTATTCCTAATGAAAAATTAGGATTAAGGCCTCGGAGTCTCCGGGATAAATGCCTTGGGAGTACAATGATCGAAAGACATAGGTGACACAATAATGAAGAGTCATAAAGAAAGGCTTAGTGACGAAGATAAATTAATTACGATGTTTGTGTCTTGGCTTGATGGTGTAAACCAAGCGCCTTTTATTTTAGGTGTGCTTGTGTGAAATAAATTTGTTGATTTTAATTAATTCCATATGGTTATGTAAAGGAAAAGGAAGAAAATTTTAATAACTATAAATAAAACTGAAAAGACAGTAGAATAAATATCTAAATATGCATAAATTCAACTCAAAAGAAGGCTTCCAAAACAAATGTTCTAAGAGGCGGATGAATTTGACTCAAAATTGACAAAATGGCCAAATCATCTAAGGTCTAAGGGATAGGGATCTAATGACTCAGGTTTTCTCAAAAGAGGTGCAGAAAAAACAAGAAATCAAAGGGAAAACCTGCTACAAAATGGGAGGCGACAGGTTAAAGCCCTAGGGGAAACAAAGGGAACCCTAAGGAAAATACCAAACAAGACCAAAGAGGGATTTATGGATGTAATAATAACCGATATAGAGCGATGTAAAATAACTATATATCAGACCCTAAACAACAACTAAAAGCACTGCAAAATATTAGACTACCTACTCAGTTAAAACCCTCATAGAAAGGTGGAAGCGTATTGAAACCCTAAGGGGATTGGTCCTACATCAAGGAGAAAAATTGAGCATATTCAGGCCTAAGATGGGTTGAGAGAGAGGTCAGACAACCCTGAATAGTGCTTCTGGCAAACCCTGACACTCACAGAAAAAATCCCACAAAATCGTGGCAACTTGCAAGTACTAACCTGTTAGCTGTTGAAATTGCAATTTCTATCCTCGTACGTGCAACCAAAGCTTGAAATCACAGGTTTTGGGATGAAAATTATGAGCCACAGTTCCAGGATCCTTGAGCGATAGGTTGTGGAAAGAATTTTCATCTCTAACACGAATAACACCTGTAACCTATGGAAAACACCCAGAAACATCTAGATGTTAGAATTTTTACTACTTTAGGGCATTAAAGGTAAAAAGAAACATTGAGAGAATAAAAATAACTGAAGAAAAACCCTAGTTGTTGAAGCAATTGGTCATGCATGAATCTAAATAAAATCCTATAGAGTCACCAATTTTTAGGATTAATTCTTAACGTAAGTGTACGAAAATAGATCACTTTAGAATCACATGAAAAACAACGCTAACGACAAAGATGAATGATTAACTTCTTTAGATCTCCAATAGAGAGTCGAAAAAAATGCAACAAAAGCCTAGATCTATGCAGTAAGAGCAGTTAAATAGTGAAAGGAATGAAGAGTTTCTCCAAATACCCAATGGACAAGACTATATATAAGGAATTTTATATGTATTAATACCTCAGAGGGGAAAAAATAATGATGTTACTGGCCCCCCTCAATGGGATGGGTTCTTGACTGTCCTCAACACTTCGTATCCAGAAGTTTCTCTCTCTCAATGGTGTAGAAAATCCAAGATGTGTTGAACTCTATGGGAGCTCAAGAAGAAAAATAATAATAAAATTATTCAAAGTATGACTATGACAAAAGGATCAAATTATGGCCATGATAAGAGGATCAAAGGTGAATAATGACTGCACAAACCTTCTATTTATAACAAAATATTTAGTTAACTTTGATTATGGTGCATAGTAAAATGTTATTAACCAAGATCTTGATCTAACTTCTTGGAATGTTTTATTATGCTTTTTTGGAGGGAAAAGGAATTTAAATTGGTTAAATTCCTTTATTTAGAAATAATAAAGAAATAAATTATTTATTTATCATTTAAGGAATTGGGTTAAGGAAAAATTTAACAAATAATGATTTGTTTAATTATTCCTAGGAGATTTAGTCAATTTTATCAAGGAATAATAATAAAATAATGATTTAATTAATTATTCCTAGAGAAAAATAAGAAAAATAATGATTTATCTAATTATTTCTCATAATTGGGTTAAATATGAACAGGAATATTATTTAAGGAATGGTTTAATTAATTATTCCTAGAGAAAAATAAAGTAAATAATGATTTATTGTACTATTCCTCATGGGGTTTCCTGTTTGAACCAGAAATTACTTAATAAAATATGGTTTATTAAATTATTTCTTATAGTGAAAGCAATTTTATTATGGTAAAATTTTTCTTACATGGTGTGATTTAGTCCATCTAAATGTAAATGGTTAGGTGACCAAAAATTGGTGTAACAAGGCTGAAGTAATCCTGCTAGATTTTGGTGCTCCACCTTGACTTGGTGACACTCCAAACATTTGGTCACGTATTCAACAATGTTTTTATGCATTCCAGACCAACAATAGTCCTTTATCATTATTGTTATCATTTTCTGATATCCTGGATGTCCAACATAGGAACTTCGATGATATTCATCCAATATAAGCTCCTTAAAGCTCAGCTAGTTTCGTATACATATCTTCCCTCAAAATATCAAAATTTATTTATCATTAATTCCATAATATGATTTATTTTCTGGTTTTTCTACCTCCCTTGCTTACTGCCATAGGATTTGTTTCTCAGGGTCTCTCTTTGCTGCCTCCACATTTTGCTCGTGCAACTTAAATTCTACTTGATTAAAGTAAAGTTAATAGATGCAATGTAGTTTCCTACTTAAAGCATAAACTACAGGGTTCTCCTTACCTTTTACATGTTGAATGTCAAAATCAAATTCACTTAGGAACACAATCCATCTTGCTTGGTGAGCATTCAAATCAAATTTTTTAAAGTAGCTAGTTAGGCTACTATGGTCGGTTCTTAGCACAAAAAAATTCCCCAATAAGTAATGTCTCTAAAATCGAAGGGAATGTAATACCACAGTTAACTCTAAATAATAGGAAAAGTATTGTTTCTCATGGTCTTTTAGCTTCCTGGATTCATATGCCATGACCTTGCCATCTTGTGTCAATATCGCTCCCACCCCTTCCTTACAGGCATCAGTGATGACTTCAAATTCTCTGCCTGGGTGCACCACTTTCTGTATAGGAGTAGTAGTTAATAGATATTTTAATCGTTCAAAACTTCCTTGACACTCATTAGTCCACTTAAGGACTCACCCCTCCTCCTCCAAGGAATTAATGGGAAATGATATCTTAGATAAGCCTTCGATGAATCATTGGTAATAACCAGCTAGGCCCATGAAAGAGTGTATGTATGCTAGGTTTCTGGGAACTCTGCATTCCATAATAATCTTTATATTTTTGGGGTCTACCAAGATCCCTTCAACAGATATTACATGGCCCAAATATTGGATATGTTCTTTGTAAAAATCACATTTTCTAAATTTGGCATAGAGCTAATGTTCCCGTAACATTTTCAATACCAAGCATAAATTTTCTTTGTGCTGTTCAATATTTTTAGAATAGATTAGTATATCATCAATAAATATTAAACAAAATTTATCTAAAAATGGGTGAAAGATACCATCCATTAGACACATGAAATTTTCTAATGCATTGGTTAATCCAAATGGTAACACCAGAAATTCATAAGGGTTGTACCTGCTATAAAAGGTTGTTTTGGATATGTCCTCATCATTAATATATATCTTGTGATACCCATATCTCAGGTCAATCTTTGAAAATAACGTTCCTCCCTTTACTTGATCAAAAATATCATTTATATATTGCAATGGGCATTTATTTTTTATAGTCATCTTATTAAGTTGTCGGTAATCCATGCACATCCACATCGTACTGCCTTTTTTTTTAACGAAAAACATTGGTGCTCCCTAAGGGGACAGACTTGGTCAAATATACCCTTTATCCAATAGATCTTTCAACTGCATTTTTAATTCTATCAATTCAGGCACACTCATTCTGTATGGTGATCGTGACGTCGGCGCTGCTCTGGGTAGTAATTATATAGTAAAGTCAATATCTATTTTTAGGGGTAATCCTAGAATATTTTCAGGAAACAAATCCATAAACTCCTGAAAAAATGGAATATTTTCCAACATAAGGGTCTTGTATTTAGAGTTAATAAACCCCACTTGAATAGCATAAAGATGACACTGTTTTCTAATGCATTTACCTAACTGGGATGCAGTGATGGGGCGCAACTGAAGTGGTTTCTTAATTCCTTGTAATTCTTGACGAGTACCATCTTCAACCTTAAAATGGATAATTTTCTCCTTGAAATCTACCAGTGACCAATGTCTTTCTAACTATTCCATTCCCAACAAAATATCATAGGAGCCTAAAGGTAGAATATTCAATTCAAAATTTATATGTTTTCTTCCTATTTCCAGGATTCAATTAAATATTTTTGTATTAGCTCTTCTCTTTGCTCCTGTAGCCAATTATACCAACCAGGGACTTTTAAATTGATGGATTTTTAGTTTACAGTTTTCAACCACTCAAGGATTTATATAACTTAAACTGGCACTAGGATCAATCAAAATGGAAACGGTTTGGGAATATGATTTACCTTCCAGTTCTATCATAGTTGGTTGCAAATTTTCTTGCCAATTTGTTGATCCTCGGTATGTTTCATGCTACATCCCCTACTACAGATGCCTCTTGCATATTGTATGTAACTTCATTTCCTCCATGTTGAGGGAAATTCTTAAAGTAATGTGCCTCACAACATCCCCAACATTGTAGCAGTGGTTTTTGGGTCTGTCCATGATGTAGCCTACCAGGTACTTTAGTAGGTCCTTCATCAACTAACCATTTGGGATTTTGCTTATTTTTGCAAAAACAATTATCTACTAGGTTCTTTGCAGCATCTTTATAGTTTCCTATTTTGCAACTTTTAAAATTCGAGGTACCCTTTTTCCGTTTCTTTGTTGGCCAACTTCTGCCAGCTTCACCTTTTGCCTTAGATTGTCGATAGCACATTCATGCTTTTTGAATCACCTCATCCATAGTCTTTTGATTCATGAATTCGATCCTCTCTTTCATGTGAGTAGGCTAGCTACTCAAGAATCATTGTACTTTTTCTTTTCCATCTCTCAAATATGGTATGTACCTTAACAAAGAGGTGAATTTAGTGATGAACTCATCCATATACAGTTGATGCAACCTCAAGTCATGGAATTTTCAAGATTTTTCATCATAAAATTGCTCTGTTAGATAATTATTCTTAAAATACTGCTGGAAGTCATCCCAAGTCATATTCTGGTCTTCAATTCCCCACACAATTTTCACCTCCTCCCAACACAATGTGGCTTTTTCTAGCAATTGATAAATAGCCAAGCGAAATTTACAAGGTACTAGTGATTACTGGAAGAATAATTTTGAGCATAAAGATCCCACTAACCTGTCAAAAGGGGACAAAAACCTTGGGGGTGTTATAATACATTTAATAAATTCCCCCATTTGATCATAAACAGACACATAGCTTCACTCATGCAAGTCAAGTAATGACGGACAGGGAGGGAGGTGTCTGGCTTAGATAGATCTTAGTTTATTTCCTACAAATTGAGACCAGATTTATGTTATATTCATAGAATTATAAATATTTATTCATATTAATTATCCATGCTTATGCTACTTCCTCAACCTCTCCATCGAAAGTAGGAAGTTTAATTTTCTGAAATTCACCTACTCACTTCACTTTTTGTTTCTTCATATCATGTAATCCTGA
Source organism: Pinus albicaulis (assembly GCA_034641835.2). NCBI lineage: Eukaryota > Viridiplantae > Streptophyta > Pinopsida > Pinales > Pinaceae > Pinus > Pinus albicaulis. The sequence goes on from CM076569.1 coordinate 915,232,375, forward strand.
AGAATTTTGAGACTCTGATTCGTTATAAGTTCTGTTTTTGTTACTTCCTTGAGAATGACTCCCATCCGGAACTAACTTGATGTTGTTTCTCCCCTTCTTCATGGGTGTCCCTTTATGGACTAGAATGTGCTATAGGATGATTCTGCTTATCAAAGGGACCCTTGACTATCCTCTCTTGTTCCCTCGTCAACTTTTCATTGTCACTTTGTACTCAAATCATTTATTTCTAGAGCTATTTCACTGTATCTAAAAATGAGGTTGTTAGACGTTGATGTTACTCCAATAGCCTACTAGTTTGCTGGTGTTGATCCACGCTTAATTGGGCCCACAACTCTTGGTTAGTTTCTGGATTTGTATGGAAATGGGTTTCCCCTATAGTTCTCAGTGTCTAATGTCTAGATCCTATCATCATTGGAACTTTTCAATAATTCCTATCAATATGCATAGAATTAAAAAAATGAAAACACCTAAAGTTATTCAGTTGGCCCAATCTGGCCCAGCGTGAAAACCACGCTCTGATACCACTTATCACCAATATCATGTACTTACAACACATAAAAAAAAAACCACTACTATACTTAAGGATAATAGCACTTTTAATAATTCCATAAGGTAGTTATGACATGGTCAATAATAAAATTATGAATTAGCACCTATACACATATCCTTACCTCCATTAATTGATCGTTTATACTACTACAATTTCACATTATTTTTATCACTCGTTTACTATGTTTTATATCATTATAGTACTTGAAATTACTACACGGGTACACACATTATAATTTGATTTGAATCTATGATTTAAGTTCTAAATACAAATTTTGTACAATTTAATTGGCCGACCCCTTCAACATTGCTTCGCAGTTGTCCCTCACTGTGATTATTGGAAACTATGCCCATTGTAGATCTAGTAAAACCTAGATTTGATGGTGTAGGTTGATGCGAGTGGGATTAGGATAACTACCCAATCCCATCACCATGCCCTGAGCTCATTTGTTCGCAGTTTCGTTATGGCTCTAATGTGAATTTTTTTTTCGCTCCTTCGAGCTCTTTCCCCGGCAGCTAAGATATCCAACCTCATAAATGGTTACAGAAATTTAGTAAGGCCTTTCACTCCAATATTTTGGCTTGAAATTGTAGTACTGTTATATTTAAATCCGTAGTTTTTTATGATGTTCTTGTCATTGCTTCTTAAGTTTCTCTATTGGAACAGGTGAGTGACGCTCGTCATTGTATTTACTATTTGTGTTCCTTTTGCAAAGGTTGTAGAGATTTTTACTTAGTAATATGCATTTGTGTGGTATTTAAATCCCTTATTCTCTTGGTTAAAATTGTGTTAAGAAATTTAACCCCATTGTGGTTGAGGGTTTATGTCTATGTCATCCTTTCATTTTCTCTTTCTTCAATTGTTGCAGGGAGTAAATTTCAGAATGTTAACCCCACTGTGGCTGATGGTTTATGACTCTGTTAGCCTTTCATTTTCTCCTCCTTCAACTGTTGCATGGAATAACCCTCCCAATACACCGAGAGCAAGGGCTCCTGGTAATAGTTGTCTTTCAGTTTAATCCTTTATTCACAATAGATCATAATATTTGTTTTGTTTAATTCTTGTACAAGATCCTGTTTTTTTCTAGAGTCATGGTGAAATGGGATGTCCTCCAAAGATCTTCATGGTGCTTCCATGGATGGCTAGCTAAGTCAAATCCCAACTTTAGTCTAGATTTAAATTTAAGTAAGTTTCTCTTGGGTTTTACTAAGGGCATAACCCTCTACATGTACATGACTCTAGAATCCAGCTTAAATTCCCTTGCGTGAATGGGCTTCATGTGTTCCTCCAAGGGAGAAATGTTGGACATAGACTAAGCTTTCTAGAGTTTAAAAGATAATTCATAGTTGCTCATTACAATCATTTAACTCGGTTATTAAGATGTCTGTGTATCATGTTTCTTTTATGGTACTGTATAAATATTTCTTTAAATATTTAAATTTTTTGGACGCTATTTGCGTACCCCAAATAATTATTTTTGACAGAAATTTATATGTGTCCTTGCACTGGTGTTGTTTGTTGAAACTTATTATTTTAGCCCTATTCTCAGCACTGTCACTTAGGAAATAAATTGTAATTTGGTATATATATTCCATGTTTCCTATTTTTGTAAATTCTCGTAATAGATTCAGAGCTAATAAATCAACATTCAAGCCTCTAGGTTTCTGTATTTTTCTGAAAATGATGATTGTTTGTAGATTCTTAGTTTACACCCTTCTAGGTGTAAGATGGTTCCTTAAATATTTGCAGATTTAATGGCGAGAGGACCCTGATCCTTGCTATGTGTATCACGGAGCTCGGCTTCTAAACCTCTGTGCCTGTTTAAATCTTTGTAATGTATAATGAAAATGTAAAGTAGTTATGCAACTACAGTTTGTGTGGAATTTATATCTCATTTTTTCCTTTTAATATTATTTCTATGTGATTTTATTTTATATTTTTATTCAATTCAAACGTTCAGTGAAAGATGGATATTCGACAATTCATGTTGGATTTACTTTGCTAGCATGGGAAGTGTTTATTTGTTGATCTCTTTCCACTGCATATACCTTATATATTTTTATCTCCATAGGGTTTAAAATTGTTCTAGTTTACATGATTCAAACAACCATAATCTCTATAATGCATTTTTTGTTTAGCCTGTCATAGCGTTTCCTTGCTACTTTACTTATTACAAAGTTATTTCATCTTTTCAAAAACGGATAAGTAGAAAAGTTATTTCTGGCTAACAGAGAAAATCAATATAATTTCCAATATTCTAAATTTAAATGGAATTTAATTATCACCTCCTATAACTTAACCAGTAAACTCATTTACTTATTTCTGTATTCTTGTTTTAACTGATGGTGCTACCCAACCATGGGAGAGGTGATCACATCCTCTGCTCCCCCCCGTGCTCTACACTAGAGTTTAGGTAGCAATTATTTGTCAAAATTTAGGCCTCAAGGCCTATGTCCAGCCTACACTCCCTTCGGGTTACAAAGCTCCATTGGTTTATAACCATATCTGGACAACTCCTTTCTGTACAACATTATGTTGTAAACACTGTTCTCCTTTCTTGAACAAAACCCTTTCCCCTTCTTAGGGTTTCCTTTTTATGCTCTTAGGGAAGGTAACTATCATAAAACCGACCTCTTCCTTTTACTAAAGAACCTTGGAATTATTTTACCAATAAGTTAATCAATTACCCAATGTAATTTTTATTCATGAAATAGATATTTATAAAAGTCTTTTACACATAACGTTAAAATAAAACGGGGTGTTACACTTTTAAACCTACCTCAATCACAAATATTTCATTTTATATTAACAATATAATGTTATAATAATTTCTTCCTCCCTCATCACAAACATTTTAGTTTATATTAATATTATATCATTATAATAATAGATATTAGGTTTTAATAATAGTTTTTAAGTTTTATTTTAATATTAGGTTTTAATATTAATATAATTGTTTATAGATAGTTTTCCTTGTTAGTGATGACATGTTAGAATCTTCACATTCTTTATTTATATACAAAAAAAGAAAATTCCTCCGACCATAAAGAAATTGAAATTGAGTGTCCGATAATGATGCTGTAACAACTATACACCTCAAAACAATACATATTTAAAAAAAAATTTAATATTATATTATCTCTAGCAATATCATCCTATCGAACTATAGATCAATTATGATATTCAAATGTTTACATACATGATCATGGTATAATGAAATGAATATACAATCATCGATTGATAACAAAAGTTTGGACATGCATCTTATTTTACTCATATTTACGCAACCAACCTAGTTTGGCTTTTTCCCTGAATCATCTCTAATTTAATAAGGTATTAATGACTTCTACTCTATGTAATCGATAGCAAATCATCCGCACAATCATTTAATTAAATATTTAATTCCAGTACCACTAATTAATTTGGTTGATTAATAGCAATTACTTACATGCGTAAATGTTTGATAAGATAACACTTATCTGTGATCTGTCTTCGCTCCATCTGGGTCATCCAAACCTTATCCAATAGATAGATGGTGTGGGTGTGGAGTGGGATGGTTAGGGTAACCACCCAACCCACCCTCCAATTTGGTCTTTTGTTTGCTCTGCCTCTTGGAACCGCCTCTGGGCTCTGTAATTTTTCTTCGTTATTCTGGGACGACGTCCATAGGTACCTACACTAGCTCAATATGATTCTTGATGGAGGATTACTAGTTATTTCTCTCATTGCCAAGGTTAGTTTCATTTAACCCTTATCATGAAATCTGTTCAGTTTCAACTTATAGGTTTAACTCTTATTATGCACAGTTTAAATTGCTTCTCAGTTACCGATTTTGGATTCTTCTTGAAAAGGGTTTAATATTTTCAGGTTCCACATAGTGATTATCTCAGTGCTATGCAGGCCTCACCTTAGAGTTGCATAAATGCTCTGTTTCTAAGAATGAGGTCTACATGAAATATCTCTAGTCACGCCTCCCACTCCCACCTCCGGGTGATATTTGGGAAATCCACTTTACAGTTTTTCCCTTTAATGTTTTTGGATAACGTTGAATACTGGTATTATTGTCAGTGATTTTTCCTTTTTGGTTTGTTTTCTATAGTTTGGTTTCCCGGCCATAGTTGTTAGCCCATGATGCTTGGATTTTCTCCTCTTACAATCTCCTTCATGGTATGTTCCACTTAATATCATGGAAAAGGATATTATATTTGTACTTTTTTGCACTATCAATGAATTCGACATACTCTCTCTCTTCTCTAGGTTAATGTTTGACAAGAGAGTTTCTCTCAGTCATGCCCTAACTATACTCTTTTCTATATATGGATAAGGGTTTGAGTGAGGCTCGCCCCCCATACTTGTGTTTCATCTAGAACCTTCCTTTGCATGCTTACCTAGATGAAAATTACTCCAGGGTAGGTTTTCTTCCCACTGTTAATATGTATTCATTTAATTGTACTAAGAACTACTAAGCTTTGAGCTTGGATTTTGGTAATGTCTATCGAGACACTATTTATTGGGTCTGTGAATATTTCATGTAATAATTTTCTGTTATGGTTGATCTAGCACGGCTATGTTAGATTTACTGTCGACTTTCCAGACTGTTAACATTATATTGAGTATTCATTTCTCTTTTGCTCATTCGAAGATTGTTTAACTATCTTTACTTCCCTACAAATGTATATATAAGTAAATTTCACTCTTATGTTCTTGGTAGATGTTTTTCTATGGGATTTATCAGATCTTACCCACATGGGTAGTCCTTTTCCGTTTCTTCTCTTTGTGGGTATTCTACCCTTTGGGATGGGAATACTAACCCATATTTTGGGGTCCAGGTTCTACACCATCAGGCATAACCCTTGATCTCATTTATGTAAAACTTTTTATACCCCACAGGGTGTTTCATATGAATTTTTCATCTTCTATTTTTGTTAAATATATGTGTTGGAAAGAATTGTAATTCCTATATTTTTTTAACAATAGTAGAAATACTTCCTGTTTTTTGTTCTACACAGATTTTAGACTGTAATGGAAATATCTCACTATATGTTATAAATAGAAGTTTATGACATCTTCCTATTTATAGTAAACCCTTCTGTAATTCTTTCCTTGTAATGTATTCACATAATGATTTTCTTCAGGAAATATATAAACCCATTTGTATGTATTCTTCACACAATTTATCCTGTTAATTTTATTAGCACAGGTATTAATTCAAATATTCCTATGCTGTAATGTTTAAAAACATCTTTGTATATTTCCTACCATGAAAAGGAACCATAAACTAGAACTCTAAGATATATCAGTACCTAATTCCGGCTGAATTCCTTTTGAAGTATGATGGTTCTCCCAACCATGAATGAGGCGATTACCTCCTCATCTCTCCCATTTCTCCTCACCAGGGTCTAGGTGCTTTAATGAGACTAGAATTTAGACCTTGATAATAAATATAATATATTCATCTTCCGAGTATTTCCTGAGCTCCACTGGTTACCTTACCTTCTCAGGATTACTCATAACAACCACCTATTTCTTCACCCTTCCTACCTTCTGCATAGAACCCCATTCCTTCCTAGGATTTTTGCATAAATCGTTTCCTTTGGAATGGTAACTGGAAAAACTTTCTCCACCTTTTTACCCTGGTATCTTGGAATAATTTAGAAATCAGTTACTTCTCTCTTCTACTCAGGATAAATTATTCATTAACTCTCTTTAAAAATACAAAATATAATTTATTGAAATAGTATTAACAAATACTCTTATTCATTATTCATTCAAGTATATCATCAAAAGTATTTAAATCCATAATTAAACTAAACAGGGTGTTCATGTTCCCCTACTGAAGCAAACACCATCATTTATGTTATTTAATAAAAATGAACAGCTCTGGATAGGTTTGTTGAATAATATGTTTGTCCTCCCAAGTAGCCTCCTCTGGGCCAAAGTTCTTCCACTTCACTTTAATGACTCGCCTCCAGAGCATTATTTCTCCCCGATCTAGAATATGTTTTGGTTCTACCAAGAACTCGCTGTCAGGTTCTGCCTACATATCACAATTATTACCATTAGTTTAAATCATAAATTTTATTTTTATTACAATTTTAATACATTTTTAACTTACATGTATACCCTACCATTGTAACACATGTTTGGGTTCATGTACATAAATTTGCAGTAATGATACATGAAGCATGGTATATACCAATATACGGCTTGGTAGAGCCAATCGGTAGGCCACTCGTCCTATCCTTTCCAAAATTTTGAATGGTCCACAATATATGGGGGCCAACTTAGCACAAGTATTCCATCATAGTGTTCTTTTATTCAGTTTTATTCTCACATAAACGTGATCCCCTATGATGAATTCCTAGAAAGTTATTTTCTTATCAGCATACACTTTTTGGTGGTGTAAGTAACCTTCAAGTTCTTCTTGATGTTTTTTACATCTCACTCCATTTCTTCTAGAATGTCTGGCCCAAGCATTATCTTATTCTCTGGACTGCTCCTGTTCATAGGAGTCCGACATTTTCTTCTATATAATGACTCAAAGGGGCTCATCTTAAGGTATTCCTGATATCTGTTGTTGTAAGAAAACTCGACCAAATAAAGATACTCCTCCCACTAAGTTTCCTGTTGCATTATATACATGTGAAACATCTCTTATAGAATATGATTCACCCTTTCCGTTTGCCCATCCGTTGGCGGATGATAAGTAGTACTAAATTGTATTGTGTCCCCAATCCACTAAACAACGTCTTCTAGACCACCGAAGTAAATTTCATATCATGATCTGAAATAACAACTCATGGAATACCATGCAATATAAAAATTTATCTCATGAAGATATCCGCAATTTGTACCTTCTTTTAAGTAGACTGAATGGGAATAAAATGTGCCACCTTACTGAGTCTATCAACTAGCACCATAATCAAATCATTATGCTTTCTATTCTCTGGTATCACAGTGATGAATTCAAGGGAGATTACCTCCCACTTCCATTCTTGTACTGCGATAGACTGAAGAAATCCTGCATGATGCTAATGTTCAACCTTAATTTGTTGACATTCTAGATACTTAGTTAAATATTCCGCAATTTCCTTTTGCATTATAGGCCAGGGAAAATCCATTCTAATTGAAGTTATTTTTTTTTTATCCTGGATGTTGTACATTTGAACTCCTCTGATATTCATCCAAAATAATTTCTTTCAGATTATTTCGATTTGGAATATATATTCTTTTCTGGTAGAACAAAAACTTATTATCATTGAGTTCAAATTCTGACTGCTTCCCTTGCTCTTTGTCTGATTTTTCTTGCTGCCATAAGAACTGGTATTCAGGGTCCTTGCTAGCTACTTCTAATATATGTTATTGGAATTTGACTTAAATTTTATTAAAGTAGATTTTTCAGATGCCATACAGTTTCCTTCTTAATGCATCAGCCACCCGATTCTCTTTACCCATCACTTACTGGATGTCAAAATCGAATTCACTTAGGAAGGAATTCAACCTAGCTTGGCATGCATTCATATAAGCTTGTTTAAAGTAGCTAATTAGATTGTTGTAGTCATTTCTCAGCAAAAACCATTTTCCTAACAGGTAATGCCTCCATATCTGTAATGCATGTACCACCACCATTAATTCCAAATAATAGGTTGAATACCTCTGCACATGTTCTTTTAGGTTTCTATATTCATATGCTATAAATCTTACCTCTTGAGTCAATATTGGTCCTACACCCTCCTTACAAGTATCAATATAGACCTCAAACTCTTTACTCAGATCTGCTACTCTCAGAACAAGAGAAGCAGTTAACAACTCCTTTAATAACTCAAAATTTTTCTGACATTCTTGAGTCCACTTAAAGACTCATCCCTTTCACTGCAAGGAGGCAATGGGAAAGGCTATTTTAGAGAATCCATTGATAAATCGTCGATAATAGCCGATCAAACCCATATATGGACGTATTTTTGCAAATTTCTTTGGGACACTCCATTACATGATTGTCTGATCTTTTATAGGTCAACCACAATCCCTTCAACATAAATAACATGTCCCAAATATTGAATTTGTTCTTTAAATATGTCACACTTACTAAAATTAGCGTAGAGTTGATGTTCCCTTAACATTTTCAGCACAATGTGGAGATGCTCCCTATGCTCTTCCATATCCTTGGAGTAGATTAATATGTCATCAATAAACATCAAGATGAATTTATCCAAGTTTGGGTGAAACTTTCCATGCATTAATCTCATAAAGGTGGCTGGTGCGTTGGTTAACCCAAAAGGTAATACCACAAATTCATAATGGCCATACTAGGTACAGAATGTTGTTTTTCTTATATCTTCGTCTTTGATCTAGATCTAGTGGTAACCTAACCTTAAGTCAATATTAAAACATTGTAGCTCCTTTGAATTTGTCAAACAATTCATCTATGTGTGGTAGTGGGCATTTATTTTTAATAGTCAACTTATTGAGTTGTTGGTATTCCATACACATGTGCATAGTGCCATCTTTCTTTCTCACGAATAGCACTGGTGCTCCCCATGGGGACACACTTGGCCGAATGTAGACATTATCCATCAATTCTGGTAGTTGGATTTTTAACTCTATTAGTTCTATTATACTCATCCTGTAAGGATTTTGAGACACAGGTGCTGCTCTGGGTATTAGATCTATAGTAAAGTCTATGTTTGTTTTCGATGGAAGTCCCAGGATTTCCCTAGGAAATACATCTTGGAATTCTTGCACAATAGGAATATTTTCCAGCATTAGGGACTTATCCTTGGAGTTGGTGAATCCCACTTGAATGGAATAGAGTTGGCATGCTTTCCTCATGTATTTACTTAATTGAGATGTTTTAATGGGTCGTAACTGTAATAGTTTCTTAATGCCTTACAATTCTCATATTGTTCCATCCTTTGATTTAAAATAGATAACCTTGTCCTTACAGTCCACCAGTGACCAATGTCTCTCCAACCAATCCATACCCAATAAAATTTTGTAAGATCCCAGGGGAAGAATGTTGAGTTCCACAGTGACATGATGATTCCCAACACTCAAGTCACAATTTGGTAGTTTGGCATTGACCCTCCTATAGCTAGCTGAACTAACCAAGGATTCTTAACTTTCTGGTTCTGTAATTTACATATTTCAACTATGCAAGGGTGTATATAGCTCAATATGGCTCCAGGATGAACTAAAATAGAAACATATTGTGTTTGTAGCTTACCTTCTAACTCTATCATGGTTGGCTGGAAGTCTGCTTGCTGATCCTCTAGAGTTGCACTGATTATGGGTATGTTTCGAACTACATCCCCCATAGTCGATGCCTCTTTCATGTTTGTTTTCACTTTATTTCTTCCTTGATGAGGACAATTTTTGAAATAATGTGCCTCCCCACACCCACAGCATTGTAATAGGGGTTTTTGAGACTGCCCAATGGCAGTTATGCTAGAAGCTTCGGTATGCCGCTCCTCACCATCCCGCTTGGTATTTCATTGAACTTTTTTGTTTTGTTTACTCAGTGGATTCCTTACAATGTTCTTATAGTTTCTAGATCTATTATTTTTGTTATTGGTGAAACTTTTCTTCCCTTTTCAGGGTGGCCAACTTTTTGCAGCTTCTCCATTAACTTTGATTTTTGATAGCACATACGAGCTTTCCTCATCGCTTCATCCATATTTTTTGGGTTCAAGAATTCAATCTTCTCTTTCATATGTAATGGAAAACTGCTCAGAAATAGCTGCACTTTCACCTTCTCATTGCGCAAATACGTTACATATCGTAATAATGAAGCAAATTTCGTAAAAAACTCATCCATATACATTTTCCCTAGTTTCAAATTATCGAACTCTCAATATTTTTCATCGTAGAAACTTTCAGTCATATAATTATCCTTGAAATATTGCTGGAACTCATCCCAAGTTAAATTTTGGTATTCTATTCCACGCACATTCTTAACCTCCTCCCACCATAGTTTTTCCTTCTCCACAGTTGATAAATGGCTAAATGAGCTTTCAGTTTGTTTTTATATTCATACACCTGAAAGTACTTGTTCATGTCTATGATCCAAGCTTCTGCCATTTCCTCAGCCTCTCCATATAAGATTGGAGGCTTAATCTTTCGGAATTCACCCTGTAATTCCACTTCTTGTTTCTTCAACTCTTGTTGTTCTAAAATATTCCCAGATTCAACCTCATTGTAAGTTCGACTCTTATTACTTCATGGCATTTTACTGCCTTCTGGATTATCATGTAAGGCTTGCTATTGTTCTCCTTTCTCCTAAGTGTCCCTCTCAAGACTAGGTTTTGAATTGGGATGATTTTGTTGGTCCAAAAGGCCTTTTAATATCCTTTCTTATTCTCTCATCAATATTTAATTGCGACCCTCAGACTTGAGCATATCTATTTGGAGTTTTTTCATAGATTCAAACAACATGTTTGTCTGTTGTTGCTAGTGTACCAACATTATGCTTGTTTTTCAGTGCTGGTCTATGCTTAACTGCACCAACATTTTTGGATTGACCTTAGGGTTTGTCATAGGATGGGTTTCTCCTGTGTTTTTGGGTATCTAATGGCTAGATCCCCTCCTCATAGTAGTTTAGCGCAAATTTGTTCATGTATTTTGCATAATTCCAACATTTAAAATTTATGAAATAAAAACAAAATCACAATGATGACTTATCATGTTATTGTGTTGGCTCAACTGGCCCCAAAGTGTAACCACGCTCTGATGCCACTTTTAACAACTATACACATCAAAATGATACATATTTTTAAAAAATTAATCTTCTTTTACCTCTAGCAATATAATCCTATCGAACTGTAAATCAATTAAGGTATTCAAATGTTTACATACATGATTATGGTATAGTAAAATGAATATACAATCACTGATTCATAACAAAAGTTTGGACATGCATCTTATTTGACTCATATTTATGCAACCAACCTAGTTGGGCTTTTTCCCTAACATGTCAATAGTTTAATAAGGTATTAATGAATTCTACTCTATGGAATCAATGACAAATTATCCACACAATCATTTAATTAAATATTTAATTCGAGTACCACTAATGAATCTGGGTTATTAAGAGAAATTCCTTGCATGTGTAAATGTTTGATAAGATGACACTTGTCTATGATCTGTCTTGGCTCCACCTGGGCCATCCAAACCTTATCCAGTAGACTGACGGTGTGGGTGTGGAGTGGGAGGGTTAGGGTAACCACCCAACCCACCCTCCAGTTTGGTCCTTCATTTGATCCTCCACTTCACACCACCTCTGGCCTTTACAAATTTCCTTGGTTATTCTGTGATGGCGTCCACAGGTACCTGCACTGGCTCAATATGTTGTTTAATGGAACATTACCAGTTATTTCTCTTGCCACTGAGGTTAGCTTCCTTTAACCCCTACCATGACATTTGTTTGGTTTTAGCTTACAGGTTTAACTCTTATTATGCATATTTTAAGTAGCTTCTCAGTTACCAATTTCAAATTCTTCTTGAAAAGGGTTTTTAGGATTTCCAGGTTCCACAGAGTGATTATCTCGTTGCGATGCAGGCCTCAACTTAAAGTTATGAAAATGCTAATTTTATCAGCATGAGGTCTCTAGGGCCTATCTCTAGTCATGCCTCTCACTCCCGCCTCTGGGTAATGTTTGGGAACTCTACTTTTATAGGTTTTCCTTTTAATATTTTGGACTAACGTTGAATAATGGTATTTTTTTATTGACTTTTCCTTTCTAATTTATTACCTATAGGTTTATTTCCCGGTCATAGCTGATAACCGACGCTGCTTGGATTTTATCCTCTTACAGTCTCCTTCAAGGTATGTTCCGCTTAAGCTCATGGCAAAGGATATTTTATTTGTAGTTTCTTGTGTTGTCAAGTTAATGTATGACAAGAGAGTTTCTCTCAGTCACGCCATAACTCTTCTCTTTTCTATCTATCGTTAAGGGTTTAAGCAAGGCTCGCCCCCTATACTTGTGTTCCTTCTGGAACCTTCCTTTGCATGCTTATCCAGATGCAAATTAGTCCAGGCTTGGTTTGCTTCCGATAGTTAATCTGTCTTCATTTGATTATATTACTGATTATTGAGCTTTGGGCTTGGCCTTTGGTAATATCTATTGAGGCACTGTTTATTGGGTCCATCAATACCACATGTAATAATTTTATGTTATGGTTGATCTACCTGAGCTAAGTTATATTTATTGTCGAATTTCCAGACTGTTAACACTGTATTCATTATTGAGTTCTCTTTTATTCATTCGAAGACTGTTTAACTATCTTTACTTCCATGCAAATGTATATATAAGTAAATTTTGCTCTTATTGTCTTAGTAGATGTTTTTGTGTGGGATTTATCATAGGTTACCCACATGGGTATTCCGTATCCGTTTATTCTCTATTTGGGTATTCTACCCTTTGGGACAGGAATCCTAACCCTTACTTTGGGGTCTAGGTTCTAAACCAGCAGGCATAACCATTGAGCTCATTTATGTAATATTTTTTATACCTGACGAGGTGTTTCATATGATTTCTTCATCCTCTAGCTATATTAAATTATATGCATTGGAAAGAATTGTTAGGATATTCTAACACATAGTAAATAGATAAGAATAACTTAGCCTAGTGTAGAGTTAGGAAAAGTGTGTTTCTTTACTATGTACATTTGTAACTTATAATCCAACAGTCATGATTTATAGTGAACTGACGGTTCTCTCTCTCCTTGGTATTAACGACACTTTATCTGTGGCTTAAAACTCGATTGGTCCATGATCCCTATTTAAAGAGCTTGTAGAGTCATTTTTCCTGTAACCGTTTATGATAGAAACATATGTAATATTTCTTTTTATATTAATAAATTTCCTGAAGCGGTCGCGTTGGCATAGGCCGTAGACTATTTCCCTCTTCGAAGGTTTTAACCACATGATAATACTGGTGTATCTTGATTTCACGATAATTTGATCTATTTGTGGGCGGTTACCTTTGGTGTTTGATCTATGGAACTTACCTTATAAATTCCTACATGGTATTAGAAACTATTTTGATAGCGCATCCATTGTTGATCCAAATCAAGGATTGGTTTGAGCCCGTACGACTACCATTTTATAGATCTATTATTTTTTGGTTGCTTTCAAGCCTAAGCACTTTGTTGTGTCGAGCACTCTGTTACAATGAGGAACGCCTTTTGTTTCATATGAAATAGTTTCTAATTCCCAAGTCATGTCGGGTTAGATCTTGAGGTATAAAGTATATGTTTTGCGGTCATATTTGTTAATAGTTCATGCTTTTTTAGTTCCTCTATTTTTTTTGTGTTTTTAGGTTTTATTTATGGTAAGATCTATACCTCTTCTCTGTGTACGTTATTTGTTTTGTGTTGTATGTTATATCGATGTTTAAAAAACGAAAGATAGGTTTTTTTTGCCACGTATGCTCTTTCCCTGCGTCTTTGTGCGATCTTGGGAAATCAGAATAGTGAAAAATAGATAGTTGCCGGTAAGGCTGAACGAGAATCTAACGTTCTGGCGTAAGGCTTGCATTTAGTTTTATTTTGCTTGGATTTTTGTTTTTTTTTGTGCAGGAAAAAGCACGCACACCGAAGACTAAAAAAAAAAAAAAAAAAAACCCTCCTCCTTTCAAACAATTACAGAATCCTTTTACTATCTCACTTGGTGAGAAGTTAGTTTATGAGAATAGAAGTCTTGGGTTCAAGTCTCTTTTTCAAGCTTCTTTTGTAATTTTTTTTTTGTTAAAGGGGCGGAATATTTTTTTTAATTTGAATTTCATCATCAAATTTCAAACCGTTCCCGTAACTATTCGGCATCTACAACTCTTTTTTTCAAAAAGGCATAACTTCTTCATCCGAAAGTCATTTTTTGAGCCGTTTTTTTTAATCAACCTAACCCTTTTGAAGATCTTTAAAGTTGGGTGTTTAGTTTGAACTTTCTTTAAAGCTTAGGTGTTTTACAAAAGGAAATTTCATGCCCAATTATTCTTCCCACCTTTAATTATTTCCAATGGCTACCTCACATGGTAGATATACTAAGGAGTAAAAGGGATTCATGAAATATCCACATGACAAGCTTCATTATTTGATGATGATAAATTCCCTAATTGGGAAAATAAATAATATCGGCTGCATTGGGTTGATAAGGGTTGAGTTGCTCAAGAATGTTCGATTTTTCTATCCTTGTTGATGACACCCCTGTTTAAGCCACAGAAGAAAATTTAAATTGTGTGTTTGGCACGGCATTCAAAATCAAGTTAGGGCCCCACTTACTTAAAAATGATTTTCTTAATTTAGAACCCCCAATAATTTCTCCTCTATTGAAGATTTTTTTTCCAAATTCAAGACCCTTAAACTTCTTTTAGAAGGTTGTAAGGTCAAAAAAGAAGGTAGTAGCCTCATCTATTCCATTCTTGCTAGGCTTTGCCCTGCATACTCTGTATTTGTCTCCACCTTCCATTCCACTAGAGAAGCCATCATTTCTTCAGGCACCGCCTACAAGAACCCCTCTTTTGATGCCTTTTACGATTCTTTGATAAGAGAACAAGAAAAACTCTTAGACCTTAATTAGGTCACTTCTAGAAAATGATTCTAATCGAGCCTTAGAGGCCCAAAAACAACTATATCAAAGAATCCCAAAGAAATATCCTAAAAAGAATGGCACAGAAACCAATCAAGGGTCCTAAGCAACTTCGACCACAAACTAAAAAAAGAAACTCTGAAAGTGATAAAGAAGAAAATAAAAAGAAAAGGAAAAATACATGTAGACATTGTAACTCTCGTGTCCCAAGGATAGCCATATAGAGTCTAAATGTTTTAAGAAGATGGAAGCAAAGCGGCAATGAAGAAGCAAAACATCAATTTGGATCCTCTTCCACCTTCATCTTTGAGAATAGCACTTTCTATATGTGGGTTTTCATCAAGATAAGATTGTACGTTAAATGTATCCTCTTCTTCTCATTCTCATGAGTGGCTCGTTGATTCTAGAGCTTCTTACCACATGGAAAAAAATAAAGCCCGTTTTCCCTGTCAAAGTTATAACACCAAAATGTTATGTTGGTGATGATAGATCTCTTAGTGTTGTAGGATCTGGAACCATTCATCTAGACAATGGCCAGTTTAATGATGTACTATGCTTTCCTACCTTGCCATGCAACCTTCTCTCTGTTTATCAAATAACTCATTTAGGTGAAGGGAAAATAGTAGAATTCTCACCTCATGATTTTGTAATCAAAGACCTCAAATATCCTAGACATATTTTAGCTACTAATATTGCTGATGATTCCACACGGTTGTATAAGTTTGAGAACTTTGGGTCATCATGTCTCTCCATTTTTTCTTCTCATAATGATGAAGTGAGAAAACTTTGGCATGAGTAGTTTGGTCACTTAAATTATCTCTCTCTTCAAACTCTCTGTAAATAAAATATGGTGATGATTCTTCCTATGGTATCTTGCCGAGATGGTGTTTGCTCCAAATGTGTACTTGGAAAACATCATCGGGATAGTTTGGACAAACATGCCTGTTGGCATGCTTCAACCCCTTTGCAACTTCTGCATAGTGATTTATGTGGTCCACTTCCTGTTGTTTCTTTCTCTGGTTGCAAGTACTTCTTAACTTTCATTAATGAATTTTCCAGACGCACTTGGGTATACTTATTAAAACTCAAGAGTGAATTTTTTAACATGTTATTGGCCTTTAAGGCCTTTGTTGAGAAACAATCTAGACATCCAATTCTTAAGTTAATATCAGACAATAGAGGAGAATATGTTAACAACAAATTTATCAACTTCTGCATTGATCATGGCATTCAATTGCAACATATCGTTCCATATACTCCACAACAAAGTGGTGTAGCTGAAAGGAATAATCACACCTTAAAATAAGTGGCTAATTGTATGCTTCAACCTAAAGGAATTAGTCTCAATTTTCGGGGCAAAAGAAATTAATTGTGCAAATTACATAGTAAATTGCACTCCTACTAAGGTTTTAAAGAATATAGCTCTAGAAGAAGCTTGGAGCTCAATAAAACCTGATGTAAGTCACTTTCGTATTTTTGGAAGTGATGTTTGGGCCCATATTCCAGATGTGAAACATAAAGCCTTAGAACCTAAGAGTGAACAATGAATTTTTGTTGGATATTCTGAAGATGTCAAAGGATATAGACTTCTTCAACCAAAATCCAAAAATATGATCATTAGAAGAGATGTAAAATTTGATGAGAATATAATAGCCTACGAGCCTAGTTTGGCAGGTGTTCCACCTTTTGCCCATGACCCTGATTCAGCACATATGCCACCTCTCTCTCTCATTGTATTTTTAATAGAATTCCTTCTAGTTCAGATGATGACAATGAGGATGAAAATCCTCCTCCACCTCTTGAAATTATTCCTTTTACTCCACAGCTTCCAATATGGGTATGCTCTACTTGGGATACGATAGGTTCTCTTGCAGGTGACCCTGCAGATCGTCAAAATACATGTTCTCAGTTTGAAAGAGCCTCTTCCTTATTGCTTCAAGTTCCAGAAAATCCTGATCCAGAAAACTTTGAAGAAGCTTCTAGTCATCTAGATTGGGATGAAGCTATGAATGAATAATATCGTTCCTTATTGGCAAACGATACTTCAGATCTTGTTCCTCTTCCAAAAGGAGGAAAACTTGTCAGATTCAGATGGTTTTACAAAACAAAGTTTGGACCAGATGGAAAAGTGGCTAGACATAAAACTCGTCTTGTCGCTAAAGAATTTTTAGAAGTTGAAGGAATTGACTATTCTAAAACCTTCTCCCCCGTTTCCAAAATGACTGCCTTGTTCTTTCCCTTGATACCTCCTTTAAATGGGAAGTCCATGAGATGGATGTTAAATCTGCCATCTTCCATGGAGATTTGCATGAATAAATATACATGGAACAACCCCCTGGCTTTATCCAAAATGACTTCTGCCTTTTTTTTTCCCTTAGGAAATCTCTCTATGGTCTCAAACAAGCTCCTTGGGCTTGGTATGCCAAAATGGATATATTTCTATTAGATAATGGATTTTCTAGGTATCATTCTAACAACACTGTCTACACCAATAAAGTGGGTAAGTCCTTCACCATCATTGTTCTTTATGTTGATGATATTATCCTTACTGGAAGTGATCCCAACCATATAAACCATGTGAAGTCTAGCCTCAAAAAGAAGTTTGAAATGATAGACTTTGGACACTTGCATTATTTCCTTGGTCTTCAATTCTTGCAATCCAAAGAAGATATTACCCTCTCCCAATCCAAGTATGCATGTAATATTCTACACCACTTTCACATGGAAGACTATAGCCAACCATGGAAAATTTTAGGGGCTAATATTTCTAGGTGGGATAATTTTCCATGATTTTTAAAAAAAAAAAGATTTGTCAAATTCCGTTTTTTGGTAAAAATGATTCGCTCAAATTTTACAATATAAAATTATTTTACCCTAAAAATAAGCAACATTATATAGATACTATACATAAAATCATTACAAATTTGTATAATTTTACAAACACATCAATAAAAAATTTTAGTTCACATATTAGGGACTAGTGAAATTCGCCAACATTTTAAACTTCAAGATAATTTTCCATTCTTAAAATTATCCCTGTAGCCAACCTCTTCTCCCTTTCAGTCTGGAGTCAAGCTTTCAGTCACTTGTACTAACCCTGAAGTTGATGCTACCTTATACCGTCAACTTGTTGGTAAAATTCTGTATCTAACCCATACCCGTCCTAACCTTTCCTTTGTCGTTGGTCTTGTTTCTCAGTTTATGCACCAACCTGATGAAAGCACCTGAAAAGTAGCTAAAAGAATACATGGATAAATTCAAGATACATTTCAATTCAGGATTCATTACAGTGCAGGAGCATCTCCATTATTGATTGGTTTCACTGATCTAGATTGGGCTGGCGACCCTGATGATCGAAATTCTACTACAGGATATGTATTCACTCTTGGTTAAGGACCTATTACTTGGTCTTGTAAGAAACAAAGTTCCATATATCTTTCTTTAGTATAATTGGAGTATCATGGTGAAGTTAAATCCAGCAAGGAAGCCATGTGGCTTCGTCAGATCTTGTCCGAATTTGGTCTTCATCAACAGCACCCAACTACACTTTTGTGTGATAATTAGAGTTTCATTCAGCTATGTAATATCCATCAAAACATCAGCGTATGAAACACATTGAAATCCACATACACTTTATCAGAAAGCTCATTCATGATCGTGTTCTTAAAGTACAATACTGTCCAACCAATGATCAAGTAGCTGATATATTTACAAAGGCTCTCACAGAAGCAAAGTTTATCAAACTTCGATCCATGCTTGGAGTTCAGGAAAGTTATCATTAAGGGGTGATAGGCTCTAATGCCTGCTTCCTTCTCCTATTGTGTCACCTTTGTAAATCCTTCAATCCTATCCCAATGTTTTCTTAAGTGAGGATGTTAGGATATTTCGACATATAGGAAATAGGCTCCTTTTGTGTCACCTTTGTAAATCCTTGAATCCTATCCCAATTTGTTCTTAAGGGGGGATGTTAGGATATTCCGACATAAGAAATAGTTAAGAATAACTTATTTTAGTGTAGAGTTAGGTAAAGTGTGTTTCTTTACTATGTACATTTGTAACTTATAATCCGACAGTCACAATTTGTAGTGATCCGATGGTTCTCTCTCTCCTTGGTATTAACGACACTTGATCCATGGCTTACCACCTGGTTGGTCCATGATATCTATTTAAATAACATGGAGGTTCATTTGTCCCGTAACCGTCTATGAGAGAAATATATGTAATCTCTCTTTTTATATTAATAAATTGCCTGAAGTGGCCACATTGGCTCAGGCCGTGGACTGTTTCCCTCTTCGAGGGTTTTAATCATGTGACAATACTGGTGTACTGATTTGTGATCTATTTGTGAGCGGTGACCTTTGGTTTTTGATCTACAGAAGTTACCCTGTAAATTCCTATATTTTTTTAATAGTAGTGCAAATACTTCCCGTTTTCTATTCTACACATATTTTAGAGTGTAATTGCAATCTCTCACTATATGTTCTAAATAGAAGTTTACAGATTCTTCCTATTTACAATAAACCCTTTCGTAATTCTTTCCTTGTAATGTATTGGCATAATTATTTTCTTCAGGAAATATATAAACCCATTTTTATTCAATCTTCATAGGGTTTATCCTGTTAATTTCTTTTAGCACAAATATTAATTCAAATATTCCTATGCTGTAATTTTTAAGAGTAGCTTTGTATATTTCCTACTATGAAATGAAAACATAAACCGAAACTCTAATATACATTAGTACCTAATTTTGAACGAATTCCTTCTAAATTCTAATGGTCCCCCAAAGAGTGAGTGAGGCAATTACATCCTCAAATACCCTCTTTCTCCTCATGAGGGTCTAGGTGCTTTAACGAGACTAGAAGTTAGAACTTAGGAACAAATCTAGTCTATTCTTCTTCTGGGTATTTCCTTAGCTCCACTGGTTACATTACCAGATCTGGATTACTCATACACACCACCTGTTGCTTCACCCTTCATACCTTCTACACAAAACCCTATTCCTTCATAGGATTTTCCCTAAATCCTTTCCTTTGGAATGGTAACTGTGAGAATTGTCTCCACCTTTTTACCCTAGCATCTTGGAATCATTTACCAATTAGTTACTTCATTCTTTTACTCAAGATAAATTATTCAATTACTCTCTTTGAGAACACCAGTCGTTACTCATTCAAGTATATCATGACAATAATTTAAGTCCATAATTAAACTAAACATGGTAGATCTACAATACATTTTTTTCAATTTAATAAATAATGATGGACAATAATAAATTCATTGCTTTCAACATAGCATAAACTTGTTCAAGAAATAATAAATATCTTAAAATTGTTCAATGAATAGTAAAGGAATAGATGAGCTAGAAAAGGTAATATAGAATAAACTTTAGCCAAGTCCCAAACCAATGTATTATAAAACCATATTGTCACTCAATCACAAATAGTTAAATTTATAATAATAGAATATTAGTTTTTAATATTTAATTATTTTTTCTAATTTATTTTCAATATTATATTTAACAATAATACTAATATTTACATTTCAGTTTTAAGAAATATGCTATTTTATTTTAAATTTTAATAACCATATTAGTTATTTTAATCTTTTTATTGAAATATGTTTTACATTATATCAAGGTGCATTTGTTAATATGCCTCATCATCATCATATTATAGATTCTTTTTTACTTTTTACAATATCATAATTATGAAGAGCTTGGAAGTTCATTCTTTTCTTTTCAAACTTCCTCTTCTGAAATAACTTTTTCTTTTATCTCAAATATATTATTTTTACTTTTCACAATATCATAGTTATGAATCTTCTTAAATAACTTTTTCTTTTGCCTCAATTCATTTTTTTTTTACATTTTGCAATATCATAATTGTAAAGAGCTTGGAAGTTCATTTTTTTAATTTTCTTTTCAGTATTCCTGAAATAACTTATTCTTTTGGCTCAGATACATTCTTTTTTACCTTTTACAATATCATAATTATGCATATCAAACCTAGTTACAATTTCAACACTTCCAATGACACTTACACTTATCTCATCTAAATCACAATACACAATTCATTCTCATCTAAAATCACAATTCTTCCATAACTATTTTTATTTATATGTTGTATTTATGTATATGTTGATTTGTATCAGTTTCATTTATGTATATATTAATTATTACAATTATTAATAATAATAGTTCATTTTTCTATTCATTCTACTATTACCATTGTGCTATCCTTTATTATCTCATTTATATTTTTATTTCTAGTGCTTTATGTATATATTTTTTATTTCATTTTCATTTGTGAAAGTAATGTTAAAATGGTTGAAATGGAAATAACCATTTTCAAAAGTGGTTGAAATGGAAATCCCTACACACTAAAATATTTTTGCACAAATCTCTCTAAGCAATCAAAACTTTCCACACAAAGCTCTCCATAGAAGCTTCAAAATTACTTTAATTGACATGAAATGTTAGGCATGTCTACAAAGTGAAATATTTTCACACAAATCTCTCTACATGATCAAAAAACTTTTCACAGAAATCTCTCTACATAATAAAAAAATTTCTAGACAAAACTCTCTGCACTTGGAATAGCCTTAGAGATATCATTTACAATATTGGTGTGGAGAAGTTGATTATGGGGACAACCATTCATTCATGTTGTGAAAATAAGTTCTAAAAAGTTTGAATATATAGTTTTATTTATGTTCTAGAAATTAAAAAAAAATTAACAATTCAAATATATAGTCTTATTAATGTTTTTTAAATTAAAAAACATCATAAAATAATTTGTTTTAGTATTGCATAGAAGTTGATTTTGTGAATAAATATGTTTTCTCACTCCCACACAACCATTCATTTGTTGTGCAATTTTGTTTTTAATAATTGAATATATAGTTTAAACCTCGATTGAGTTACAATTACATTTTTAATAATTTGAATACATAGTAAATTTGAATCGGTAGTTTTATTTTGTTTTTAAAATTTGAATATATAGTTTACATCTCGATTGAGTTACAATTACATTTTTTATAATTTGAATACATAGTTTTATTTTGTTTTTGAAAATTTGAATATATGGTTTAAACGTGGATTGAGTTACAATTATATCTTTAATAAATTGAATACATAGTTTTGTTTTTGTTTTTGAAAGAATAATTTGAATGTATAGTTTTGTCTATGTTTTCAAAATTAAAAAAATATCATAAAAAATGATTTCTCATATCAAGTATAGGCATGTGGAGAAGTTGTAGTAGTGCCAAGAAGTGCAAAGAAATGTGTTTTCTATGTAATCCGGCACAACCATTCACTCATATGCAATGAAGTTTTTAATAATTTGAATATATAGTTCTATTTATGTTTTTGAAATTAAAAACAATCAAGTTTTTAATAATTTGAAAATATTATTTTATCACAGTTTTCAAAATAAAAAAATATCATAAAAGAATGATTTCTCACATCAAGCATATGCATAATAAAGGATAAAATATAGTTTAATGTTTGTGCCAAGAAATTAATTGTGAGAAAAAATGTGTTTTCTCATTATGCAATTACATTTTTAATAATTTGAATATATAATTTATATCTAGTTTCAATTACAATTATGTTTTTAATAATTTGAATATATAATTTTTAACTGCAATGTGGGAGAAGCCGTGTGCAGAATCTGTGTTTCAACAAAAACTTTTTTTAGACTTTCAATTGCTAATATATCTTAAAAAAAACTATAATTAGTCAAAATTTTAGGTTTTTAATTGTAATGTCTTCAAGAAAAACTAAAGACAATTCTAGGGTTTTAAAATTATGGAGGATATTTTTCCTGAAAATATATATCAACAAATTTTTTCTATCCTAAATTACATATTAAATTATATATATAAACAATGTCGTATATATTTTTTATCAAAATCAAAATGAAAATAAAAGTCCTTAATTTTAATAAAGTTCCTTCTCCCTCATCTTCTTAAACAATATTTTAAAATATATCATACGAAAGTGCATAGGTTCATTTCAGAAGACTCATATAATTCAAAATGGGGGACAACTTGTTATCATTTAAATATAAAATGCTCAGTTACAACATTTGATGCTCCGTACTCATGCCTTGTGGGGTGATATATTAGTGCAGCAAATACCACTATTAGCTACAAGTTCACATCGAGGTGTGTTTGGTGGAAAGTCATGATCAGTTTTGCAGTGCGCATTCGTATTACAATGCTAGTCTGACATGCCCGAGGCTATCACACCGCCACCGCCTGCAAATACCACAACACAAACATTAAATTTTTAATGTTATTATTATGCACATATTAACATTTATATATTAAAAAACACATAGTAAGTAAATAAAAAAGATGAGATGTATGTTACCATAGGCAGCGAAAATCAAGAAAAAGACTACAATGAACCCCATTAACGTTTGAATGAGTTTTCCCATTTCTCTCAACACAGAAAATGCACACAACACACGGCAAAACACTGTCTCTAGATTATAGTTTTTCTCCATGACTCGATGAAAAGCAGCGGTCCATATTACATATTTATAACATTCTTGCTAACTAAATGTGGTGTTGAACAAGATGGGTATCTGCAAAAAAAAATTGCGAGGGTGCAGAAAACATATTGGGAAAACGTTAGGGAAAAAATTGGCAAACGGTTTAAAATTTTCAAAAATTCAAAACTCATTCATTTTTACAAAGTTAGTAAAAATTGGCAAAAATCAAATAAAATTGGGAAAAATCAGAAGGAATTTTTTTAAAAAAACATGAAAAAGGGAAAAAGACGACTGAGCCAAAAAAATCAGTACTTTTGGAGGCCAAATAAATCACTACCTGGTAAGTAAAACATAGCACTGACGAGAAATAAACAGTTTAAAGCACTCACCGGGACAATACAAAACCCTTTCACAGATTACTTAAAACCTCTTCTACATAGATGTGTATCCTTTTTCATAAAACCAAACTAGCATCTTCAAAAGTGCCCATTATCATTAGTTTTTCACTCAAAAAGGTTGCTAACAGACTTTGTATGGAATGGGGACATCAAGGTGGGGACAAAATGTGAGCCTCTTATAAATACCAAGTTGGAGTCTTCCTAACTAGATCCTTAACTAAAATACCAAGTTGGAGTCTTCTGTTAAAGGCAACATCACAAAGGCAGATAAAATAAGAATTTAAGATATCAATTTCTATCCTTTTTACCCTTTTGACCCGGCATAACAGACAGTGGATGTAATTGGGTGCCTTTATATTTGTATTTACTTTGCTTGTACGCTGTTTATTCAAGATTCCAATCCTTAACTTGAATTTTCCCTTCAAAATTTTTGATATTATGCTTCGCGAGAGTATTGAAAATGGTTATATATATTGCTGTGTTTAAATAAAAAATGTTTCAAATCTAACAACAACAATATATTAAATAAGTACATTATTTAAACACACCACTAATATATTTATTCAACATAAATTATGCACCGAGCAATGTATAAATAAATATAATATATGAATAAATTTAACAATATATATGTTATAAATCCAGAAAGATATGTTTCTTACCATATAAATTATTGTATGAAGCAATATTGCATATATGCTTCAAATCCAAGAATATATATGTTTCAGATCATGACATATATGTTGTTGGATCTGAAGCATATATTGCATTTATGGCTGCACTACTCCATGCATAATCTATGATGTATAAATAAGTATTATGTGCTATACTATTAAATATAATAACCCTATTCCTCCACTGAAGTGCATGAGATTGGGTCAAGCATATTTCTTTTGTAAAATAGTTTCACATTATTGAAAGAAATATGACAATTTTCAATTGTTTTATAAAGAAATGTTTTCCATTCAAATCCTTTGATAGTATTTGTTTCAACACAACCTTTTATGCAGTACCATCAAAATTGCTATATAAAAGGCCCATGTTTTGAAAAATTAAGTTCACAGAAATTTAACAGAATTTTAGCAATGTCAAGATGGACTCTTCAGTCGTCTAGACTCTAAACTAATATATAACACAAATTTTTTGGCAACTTGTCCTAATTTAAAGTATTTAGATTGAAAACTTGAAAAAGTTTACAAAGGATTAAACAAAGGATGACAAAAATTTATCAAGCATGTATTTCTTCAAATTCTGAAACTCATGTAAATAGCTACTTAACAGCCAACAACTTTAAAAACCACAAGATTAGTGGAATAAGTCGATTGCAGGTAAGTAATTAATATACAGAAAATACATGTGAATTGCAAGAACCTACCAAACCCTCCAAAAATATTGTGAGAAGCACGTCACATAAATCATCTCCATGATTTGCACTTATATTAGTGGTTCATAAATTTCAGACCCAATGAACAACATAATTTTCATCAAATACTTGCAACTTATCTGAAAAGCTTGACTAAAGTTTATAAGCCTGATCAGTATAATTCCAGTGATTTTCTCTATGATAGAAAAAATAAGTCGAAAATACTGCACTATGTCAAAAGACAAAAGGTTGATCAAAATTGTAAGCATCAATATACTTTCAGTAATTTAGTTGATCAAAATTGTAAGCATCAATATACTTTCAGTAATTTTCCATAATACATAAAAAAATAATAAAGCATATTGCACTACATTAAAAGGAAATAATTTAAAGAACCGTGAGTATAGAAAATAACGATCACTACAGTCAGAAATTCCCTCAACTGGTAAGCTAGATATTTGCGTGTAAATTATTTCTACAAAATGAACAAGCTTCACAGAAACAAAAGAAAATAGCATCCATAGAATTAATTGCAATATGAAATACAAAACAAGGTAGCGCATTCAAGTGAAACAAGGTTAGAATGCCAGAAACACATTGTGAAAATGAACCATGAAATTTTCAACATGAAGCAATTTTCTTTCCACATATGGAGATAAATAGGTGCATAAGATCCACTACGAATATAGATTTGATTAACTAACTTCGGAGGAGGACTGCGAACTGGTGCACGAGGACCGAGACTTCCCCCTGCAACCAACATTTTAAAATTTAGACGGAAGAACAAGTAATCAAATAACATATTTATATGGAAACCTCTCAGCTAAAATTGGGCAACTTATAAGTTTAGGACTACTTTCTATAAAGGAAATTTTGGAAATATTCTTGATTCTATTGCCAAAAGAATCAGTTATCAAGAGAAATTCCTAAAAAAATAGGGAAATGTGTGATCTTACTACTGTTAGACCGGGTAACTAACTACAGACCACTTTTTTGCATACATTTGTCAGTGTTGACATGTGTTATTACAAAAATGAATTGGTTGACTAAAAAAAAGTGATTCAAAAGAGAAGGCATATCGGCCTAAATACAATATATTATTAATTTTCAGTACATAACATTAATATTAGCTATTAAAAATATTAGTATTAACATATATCATTAGTAACGACAAATCAATATTGGAAGCAATATTATAAGTAACATGATTTCTCAAAGAGGCCCATTCTACAATCCAGTATGGGGGAGATGTATAAGTTTGTCTATCCAAATCAAATTTCACTAATGCGACCAAAATAAAAAGCCAATTTTTTTTTTTTATAAAATAGGCTTAAAAAATAACTTACATAAGCATATAAAGAAACAATTAAAAATTCAAAAAAATTAATTTAAGCAATATAGATTTAAAATATGAAGTAAATAAATAAAAATATAAATAAACTAGACTTATGGTAAATAAATAAGACCTCTTTTATATTTATTCCATAAACCTCTTTATATCTAGGAAAAATAAAAAAATAAGTTTTTATTTAGGTGAAACCTATGTGTCAAATACCATGAACCAAATACCATATTTATAAAAGAGGTATAAAGAGGTAAGGTAAATAAATAAAAAATTATCAAATAGGATTAGAAATCTTCATCTAATTATATGCCACAAGAGCCTATGGGCCAAATACCATGGAACAAATTATTATTAATACCATGCAAACAAAACATCATTAACCCTAATAATAATATTAAATTATTATTATTATTATTATTATTATTATTAAATATAATATTAATATTAATATATTATAGTATTAATATTATTAAAT
Source organism: Pinus albicaulis (assembly GCA_034641835.2). Lineage (NCBI taxonomy): Eukaryota > Viridiplantae > Streptophyta > Pinopsida > Pinales > Pinaceae > Pinus > Pinus albicaulis. The sequence continues at coordinate 915,259,582 of CM076569.1, forward strand.
TTAATAACTTTTGATTAATACAATATTAAATTTGTTACATTATAATATATATGAATATATCGTGATATATATATTAACTCTAGATATATATGGGAGGGAAAAACAGATACATATGATAGATGTGGAGAAATAGGGGGAATGAAAATGGAGATATGGAGATAAACTAAAGGAGAGGGGAGAGGATTAACGAAGAGAGAGAGACGGAGAGGAGTGAGAGATGTAGTGAAGGGTAAGAGAGGGAGAGGAGTGAAAGAGGTAGAGAACGGTAAGAGAGGGAGAGGGAGACATAAAGATGGAGGTGGGAGACATAGAAGGAGATAGGGAGGGATAAGGAGAGGGGATTGGAGGGTAGAGAGAGGGAGAGACAAAGAAGGGGGAATAGAGAGGGAGGTGGGGGAGAAAAGGAGAGAGAGGAGGAGGAGAGAGGGGGGATAGAGGTATGGGGTTGGAGGGGGAGGGGGGGGATGAGCGGGGAATGGAAAGGAAGAAAAAATGCATAGAGAGTGATAAGTGGATAGAGAGGGAGTCTCAAGGGATATCTAGAGAGAGAGTGTTTATTTTTAGGGGTGAGATAAAGATACATAAAAGGAGAGATAGGGAGATAGAGAGAGAACGTGGAGGTGGGGGAGATAGAGGGAGGTAGGAGATAAAGGGATAGAGAGGACTGAAAGAGAGGAAGATAGTGATGGGGGAAGATATAGGATTTTAGGGGAGAGAGGGAGAGAGAGAGAGAGAGGGAGATAGGAGAGGAAGGGAGAGAGTGTAAGGAAAAGAGAGAGGATTTGAGAGAGAGGATGAGAGAGGGAGTGATATAGGAGGACATAGGGAGGGATAGAGAGATGTAGTTGAATGGGGAGAGAGGGAGGGAAGAAGAAATACATAGAGAGTGAGAAGTAGAGAGAGAGAGGGAGTGACAAGTGAGATATGGAGAGAGAGTGTGTATGTTTAGGGGTGAGATAAAGATACATAGAAGGAGATATGAGACAAGGGGGGAGATAAAGAGATATAAGAAGAAAGGGAGTGTTATAGTAACATAGTTTGAGAGAGAGATAGAGTGATGGGGGAAGAGAGAGAGAGAGAGAGAAAGAGAAAGAGAGAGAGAGAGAGAGAGAAGCAGTAAATAAAAAGAGATAGAGGACTTGAAAGAGAGGAAGAGAGTGATGGGGGAAGAGAGAGGATTTTAGGAGAGATAGAGAGAGAGAGAGATGGAGGTAAGAGAGGAAGGGAGGGAGAGGAAGGACAAAAGGGAGGACTTGAGAGAGAGGATGAGAGAGGGAGTGATATAGGAGGAGATATGGATGGATATAGAGATGGAGTTGGATGGGGAGAGAGGGAGGGAAGAAGAAATACATAGAGACTGAGAGGTGGAGAGAGAGAGGGAGGGATAAGGGAGAGATAGAGAGAGTGTGCATTTTTTTTGTAATATTAGGAGACAAAGAAGGAGAGATGGAGATAAGGGGGGTGAGAAGGAGAGAAGAGGGGAGAGAAGGAAAGAGAGAGGCATATAGTAACAAAGTTGAAAGGTGAAGAGAGAGAGGGAGAGAGAGAGAGAGAGGTGGGAAAGAGAGGAAGAGAGATAGGATGTGAGAGAGTGGAGATAGGTAAGGAAAGAGAGATGAATATGGAGGGGGAGCAAGCGGTAGGTAAGAAGAAAGACATATAGAGATAAAGGTGGAGAGAGAGAGAGAGGGAGTGATAAGGAATATTGAGAGATAGGTAGATAGGACAATAGGAGGGATGATAGATAGAAGCAGGGGAGAGGGAGTGAAGGGGAAGAGATAGAGAGAGAGATAGGGAGAGGAGGAGGTAGTGATAGATATATAGATTGGAGAAAGAGAGTGTACGTTTTTGGGTTTATATAGAGAGACCAGGGGAGATAGAGATATAGATGGAAGGTAAAGAGAAAGAAGAGAGAAATTAGGCCGTGGATGGAGGGAGATATAGATATAGACGGATGGTAGATATAGATACAGATATTTAGTGAGAGAGTGTGCATGTTTGTGGGGGTGAGGTAAAGAGACAAAGAAGTAGAGATGGAGGGAGATATAGATATAGATTGATGGGGGAGAGGGGAGAAGATTTTTTGCACTAGATGCATTGATTTCAATGTAGATGGTGATTTCTAATCCTATTTGATTTCTTGCACTAGATGGACTAATTTTAGTGTAGATGTTGATTTCTAATTATATTTGATTACTTGCACTAGATTCATTGATTTCAGCTAGGATTATTTCTAATCCTACTTGATTGCTTGCATTAAATGAATTTTTTCAATGTAGACGGTGATTTATAATCATATTTGATTGATTGCACTAGATGCATTAATTTCAGTGTAGATGTTGATTTATAATTATATTTGATTACTTGCACTAGATGCATTGATCTCAATGTAGATGATTTCTAATCCTCTTTGACTGTTTGCACTAAATGCATTGATTTCAATGTAGATGGTAATTTCAAAGTGATTTCTAATCCTCTTTTTTTCCTTGCACCAAATGCATTGATTTGAGTGTAGTCATTGGTTTCTAATCCTATTTTCCTACTTGCAATAGATGCACTGATTTGAGTTTAGGTGTTGATTTCTAATCCTATTTTATTATTTGCTTTAGATGAATTTATTTTAATGTAGATATTTTTTTCTAATACTATTTGATTTCTTGCATTAGATGCATTGATTTCAGTGTATATTTTGATTTCCGAGTTGATGTAATTGGATGTATGATGGTACATTAATTTTAAAGGCATTGGATTAATAAGTGTTCATTGATTTCAGTGTAAGTATAGAAAATCATTGACAATGTACATTGATTTTTGTGTTATAGTAATTAAACCTATTAATATTGGAGAGAAAGAGAGACATGTTTACTACAACAACTCAAGATAAATATTTAAAACAACTCAAGCTAAATATTTAAATGGTTTATGATTTCAAGTATGTTTTCATATAATCGATATGAAAAGAGGGAAAAACTAACAAAAGTGATAATAAGAATAGTAGAAGAAAATAGTTTGATATTGATCATAATGAAGACTATTTGTAATTGACTACATTCTCAATATTCACATTTTCTATCAACATTGTCACTTTGCATTCAGAACTTTTATTTCATCATTTTTCATCATTAAAGTTATTTTACAATATTTTCGAGGTTGCAAATTTTTCCTCAAGTTTTGCACTCAAAAAAAAGATTTTCACCTTGAGATATTTGATCTTTCTAGGCGCTTGATAGATTTGGAATTAAGATAGATCTAGACTAGTTAATATAACATTGATAATATTTAGAAAATAATATTTATAATGTCATTTTGTTTTGAAAAATATTAAAATAATAATTATTAATAGTAATATCAATAAGAAATATTATTAATGTTTATTATACATGATTAATATTAATTATTAAAATATGATTAATATAATATTAATAATATTTAAAAAAATAATATTTGTAATGTCATAATGTTTAAAAAATATTAAAATAATAATTATTAATATTAATATTATTATATATTATTATTTATAGTTTCACAATAAATATTATTAATATTAATATGAGATATTATAGATGTTTATTATATATTATTTATATTAGTTATTTTAAATATTAATATTAATATATATCATTAATAATAACAAATTAATATTAGAAACAATATTTTTAGTAACATGATTAATATAGTATTAATAATGTTTAGAAAAATAATAATGTCATTATGATGAAATCTGGTTGAATATGCTCAATTATATTCATCAACCATTTTGGTCATAATATTAGGTTTAAGTTTAGGTTCTATAATATTGGGTTTAAGATTAGGGTTTATAACCTACGTATAATACTAGGGTTTATAATATTGTGTTTAATACAAGGTTTATAATACTGGGTTTAATATTAGGATTTGTAGGAGCGATTTTATAATTTTAGGGTTTAAGATATAGCTTTTATTACTAGGATTTCTAAAATAGGGTTTAATATCAGGTTTAATAATATTGAATTTAATATTTTCTTTTAATGGTCAACCAATGTTTGTTAAGGGGGACCATGGTCAATCATGGTCAACTATTATCAACCATTGTGAACCATATTCAACCATGGTAAAGCTTGGTTAAGTATGCCCAACCATGATACAACTATATGGCCATAAATAGATAACCATTATGGTCAATCATATTGGTCAAGAATTAAGGTCATAATATTGGATTTACAATATTAGGGTCTATAATATTGGGCTTATAATATTGAGTTTAATATAAGACTTTATAATAATAGCCTTAAAATATTGGCATACATATATATATGTACCACAGTTAATTATATCTGACCATGGTCAACCAATATAAACATGGTTAATATTATTATATATTATTATTTAGAGTTCGAAAATATATATTATTAATTTTAGTATGTGATATTATTAATTTTTATTATTTAAAATTAATATTAATCATTTAAAATATTAATATTAATATATATCTTTAATAATAACAAATTAATATTGGAAACATTATTATGAGTAACATTTTAGAAAAATAATATTTGTAATGTTATAATGATGAAACCTAGTTGAATATTTTCAACCATGGTTAACCATCATGGTCAGAAATGGTTAACTATATTGATCAAACATTTTGGTCATAATATTAGGTTATTAGGTTTAAGTTTAGGTTTTATAATATTATGGTTTATAATATAGGGTTTATAAAATTGGGTTTAATAGTAAGATTTCTATAAAAAAATTAGTATAATACTAGGTTCAGTACTCTAGTTTATAATAGTTGGTTTAATATTAGGAATTTTAAAATTAGGTTGAATAATATATCAACCATGGAGAACTATTATCTATGATTTTAAACGATGGCCAATCATGGTAAAACTTGGTTACTACATGGTCATAAATGATTAACCGTTATGGTTATTCATTATGATCTTTTTTTTTGTAAGTTTGGTAGTACCTTTCAATTTTTCACTTTTTTCACTTTTTTTTTTTTCTAACTCCATTTTCATAACATGTCCAGATACATCACCCCAATCGAGGAAGGGAATTGAACCTATGATGAGTGCCGCAACAGCCCGCTTCATCATCGTTTAACCAAGACCCCACAGACATGGTTATTCATTATGATCATAATAATGAGCTTATCATATTCTGTTTACTATTGGGTTCAATATTACATTTAAAACATTTTGTTTAATATTAAGATTTATAATATAACTGTATATAATGTTTCGTTCAGTACAATAGTTTATAATTTTAGTTTAATATTCGGTATATATATATATGATCAACTAATGTATACTAAGGTGAATCATAGTCAACATGTTCAACCAATATATAAATGGTTACTACTATTATATATTATTGTTTATAGTTTGAAAACAAATATTGTTAATATTAATATGAGATTATTAATTTTTATTATATAAAATTAATATTGGAAACAATATTATGAGTAACATAATCAATATAATAATAAGGTTTAGAAAAATAATATTTGTAATGTCATAATGGTGAAACCTAGTTGAATATGTTTAGCCATGGTTAACCGTTATGGTCATAAACTGTCAACCATATTGGTCAATCACTTTGGTCATTTAAGTTTTTATAATATTCTGTTTAAAATTATGGTTTATAATATTGGGTTCAATATTAGGGTTTATAATATTAGTTTTAATACTAGGATTTCTAAAATTGAATTTAATATTAGGGTTTATAATATCAGGTTTAACATTAGGGTTAATAATATTGAATATAATATTTCATTTATAATATTATGTTTATATATAAATTTATTGATCTAATGGTCGACTAATATCTATTAAGGTCAACCATGATCAAGTATTATCAACCATTATACTATTATCAACCATTATGAACCACTGTAAACCATCCTAAAACTTCTTTAAATATGCACAACCACAATCAAACTATATGGTGATAAATGGTTAACCATTATGGTCAACCATATTAATGAGGAATTAGGATCATAATATTATATTTAGAATATTAGGGTTTATAATATTGGGGTTATAATATTCGGTTTATCATATTTAGCTTCATAGTAGGGATTAAAATATTTTGTTTGGTATTAGGATTGATAATATAACAATTGTAATATAAGTGTATGTAATATTTGGTTTAATATAATGGTTTATGATATTGGTTTAATATTGGGGTTATATATATATATATATATATATATATATATATATATATATATATATATATATATTCTTCCACCATAGTCAACCAATATAAACATGGTTAGAATGATCAGTTATGTTTAACCATAATGTGCAACTATGACCAAACATTTTGGGAAATCATGGTCAACCATTATCAATGATGTTCAACTATTGTCAATCATTAAACCATTTTGGTCAAGCATTATGATGAACCATTATACTCATAATATTTAGGTTTATATTATAGGGTATTCTATGGGGGTTTATAATATTCAGTTTAATATGGTTGTGGTCAACCATTATAGTCATATTATTAAGATTTATAGTATATGGTATGCTCAACCATGTTGGTCAATCATATTGGTTGAGTATTATGATCACCCATTATGGTCATAATATCGAGGTTTATAATATAGAGTATTATATAAGGGGTTAGAATATTGGGTTAAATATGGTTATGGTTAACCATTATGGTCATAATATTATGTTTTATAGTATATTTTATGATAATAAGGTTTATTATACTGGGTTTAATATTAGAGTTTAACACTAGAGTTTATAATATTACGGTTCATAATATTATAAAGTGTTTATAACATAAGGTTTTAATATTAATACCTTATGTTTATTAGTCCCTTCAGTTTATAATAATAATAACTTGAGTTTATTAATCACTTGCATTTATAATATCACTTGGGTTTCATATTGGGTTTAATTACTTGGGCTTACTCATAGAGTTTATTATTGGGTTTAATTACTTGGGTTTAATCATAGGGTTTAACATTGGGTTTTACAATATCATATTGGCTAAGCCATCATGGTAATAATATTGGGGTTTATAGTATAGGGTATAATAAAAGGGATTATACTATTGAGTTTAATATGGTTATGGTCAACCATTATGGCCATAATATTAGGGTTTATAGTATGTGGTATGATATTAAGGTTTATATTCTTAAGTTTAATATTGGATTTTATAATATTAGGGTCCATGATATTCTACTATTTTTGATGTCAGCTCCATGCTCTTTTAGTTGATTTGGAAGGACCTTTTAGTCTCTCCTATATAACATTCTCCACACGAACATGCGATCTTATAGGCTCCATTGTGATAGAGGAGGTCAATATTGTATTTTACTGATCTCCTCCTCTCCCTTATGGTTGGCATAGGATTGAATGAGGTATCTATCTTTTTTTTCAGTATTTTAGCAAAAATGATTAGGGAATCCTTAGATATAAGGTAGAAAGGCCTTCATATTAGAAGAATGAGAGATTGTAATAAGGGGTCTAGCCTAATTTATGATTGTATTTCTCTTGATGGTCCTGATGATGTCATTATATTTAAAACTAATATTCGAAAATGTAATATTCAAAAAATTTTATACAACAAATTGGAATTTTTTTTTTATTTATTTCACCTAGGAGATAAATAATTGGGTAAGGAGACCCATGCATAATAAAAACATGAATAAAATCCCTCATAGTATGAAAGGGGATCACCATTGGATCTAGATTTCACACCCTCAAGTGTGAAAGAGGACATTTGCATGAAAACAAGGTCAAGTTTGACCAAGTTAAACAGTGCAGTGATAGGAGGCGGAGATCATCTTGTGGGACAACACAATGAAAGAGGAGGGAAGTTTCCTTGATGGAGGAAACTCTATTGAGTGGGACCCATGGAGAGGGAACTTGATTTTTTTTAGAAGGAGGGCAAGGCAGCCATTGTGAGAGATGCTTATGAATATTCATTTCTTGTCTACCTAGATTATTTGCAGTCTCCTACTATTTAGCAAAGTTGCAGTGCTGTTTAGCACAAGGAATTCCTATTTAGAATTCCTTCTCCTTCTTGATGGGCCTCTTGAGGGATTTCTCTTCATTTCTCCACATCTAGGCTCAAGGCCAAGCCACCTCCTTCAACTACAACATTATTTCTGCTAAGGTATAATGTTGTGCTGCAGGGTGTTGTGGTGGAGGTTCCACAACACCATTCCTTGGCTTTTTTCTCAGATGAGGGAGCCTTCTTTCCTTTGGGAGATCATTAAGGAAGGATTAAAAGAAGATTTTAGATCTTGTCACTTGGCCAACACTTTCTGTTCCACCTACAGTGCATTTTCCCTCGGTGACTACGTTATTTCCGGTGCACATTTGTAGTGAGGGTTTGCAGTGATTGTCAGAGGGTGAGATCTTCAGTGTTAGGATCAGCCTTTCACTTGGAAGATCCGTTGGAGGAGGTCTTTTATCTGATGCAGCATATTTAGCCTTCTCTATTCATTTCCAGTACTTAAGTTGCAGCTACTACCCAGCAACTCTGGAATTTTTACATTTTTGTATATTTCAGTCAATCCTTCTAAGGATTGTTGTAGTATTGTTTTCTGGGGTTGAAAGCTTGCTCCCCCTCATTTATTGAGCCATACATTGTCATATATTTCTACTATTATTCAGTATGATGCAGTGTCTCCAATAAACTACTTCCTTTTAGCCTACAGAAATTCATGTGTAGTAGTGTTTCTCTACTTTGATGTACCTTTTCCATTGAGGCTGCATTACCTTGCTTGAGCGTCTCTTTCCTCAAGGAATTGTATCTAAAGGCTGCTATATTAAATATTTGTTGGCTATTTAGATCTTCATGTGTTCTCGTTTATAAAAATAATTTTGTTTCTCTATTATATGCTCTTACATTGTTGCAGTCCCTCCATTGGGCACTTTATCAAGACAACTAGGTGTCGGAGACCTATTTAACCCACCTAGAGAGATTTCTTTTGAGCCTCCTCTTGGATTTTGGTCTTAGATACATTGATCTAAGGGATCCAGGTCTTGGATTCAAATCCTATAGCATCCATTCTAGAAAAATGTGTTTTTTAGGCATGCCTCGCTGAGCAATCCCATTTTGGGATATTACAATGGTATCAAAGCATAGTCTCAGCTCAGCCTATGAGTTTAAATTGAAGAAGATATAATATCAGAATGATGAATAAGATGAGATTAATCTCATCATTTTTCAGAACTAATAAAAGCCTCTTGAAAGAGGAGGAGCAAGAAGAAGAGGAAGGACCATGCACTTCCTATTCTCATGAAGGAGAAGAAGACAAGCATGAAGGACACTTGGATCATCAGATTCTAAGTGATTACCTTGTTGAGTAAAAATCTCAACCTAGAGCCTTCAAGGAGACTCTATCCTTTCCACCATTCATCCAGTTGAAAGAAGAGAAGAGACCATGCAACAAAAAAGAAATCAAAGGCAATAGATTTTTGTTGTCTACATTTGATGGGTCAACTATAGCAAGAGCTTGGGTAAGAAATCTTGAGGAATTCTTCCTACCACATCCAGAAGTAGAGAGGGAGGCGGTAGAAGTTGCAGCGCTACACCTAGAGGGTGAAGCCAATGTTTGGCGGTTCAGTCACTTAAGCCATGCAAGGGTGACTTCTTTTGCTGAGTTCACTCAAAGGTTGAATAGAGCCTTTGACAGAAAGAGATCAGAGGAGGAAAATCCCACACCAATAAGGAAGGAGACTTGTACTAGCATTGTCATAGCCTTGGAAGAGCAGCCTTCTACATCTGCAAATGGGGCAGCCATTTCATTGGAGGAAAGTACTATTGCAACCATGCAAGGAGATCCCAAGTTCCATCAAGGTATGAATGAAGTTCCACATTCTATTTCAAATTTTTTTTTCGAGGATTGTGGAAATTGATATTTAAATGACCAAGAATCAACATACATTGCTAACCTAGAGCAACAATATTGCACTGCACTGTACAACATGGGAACATTCAAGGAAGAAATAAACCATAATCCTCATGAGCCATTGTTGGATTGCATATCACACTTGAGGTTGGGGTTTGAAGACTTGGAGGAAAGGATGGAAGATAGTAGAAATGTTGAAGTGAAACCCTTTCTCCTTTCTAGATGGCCCTTTCTCAATGAGCACCTCTTAGCTCAGAGAAAATCTTCTACTTTCAGCAAATCCAAGACCTTATTGGTTTTTGAGGACTATTTATGAGAGGGCGATCTCATGGAGAGATTTAATTAGAGGTGAACTTCAACACATCATGGAGTGCAAGGGTTTTCTTCCCTGCTCACACTTGGATCTTCATGGATTCGAGGAGGAGCAGATAGATGATGGAGGACATCTTAGGATGGATAACATCTCTCATGCTTGTGTTGGATATTTCTTGAGCCATACACATCATGATGGGAGGTTTTTTTCTACCACCTATTTCGGTTCTTATGGGATCAAATTGATCCTTGACAAGGTTGCATTTCCAAATCCCATGAAATGCAAAGAAAGAAATCTGATTTGGGAGGATGGTAGCTCTCATGGAAGGAGTACCAAGATGGAGGATGGAAGGAGACATCCACAATTGGTTAAGTGGATGTGGATGGAGAGCAAGAAGCTGGTGAGCTACTTGCAAATTTATGATACTGGGCAACAAGAGGCCTGGATACGCTGGTTACTCTTGAAGGAGTTTGGTCATCATCCTCTTTCTATGGGTATGTGGCAGGATACTTGCATATTTGAGCAGCAAAGAGTATGGATGCATGGTGTTGATGTGATCTTCATGTTGTTCATTATTTCTTCATCACATGATTTGTATGATGAAAGTATGAGGAGGCAGCAAATTCTTGTGTTTCTTTACTTGTCCTTGGGAGAGCAAGGGAAGATTTGCTCTCACACTTTGCATGATGCTGCAGGAGTAAGAGATGGTAGTATCATGGTGCAAACGAGCTAGTCCTTGGCCTTAGATTATCAAGAATTACTTCCACTTTGGAAGGAACTTCTTATGTGTATCAGCATTATGGGAGATGTCTTTGACAAGGAGCATTTCAAGACTAGAGCTATGAGTTGGTAGGGGCTTATTTGCATGGGCCAATAGCGCTATCACTACTGGGAAAACTATTGGTACCTTCTTGCACCACATGAAACCTTCAGCATTTTCCTCGTTTGGGTGTTGATCATGATTTCATTCACTGATATTGATCTCATATGTATTGGAAGCATGATTGGGAGAGAGGCACATGACTTGGGTGTGGCTTTTGGGGAAGAGGATTCCCACACTTTTTGCATTGCATGTTCTAATGGGAGCATGAGAGGAAATATGGCCACCACAACCAAACATTTGTTTCCTTTTGTGGAGGTGGGCCAAGTGATAGATGGGATGCCATATGGTGATGATTTATTATCCATCACATATGGGTTGATTTGCGCTATCTTGATTCACAACGTTGGAGGAGAGATCTTTGGAGGTCTAGCCTTAATCTTTCCACTTAAGGGAAATTATTTTGCAGCCCAAGATCAACATCTGCTCTACACTTATCATAAGTGGAGAGGAGGAAAACATGGGGTAGGCTCCTATGTCTACCATGTTCAGATTTTCACCCCACCTACATTGCATAAGCTCAAGGTGGAGGAGCATTTTCAGGAGTTGCCATGTTGGGAGGTGACTCATTTTGTATGGATGATTGCTTAGGGATGGAGGATCCACTTGGGGGAGATGTTTTCCCAATACTCTTCAGTCTCCATGCCTTGGGAGGCAATTTTTTAGTTCTATCCTTGCAGTTGCTTGGGGACAAGAAACACTTGGGAGGGGAGGACTGTAATATTCCAAAATTTTCATACAACAAATTGGAATATTAAATTTTGATGATTTCACGTAGGACATAAATAATTGGGTAAGGAGGCTCATGCATAATAAAAACATGAACAAAATCCCTCATATTATGAAAGGGGATCATAGTTGTAGCTGGATTTCACACCCTCAAGTGTGAAAGAGGACATTTGCATGAAGACAAGGTCAATTTTGACCAAGTCAAATAGCGCAGTGATAGGAGGTGGAGATCATCTTGCAGGACAATGCAGTGAAAGAGGAAGGAAGTTTCCTTGATGGAGGAAACCCTAATGAGTAGGACCCACGGGGAGGGAACTTGAATTTGTTTAAAAGGAGGGCAAGGCAGCTGGTGTGAGACATGATTATGATTATTGATTTCTTGTCTATTTAGACTATTTCTAGTCTCCTGCTATTCAGCAGAGTTGCAGTGCTGTTTAGCACAAGGAGTTCCTGTTTAGGATTCCTTCTCCTTCTTAAGGGGCCTCTTGAGGGATTTCTCTTCCTTTCTCCACATATAGGCTCAAGGCAAAGCCACCTCCTTCAGTTATAGATTTATTTCTACTAAATTATAACGTTGTGTTGCAGGATGTTGCAGTGGAGGTTCCACAACACCATTCGTTGGCTTGAATTTTAGACGAGGGAGCCTTATTTCTTTTGGGAGATCAGTAAGGAAGGATTCAAAGTATATTTCAGATCTTGACACTTGGCCAACACCTTCTATTCCACCTACAGTGCATTTTACCTCAGTGACTGCGTTATTTCCAGTGTGCATCTGCAGTGAGGGTTTGTAGTGATTATCGGAGGCTGAGATCTTCAATGTTAGGATCAGTCTTTCACTTGGAAGATCCCTTGGAGGAGGTCTTTTATCTGATGAAACATCTTCAGCCTTCTCTATTCATTTCTATTTCTGGAGTTGCAACTGCTACCTAGCAACTCCGACATTTTTCCATTTTTACATATTTCAGCCAATCCTTCTAAGGATTGTTGTATTATTGTTTTCTAGGGTTGAGAGATTGCCACCCCTCATTTCTTGAGCCATACATTGTCATATATTTCTACTATTATTCAGTATGATGCAGTGTCTCAAATAAACTGCATCCTTTTAGCTTGCAAAAATTCATGTGTAGCAGTGTTTCTCTACTTTGATGTACCTGTTCCATTGAGGCTACGTTACCTTGCTTGAGTGTCTCTTTCCTCAAGAAATTGTATCTAATTGCTGCTATATTATACATTTTTTGGATATTCATATCTTCATGTGTTCTGGGTTATAAAAATAACGTTGTTGCTCTATTATATGCTCTTACATTGTTGCAGTCCCACCATTGGGCACTTTCTCAAGACAACCAGGTGTGGGAGACCTTTTTAGCCAACCTAGAGAGATTTCTTTTGAGTCTCCTCTTGGATTTTGGTCTTAGATACATTGATCTAAGGGATCTGGCTCTTGGTTTAAAATCCTGTAACAGTCATTCCTAAAAAATGTGCTTTTCAGGCATGGCTTGCTAAGCAATCCTATTATGGGATATTATAGTGGTATCAAAGCATAGTCTTGGCTCAGCCTGTGAGTTTCAGCCAAAGAAGATAGAATATAAGAATGATGAATAATATGATATTACTCTCATCAATTTTCAAAACTAAGAAAAGCCTCTCCAAAGAGGAGGAGCAAGAAGAAGAGGAAGGACCATGCACTTCCTATTCTCATGAAGGTGAAGAAGACAAGCATGAAGGACACTTGGATCATTAGATTCTAAGTGATTACCTTGTTGAGTACAAATGTTAACCTAGAGCCTTGAGGAGACTCTATCCTTTCCACCATTCATCCAGTTGAAAAAAGATAAGAGACCATGTAGCAAAAAATAAATCAAAGGCAATAGATTTTTGTTGTCTACATTTGATGGGTCAACTACAGCAAGAGCATGGGCAAGAAATATTGAGGCATTATTCCTACTACATCCAGTGGTAGAGAGGGAGGTTGTAGAATTTGCAGCACTGCACCTAGAGGGTGAAGCCAATGTTTGGTGGTTAAGTCACTTAAGCCATGCAAGGGTGACTTATTTTGTTGAGTTCACTCAAAGGTTGAATAGAGCCTTTGCCAGAAAGAGATGAGACGAGGAAAATCCCACACCACTAAGGGAGGAGACTTGTACCCCTGTCATGGCCTTGGAAGAGCAACCTTCTACATCTGAAAATGGGGTAGCCATTTTTTTGGAGGAAAGTACTATTGCAGCCATGCAAGGAGATCCCAAGTTCCATTAAGGTATGAATGAAGTTCCACTTTCTATTTCAGAAAATTCTTTTGAGGATTGTGGAAAATCATATTTAAATGACCAATAATAAACATACATTGCTAACCTAGAGTAGCAAGATTGTGCTGTACTGTGCGACATGGGAACATTCAAGGAAGAAATAAACCACCATCCTCATGATCCATTGTTGGATTGCATATCACACTTGAGTTTGGGGTTTGAAGACTTAGAGGAAAGGATGCAAGATAGTAGACATCTTGAAGTGAGAAACCCTTTCTCCTTTCTAGATGACCCTTTCTCAATGAGCACCTCTCAGCTCAAAGAGAAAATTCTACTTTCAGCAAATCCAAGACCTCATTAGTTTTGGAGGACTATTGATGAGAGGGAGATCTCATGGAGAGATTTCATTAGAGGTGCACTTCAACACATCATGGAGTGCAAGGGTTTTCTTCCCTTCTCACACTTGGATCTTCATGGATTCGAGGAGGAGCAGATAGATGATGGAGGACATCTTAGGATGGATAACATCTCTCATGCTTGTGTTGGAAATTTCTTGAGCAATACACATCATGATGGGAGGTTTTTTCCTACCACCCATTTGGGTCCTTATGGGCTCAAATTGATCCTTGAGAAGATTGCATTTCAAAATCCCATGAAATGCAAAGACAAAACTCTGATTTGGGAGGATGGTAGCCCTCATGGGAGGAGTACCAAGATGGAGGATGGAAGGAGACATCCACAATTGGTTAAGTGGATGTGGACAGAGAGAAAGAAGCTGGTGAGATACTTGCAAATTTATGATACCGGGTAGCAGGAGGCTTGGCTGCGCTGGTTACTCTTGAAGGAGTTTGGTCATCATCCTCTTTCTATGGGTATGTGGCAGGATACTTACATCTTTGAGCAGCAAAGAGTATGGATGCATGGTGTTGATGTGATATTAATGTTGTTCATTATGTTTTCATCACATGATTTTTATGATGACTGTATGATGAGGAAGAAAAATCTTTTGTTTGTTTGCTTGTTCTTGGGAAAGCAAGGGAAGATTTTCTCTCACACTTTGCATGATGTTGCAGGAGTAGGAGATGGTAGTATCATGGTGAAAAGGGGCTACTCATTTGCCTTAGATGATCAAGAAGTACTTCCACTCTTGAAGGAACTTCTTATGTGTAGCAGCATTATGGGAGATGTCTTTGACAAGGAGCATGTCAAAGAATGGAGCTATGAGTTGGCACGAGATTATTTGCATGGGCCAACAACACCGTCACTACTGGGAAAACTATTGGTACCTTATTACACCACATGAAACCTTCAAAATTTTCCTCATTTTGGTGTTGATCATGATTTCATTTGCTGATATTGATCTCATATGTCTTGGAAGCATGATTGGTAGAGAGGCACATGAGTGGGGTCTGGCTTTTGGGGAGGAGGATTCCCACACTTTTTGCATTGCATGTTCTAATGGGAGCATGAGAAGAGATATGGCCACCATAGACAAACACTTGTTTCCTTTTGTTGAGCTGGGCCAAGTGATTGATGGGATGCCATATGGTGATGATTTCCTATCCATCACATATGGGCTGATTTGGGCCAGCTTGATTCACAACATTGGAGGAGAGATCTTTGGAGGTCTAGTATTCATCTTGCCACATGAGGGAAATTATTTTGCAACCCAGGATCAACATCTACTCTACACTTATCATAAGTGGAAAGGAGGACAACATGGGGTAGGCTCATATGTCTACCATGTTCATATTTTCAGCCCAACTACATTGCATGAGCTCGAGGTGGAGGAGCATTTTCAAGAGTTTCCATGTTCGGAGGTGACTCATTTTGTATCGATGATTGCTTGGGGATGGAGGATCCACTATGGGGAGATGTTCTCCCAATACTCTTCAGTCTCCATGCCTTGGGAGGCAACTTCTTAGTTCTATCCTTGTATTTTCTTGGGGAAAAGCAACATTTGGGAGGGGAGGACTGTAATATTCCAAAATTTGCATACAACAAGTAATATTAAATTTTGCTAATTTCACCTAGGAGATAAATAATTGGGTAAGGAGGCCCATGCATAATAAAAACATGAATAAAATCCCTCATAGTATGAAAGGGGATCATCATTGGAGCTGTATTTCACACCCTCAAGTGTGAAAGAGGACATTTTCATGAAGACAAAGTCAAGTTTGACCAAGTCAAATGACATAGTGATAGGAGGTGGATATCATCTTGTGGGACATCACAGTGAAAGAGGAGGGAAGTTTCCTTGATGGAGAAAACCCTAATGAGTGGGACCCATGAAGAGGGAACTTGAATTTTTTTAAAATGAGGGCAAGGCAACCATTGTGAGACATGCTTATTATTATTGATTTCTTGTCTCCGTAGACTATTTGCAGTCTCTTATTGTTTAGCAGAGTTGCAGTTCTATTTAGCATAAGGAATTCCTGTTTAGGATTTCTTTTCCTTCTTGAGGGGCCTCTTGAGGGATCTCTCTTCATTTCTCCATATCTAGGCTCAAGGCCAAGCCACCTCATTCAGCTACAATGTTATTTTTGCTGAAGTATAATGTTGTGTTGTAGGGTGTTGCAGTGGAGGTTCCACAACACCATTCTTTGGCTTGTTTTTCAGAGGAGGGAGCATTCTTTCCTTTGGGAGATCAGTAAGGAAGGATTCAGAGTAGATTTTAGATCTTGGAACTTGGCCAACACTTTCTATTCCACCTACATCATAGTTTCCCTCAGTGACTGCGTTATTTCCAATGTGCATCTACAACGAGGGTTTGCAGTGATTGTCGGAGGGTGAGATCTTTAGTGTTAGGATTAGCCTTTCACTTGGAAGATTTGTCGGAGGAGGTATTTTATCTAATGTAGCATATTTATCCTTCTCTATTCATTTCCATTTCTTGAGTTGCAGCTGCTACCCAGCAACTCCGGCATTTTTCCATTTTTGTATATTTCAGCCAATCCTTCTAAGGATTGTTGTATTATTGTTTTCTGGGGTTGAGAGCTTGCTCCCCCTCATTTATTGAGCCATACATTGTGATATATTTCTATTATTATTCAGTATGATGCAGTGTCTCCATTAAACTGCATCCTTTTAGCCTACAGAAATTCATGTGTAGCAGTGTTTCTCTACTTTGATGTACCTGTTCCTTTGAGGCTACATTACCTTGCTTGAGTGTCTCTTTCCTCAAGGAATTGTATGTAATTGCTGCTATATTATAAATTTGTTTACTATTCAGATCTTCATGTGTTCTGGGTTATAAAAATAACATTTTTTCTGTATTATATGCTCTTACGTTGTTGCAGTCCCCCATTGGGCACTTTCTCGAGACAAATAGGTGTGGGAGACCTGTTTAACCCACCTAGAGAGATTTTTTTTGAGCCTCATCTTGGATTTTGGTCTTAAATACATTGATATAAGGGATCTGGGTCTTGTTTTTAGATCCTGTAGCAAGCATTCCTGGAAAATTCATTTTTCAGGCATGCATTGCTGAGCAATCCCATTTTGGGATACTAAAGAAAATGCTTTACTCAAATACCTAATTTATTCCTCAACATGCTCAGTATATGATATCCAGAATTCCCTTATCAACGGGGTATTGATTACCCCCATATTTTGTGGTGGATGATGGTGTGGCTCAACATGTATATAATTGTCAATGTAAGCCTTCTTTCTCAGAACCTTGTGTCCAAGCGATCCATCTTCTTTTCTAAGGAGGAGAGTGTCCAATAATACAATGCTATTATTTTCCTCAACTTCCATAGTGAACTTAATGTATTTATATCTACTATTAATTTGGTCTAGACAATTTCTTAGCTCACAGTCCTCATGTGTCCAATTAATAATAGTGTCATCCACAAACCTGATCTAAAATTTTGGTTTCAGCAGAAAGGTTTCTATGGATTTACTCTCGAGTTTCTCCATAAAAGGGTTGGATACTATAGGGGATAAGGGGACCCCATAACTACTCCAAATTTTTTCTCAAAGAATTAATATTAATCCATGGGTGTTAGCTCAGTTGGCGTAGCATAGTGGTCGATCATCTTACAGTAGTTTGGATCAATATTGATTTTAAAATTAGCATTTGGGACCCGGGCACGACTTTGAGCCGCGATATTCTTCTTGGCACTTAGGTTGGCTCGGTAATCATGAATATTTTCGTCAATATTGAACTTGGGTTTCAGGAGGACTACTTTCTATGTATTCTAAAGGTAACCCCTCCATTTTGTTTCTGGCTCTCTAGCTGGTTTTTCATTTGATCGGTGGATGAATTATACAACCATTTGAGGTGGAGTTTCATGGAGTGGATAAGGGAGCAAGAGGGTGGCCCGAATAATTTTTTCAAAGTGGAGTTCAAGGGTATGAGTATGGGGGTTTTAATTGTTCATTCTATGGTAATTTTCATAGCTTCTATCCTATGTCTCTCTCCACTATGATTTGGTGAGATTCTTTGTTTTGGTCTGGCTCTCGTTACCACCTTCTTATTTGCCATGAGTTAGTGGTTGCTAATTTCTCTCTTTCACCCACTATTTTCTCTGGGTTGTTGCTAGCATGGGTTCAGTTGTTTGTGGCTAGGATGTCTCACTAAATGGGTGAATGAATCAAGAAATTGGAAGGTCACATGTTTAGTTGTTGAGTGCTTCCCTCACAGTTGATTAGCTTGGTGTAAGTATATATCCTTTTGTTCCAGGGTATCTCCACTTTGGGTGTTTAGCGCTTTGAGGCAATGAAGGTTAAAGTTGAACACATCGAATTCCACATCCATGGACATGCTAGCTTTCATGTTGTAACACTTGTACATCCTCCTCATCCTCCTCCTTGATATGATGCTATCATTATTTTTTCTCATTTTCTCTCTTTTGTTTTATGTATGGCTCTTAATCCTGGTGGAAAAAATGTTTGTATGGGACTATATTTGGCATACTTTGTCCCTAGTGCCAATAATTCTGGTTGAAATAAGGGTCAAGGGGCAGCACAAACATATTTTACTACTAGTTTTTATGAGATTATTATAAAAGAAATTTGACTGACAAAAAAAAAATTGTAAATGTATACCAAAACAAATAACCAATATGATAACCATTTTCATAATCTATAATAAACCATATTTTAATCCTTTCACATAAAACAAATGATAATTTTTTTATTAAATAAATTTATGTAATATCCCTTCGGCATGAATAAAATATTGTTAATGGGTAAATATTGTTAATTACCATGTTTGATGAAATGGTTAAATCAAGAACCATTTTTTTAACTAATATTCTAGCCCTTCCCCACCGACTCTCGATGGATGGAAGACGGTGATATGTAATTGGTGAAGAGGCAGTTATCGGTTGCTCGTTGAAGAAAATAAATTGCAAATCATTTTTTTAAAAACTACTGAATGGATGTTAGGGTTGGGACATGTTAAATAGATTGAAAAATCTTGGGTTAATGCAACGTGAAGATGAATCCCAACAGAACCAATCGTAAAAACAGTAGTGTTGTTGGATGTTTTTTCAAGAGGAAAATGAGAAAGCATAGGGAGAATAGTCGTAACTACTTGGACCAACTCCTCCTATGAGAATTGGACTGCAAATATCACTCCATTAAACTCAACTGAAAACATACATTCACTAGCCTCAATGCCACTAAATTATATGAGTTTCTTGGGATTGAGGTGGTCAAGGTGTTGGCATTGTTTGATCAACTACCATTTATTATTGGATGACACGTTGATATCGGAAACTGCCTTATTTTCACAGAATGGAGCAATCAAGATTATCCAAATAGATAAACATTTTGGGTTGACGTCGCTAGTTCACAGAGGGTGACATTTCTCACAATATCATTTCCACATAAAGAGATAAAAACTAAATTGATTAGAAACTGCAGCTCACAGGTAAGTACTGCACTTGGAGAATACACACAAATGGATAGTACACTATACATTCATTAATGAAAAGATACAAATGTAAGTACATCTCAAAGAAGTAGGAAGTTGTAAACAAACTCCTATATCCTAGGAACTAATCCTAACTTAAGGAGCTACGTTACAACAATATAGCCATTTATCCATTCATATACAAATAATATTAATTATTTCCAACTCTCCCCCTTAATGGAGAAAGGATTACTCTGAATTCCTAACATCCCTCTAAACAATTCAAAATTTATTCTCCCAAGAGGCTTAGTAAAAATGTCTGCCATGTTGTCACAAGATTTACAATATTCAACAAATATTTCCTTTGACTGAAGCTTTTCTCGAACAAAATGGTACTAAGTATCGATGTGTTTGGTGTTTTTGTGAAATAATGGATTGTATGCTAGCTTGATGGTACTCTGGTTGTCACTTTTAATGATAGTTGCTTCTTTTTGTTCTTCTCTTGCATCATTGAGAAGTCTTCTCAACCAGATAGCTTCACATGTGGCTGCACACAATGCTTGGTACTCAGCTTCAGCTGAAGATAAAGCTATTGTACTTTTCTTTTTGCTGCTCGATGCTATGACCCCAGATCCAATACTGAATGCATAACCTGTGATAGATCTACGATCATCTATGTTGGCTGCCCAATTGGACTCTAAAAAATCCTCTAGAGTAACATTAGATGTGTCAGTGTATAAAATACCATAATCACTAGTACCACAAAGATACCTCAACGCACTCTTTGCTGCAACCAAATGACTTTCGAGAGGTTTAGACATGAACTGGCTCAACACACTAACAGAGTATGCCAAATTGGGTCTATTTGTAGTAAGATATAACAGACTCCCAACTCGTTGTCTATACATAGTTTCATCCACGTCCTTAGTGCCATCGCCACTGCGCAACTTTAGATTCTGCTGCAATGTTGTTGCTGCTGACTTACACTGCTCCGTCTAGAATCTTTCTAGAAGACTTCTAGCATACTTTCCTTGAGTAAGAAAAGTCTGTCTAGAATCTTTCCATATTTCCAAACCCAAGAAATAATGGATATTTCCGAGATCTTTCATTTCAAATACTTGTGATATCTGCCATTTGATTTCTTTGATCAGAGTATCCGCATAACCTGTTATAATCATATCATCCACATAAAAATAAATGAAAATAATTTTCCTCTGTTTATTATACTTGGTATACAGATTTGGATCATTCATGCTTCTATGAAAACCATGCTATAAGAAGAATGAATCTATCTTCTCATACCATGACCTGGGTGCTTGTTTTAAACCATATAATGCCTTGTTCGATCTACAAACTAGATGTTCATGTCCCTTTTTAACAAACCCTTCAGGCTGAACTAAATAAATCTCTTCTTTCAATTCACCATTCAAAAATGTAGACTTAACATCTAACTGGTGTAGCTTCCACTTATATTTTTTTGCTAAAGAAATTAGCATTCTAATGGTATTTAATTTTTCTACAGGGGCAAAGGTTTCATCAAAATCTATTCCCTCTAGTTGTGAAAAACCATTTTCTACTAGTCTAGCTTTAAAATTTTCTATACTCCCATCTGCATTCACTTTAGGTTTGTATAACCACTTACAACGTATGGGTTTTTTTCCTTTAGGCAATTCAACTAGATCCCAGGTATGGTTTTTAGTAATCGATTCAATTTCTTCATTCACCGCAACCCTCCATTCATCAGATTGACTGGCTTCTTTATAGGTTGTGGGTTATAAAATGTTTAAAATAATTTTCATTAAAGCATAGTCTTTCAATATGGATGGTAATTGTGTCTGCCTACCTGATCTCCTTGGTAGGGGACTTACCTCAAATCTGTCTGCTTCAAACTTGTATGGGCTTGCCTTATTGACTACATCACCTATTTCTTCTTCTTCATGCTCCTGCTCCTGATTATCCCCGTTGTTTTCTTCCAAAAATAATGGAATGTGCCATTCATTATTACTGTCATCCTTTCCTTCCTCAACCTGTTCAAGAAATATCACATCTCGACTTGCAAATATTTTATGAGTCACAAGATTAAATAACTTGTATGCTCTAAACTCAATGCCATATCCTACAAAGATACATTTCATGGCTTTAGGATCTAACTTATTTCTATGCACCTTGGGTATATGGGCAAAGGATTTTGACCCAGATACTCTAAAATGACTCACTGCTGGTTTGAATCCATGTAATGCTTCAAAGGGAGTTTTGAAGCTAAGACATTTAGTAGGACTCCTATTCTTTAAATAAACAACAGTGTTGATGGCTTCAGCCCAGAAACCATTTGATAGACCCTTACCTTGAAGCATACTCCTTACGCACTCCACAAGAGTTATGTTCTTTCATTCTGCCACTCCATTTTGATGTGGTGTATGAGGCACTGTAAACTATTGAACGATCCCATGATTTTTGCAAAAATTCATGAACTCACCCGACCTGTATTCTCCCCCTTGATCTGAGCGAAGAATTTTTATGCATTTTATTGTCTCCTTCTCTACCAAAGTTTTAAATTCTTTAAAACACTGAAAATTTTGACTCTTTTTACTTAAAAAATATATCTAGGAGAATCTAGTGCAATCATCAGTAAACAGAAGAAAATAATATGCACCACCTAGCGACCTGGTTTGCATAGGCCCGCATATGTCTGTATGCACCAGCTCTAGAATATCTCTTCTCTTTCTATCAATATCCAGAGGAAATTCTTCTCTATGCATTTTCCCTAATGCACATCCATCACAATCCAATAGAAAACTATGAAAAATATGGAGTCCATCGACCATACCTTTTCTTTGAAGTAACATGAGGTCTTGTAAATTAAGGTGACTGAATCTCTGGTGCCACATATTTTCGGTTGTCAATCCTATTGCGACCATGGCTTGTTGTGGTATGCTTTTTACATTTAGTCTATACAGGCTCCCCACATGCACTCCTGATGCAACTGTTTCCATCTTACTATCCTTTATGGCACAACGTGTCTTGAAGAATTCAACTAGCAGATCCTGATCTATTATCATAGATACAAAGATCAAGTTTTTCCTAATACCGGGCACATACAATACATTATTAAGATGTCTAATGTCACCATTAGGAAATCTTACTGGAATATCACCATACCTTTTATCTCATATCCTCTGTCATCTCCTAGAAAATTTTTAGATCCACACGAAGTTTCTTCAAGAAATTCAAACCATTCTTTCCTACCTATGATATTTGAGGATGCGCCAGAATCAACATACCATATGTCGTCCTCATCTTCTTTAGAAGCTGAAAGCACACAATCAGCTACAAATAGTCGAGTTTCATGACTATAGTCTTCATATTCATTAACAAAATATCCTTTGTGCCTACTCTGATTATTCCTTGCTTCATTTGTCTACCTCTTAAAACAATCCCTAATTTCGTGGCCAACTTTCCCACAATAAAAAAAATTCTTCTTTGAAAATTTGTTGGCAGACATACCTCTAAATGGTCTCTTTTAAAACATGCTACCTCCTCTCTGTTACTGCTGTGGCTGCTTCCCTCTAAACTATCACCTCTTTGCCATCAGATCAAGATCATCACTCTGTGGTCTTAAGTTCTGCCGACACTCTTCTTCTTATAGAAAAATTCCTGTTAATTCTTCAAATGCACGGGCTTTACCCCTTGCTGCCAATCCTGTGATGAACATCTGATATGCATCCTTCATTCCATTCAATGTGATTGTGTCTAGATCAGAATCAGACACCTTTTCTCTGATGTCTCCCAATCTGTCCTTTGGGACTTTAACCTTTACAATGAATCCAATAGTAGATTCACTTTCCTCCATCCTCATCACAAACAACCTGCCTTTGAGTGACAAGATGCGATTAGTATTTTGTGTCTGGTATAAATCCTTGAGCGTCGTCTAGATCTCAGTGGATGATTTTCCATCTCTAATGTGAGGAATAATATTATCCTTGACGAACATCTTGAGTATGAATTTTTCTTTATTCTCCATTTTATCCAAGTCTTGTATAAGTGTAGTTGTTCCTGTTACAATATTTGGTTTCTGCTCCTCGCCTGTGACAATCGACCACGCATTTTCTCCCTCAAGCAAAGTTTGTAGCTTGAATTTCCAATTGGTGAAATTGGACACATCGAGTTTGCTAGACTCATTGAGATATGTTTCTATGGTATTATTCATACTATACTGATCTGATTCCAGACCCTCCAATGATTCTAACCAGTTGAATAATTACAAGCTATACTAAAATTCTCTTAATACATACCAGATCCTGATCACCGATCTGCCTCCAATCTAGCCCGATCTTGTGACTGTAACTTAGATCATCCTTTGATCTGATGATTACTGTGTCTTCGACTTGAATTTACCACCAACTGAAAAATCCCCTCTGCAAAACCTCCAACCAATGTATCTGTGACTTAGATCTACCACCAGTAGGAAAATCTCATGTGCAAAATTGCCAAAGAGAGAGATTGACACTTTTATGAGGCAAATATCCATGCCAAATTAAAAATCCGATTAGTGAACCAGATTGGCGTGGGTATGACCTTAGATTCATGTCAATTGTGCTTTTCAGCGTGACTGTCATCAGAAAAACAGCGCCAACCCTCCTGTGCTCAGAGGTTCCAAAAGATCATCTGAGACCTACGAGTCAGGTGTTTGCTGTAGACCACCTGCTCTTGTGAGCACTAAGCTCCTTTGTGCAGTACCACTAAGTCTTTATAGCCACTAAGGCTAGCCATTAAGGCTCTCAAAAAAAATCAAGCTCACCCAGTCTGAGCTCTGATACCAAGATAAAAACTGAATATATTAGAAACTGTAGCTCACAGGTGAATATTGCACCTGGAGACTGCACACAAATGGAGAGTACACTCTACATTCATTAATCAAATGATACAACTATAAGTACATCTCAAATAAGTAGGAAGCTGTAAACAAACTCCTATATCCTAGGAACTAATACTAACTTAAGGAGCTACGTTACAACAATGTAACCATTTCTCCATTAATATACAAATAATATTAATTATTTCCAACTTAAACATATAACCTCCATTGGCATTCCACATCGCAGCCATTGGATATTTCATGCACATGGGAACTAAAATCTTATTGTTTAGCAATTGTAATATAGAGAAAAGAAGTCGAGGAGTCACTATAGGAGAGCTTGCACAATGAATTCTAGTTATTAAGGGATAAGTATCGTATCGATTTTATTGAAAGGACATAAAATTTTATATGCCTAAGATAAGGCAAGTTAGCTCTGTCATGTCTTGATAAATATTGCAAATGCATTCTTCTATGCGAAGAGATTGCATATGAATATTTTTGCCTAAAAATAAGTATTCTGGTTATTAATATTCTGCATTAGGAAAATTAGCCTATTGAACAAGAATCATTTATGCTAATCTTTTACATAAAGACAAGTAACCTACTGAAGTAGAACCTTGCATCAAAAAATCAAAGAAGTCAAGATAAAGAAACCATGTTATTTTGTTAAAAATGGTAGGGAAATAGGTGTGGAAAGCTAGTTTATTATATTAATTTCCTTGGAGATGCTGCATACAATACCAGAATAGTTATTGTGTGAAATTAATGGAAAAGAAGTATATATATATATATATATATATGTGTGTGTGTGTGTGTGTGTGTGTGTATATATATATATACATATATATATATCTATATATATATATATATATATATATATATATATATATATATATATATATATATATATATATATATATATACAGAAAAAGTAATAGTTATTGGGTTATATATTTTGGTGAAATAAAAATGTGTTTTTGTATGCAATATTTAGATAGTTTTTTTTTGCAAATAAATATGTTTTTCGCATGCACTAATAATAGAAATCATCTCATTTTCTTTTGGAAAGAATAAATAGTTGTAGGAAAGAAATTATAACTATTATGTTAGGTTTATTTTGGAATAGAGCATATATTTTCATGTACAATAGATATTGTGAATACTTATCCTTTGGGAAAGGATGATTTTGGAAACATGCATTATAATATTTATTATACTATTTATTTTGGAAAACACTACATAATTGGATATTTCTTTTGGAAATTATTACATAATTGCATACAAAAAGAAATAGTTGAGGGTCTAGTTCCCTTTAAATTAAATTTATATAGTTTAGATAATTTCATGCAAAAAGATCATAACTAAGATTTGAGTATCCTTTATAAGAAAATGGATAATTGTAGTGGTTTTCCTTTTGAAAAGTGTGTCCATGTATGAGGGGAATACTAGCTATTTTTGTATTTATATATAGACATGTTTTGATAGTTATATGCTTGTAATTAATGCTTGTGCAATGATGTTAAAGTAGGCATGTCATGATATTTTGTTTCCATTTCATGTACCTACATTAATAGATGTAGAAGTGTTACTAGTATATATTTATGATGGGTTTGATTACTATTTGATCTAACCATGATATCAAAGTTTGCAGACAGTATTATTTGCAGAAAACATTGTGACGTATTCAAAAGATTGATTACGTTTAACATTCTAGAAGACAAGAAAGTAGTAGGAATATCACCTATAGGATAATCCACTGATGAGGAGAACAAGTACGTACAGACACAAAGCTCAGAGATTTGTGGATAAAAGATATCATGATCATCTTCATAGCTTATAGCTAGTTATGTTTCATTTAAGATGATATTTTTTTGTGAGATTTTATGATAATAGTCAAGTGATACTCCTTTATAACCATTGAATGAGGGTTGAACACCCTCATGACACTGTAATACAAAATTAAAGTTATTTGGTTTTCACTCTAAAGGGTTTTCAAGGGTATATCGATGTTCAATGATGTGTTTTTCTATTGTGTCATTCTTGTGAGGTTGATTCCTTGCATGATATGATATTTACATCATAAAGTACATGATTAAATAACCTAGTTAAAAGAATAATCAGAATGATACAATATTACATGACTAAATTTATGTTATGATATTACAACAATGGTTGTTAATAGTTACGTAGCTTACTATTCTTTTACTAAAGTTACTCTATGTAATAATAAATATTTCATCCAATGGTCATTTAAGAAATATATAATAGTAATTCATAAAGATAAGCATTAGTAAATTGTGTAAAATATTTCTAACCTTATGTACTTTTCCACAAGATTTACTTGACCATCTTACAATTTAAGTGTTTTTTTCTTTTCTAATTCATTATTATTATGTATAAAAATTGATACTTTATTTAGGATTTTTCTTTTTAATAGTTTATTATAAGAAACAAACAAGTATTTCTTATATTATCTTTTCTAGAGTGATCCTATAATCTAATACGGAGTAGATGTTGTAGTGGAGCTTGAGACTAATAAAAAGATTTAAAAATATATTTTTAAAGAAGAGTGGTATACACATGTAAAGGTGTATATATATATATATATATATATATATATATATATATATATATATATATATATATATATATAAGTTTATATATTGAAATAATGCTAATTTATATTTATAACTATGATATTTCAGAAAAATCAACCTTAATTTTTTGGGGGATAAACACTCATGAGGGATTTGAACTCTCTTTCTCACAATCTCAATGTTTACATAATACCTTATAACTCAATAATTTTCAAAAAAATTACTCTTTATTAAATTAAAGAAATTTAAATTTTGTTAATAAACCCATTGAAACTCAATCCTTCCCATAAACAATTTTCTAAAAGAGAAAGCGAACGCAACCCATATCACATTAAAAATTTGAATTAAAAAAAAATTTAAAAACGTGTAAAGGAAACTTACTTGTATGTAGTTATATGTAACGTATCTCCTAAAACAAATACTATGGTAAAGGGTAAATTACCACTTAACACTAGTTATAAATTATTTACATTGTCATGTTATTACTTCCAAATTCAAGATAACAATATGAATTATTTGTGTTTTCCTTGACATATATATGTGTAGCATAACTATGGTTCATAAAATTCATGGTAAATATATATTGGGGTTTCAAGTAAACATACTTATATTATGTCGTTGTGATAATTCATATGTGGACATATATGGTTGGTTCCTCAACAAAAAAATACTGGAGTTTAATTTTTCCTTTGTTCTATATGATGTTATATCGTCCTCTTCATGCATCCATTGGGACTTATACATCCCAAAACATATTGGTGGCATCAACAAAAAAAAAATGTTGACAGTCCCTCATCCGAATTTCCTAGACTGCCAATGGTTCGAACTATATGATCTCGGGATTCGATTTACCTTGGGAATGGTAATGAATACTGATATTATAGTATAGACGTTTAGGGTTTTAATCTCTGCCGTCGATGGAGTTATGAGGTTAGGGAGTAACTACGCTCCCCTCCGACAACGTTGTTCCTCACTCAATCACACCCTCTACTCGCAGTGAACAAGCTATGCAACGGAACCCTTACGGATCACCGTGATTCCTTGGTTTTGGACCCTTCTGCTCATAAATTGTTCATGAATATATTTGCAGGTGAAGTTGATGCTCAAAAGTTTTCAAATATTACTTTTTGTTTCGAGATAGGATTACATTTTTTGTTTAACAAAATTTCTACTTATTGTCTATTTTAACTTCCTCCGTCTAAGATTTGTTATGCAACTGTCTTCCTCTAGTATCAACTACGACAGGGGAAAATCAATGTGTTATTTATTAAGGTTGATATTTAGAGGCAAAGACCCTGCCACAGCCTCTATATTGGAAGAAATATATATACTCATTTTTAAATGTCCTCATTAATTTATCTACTTCTAGTTTTTATGTATATCATTATTATCCGTCTAAATTTTGTTTTTATATGTGTCATGCAATGGTTATTACCATAATGGTTAGGGTTGTAATGGTCTTGGCTACTCCTCACTATAGGTAAAAGATGTAACACTCAGACCTAGTTTGACACTACGTTATTTTGTCGAGTGCGCACTTAAATTTCTAATGGAGCCTCTATTCTATGGAAATTTGCACGTTAGGTTCCAATTATTGACGAATTTTTGAAATATGGAGTAGGGTTTCAGGTTTGAAAATCAATGTGTTGCTCTCATTAGACCCTTATCGGTGTTATGTTGATAATTTAACTATGGATGTTCGACCTTAACTTTCCCATGAGGCTTAAACTCTTGCTCTTAGTAATTTTTAAAGTTCAATGTATTAGCCTAAGAATATCTTCCAAAGTAATTTATAACATATGTTTTTCCATTACAAACTGGTTTTTTGGTTTTCTTGTGTAAAATATTTGGTCAATTTTCTTTATGGTCGTGAGCCACATATCTGATGTACAATTTCGAAGAATATATTTGCATATGGAGACTTATATTCTAACTAGGCATAATATTCTCAAGATATTTGGTTTACAATAATTGTGTTAACCGTTGAGCTCTTTATACAATATTTATGATTCTTGAAAATTTTCAAACTCTGCATATGATTTATTTTAATATTGTTACATTGTTTAAATTGTTTATAGTGGAGAAAGAAACACTATCCACTTATCTATTTACTTTCTTAAAATTGTTACAAAAGTTAGGAGAAAACAATTTTTATTTAAGCTAGTAATAACACCTCATCTTCCTTCTATGTAATAATATAATAGTTTTCTCTTCTCAGCATTATCCATAAACCCAACATGGATTTTTATTTGGTCACAGAATATCTATTTATATATATGATACTTAGTCCAAAAATTAATATTTTTACAGTCTTGAAGGTCGTTAGTACCTATATTCGAGATTCACCATGTACCCTCCAGTCTTAAATATTTAAAAATGTAGGATTGTTTCAGGCAGGAGGATAGATGATACTTTTTCCAAATAGATCATGATTTTTCCAATAAAGCTTGGGACTAACCTAAATTAATTTACAATATCATATTATCTTTACCATATCATAATATCATAATATAATAGGAAATAAATGAATATAGGAAAATTGTTCCAACATATTTCCCTTATTTGTTTTGTAATGTCTAAGCCTGACATGAAAATCACAAGGTGAAATAGAATGCTCCTTCCAGCCTATGAGAACTAGTATCCTCTATGAGGACTCCCCCCAATCTAGTTTCTATTTTAGATGAATTTTCCTTGACAAAGACCACACCAAGTCCACCTGGGACTTCTCTGACCACATCAGGTCTAGCATAGGGTTTCACAGACCACACAAGATTCAATTTGGAATTCCATTGACCAACCAAATCAATAATTCCATTTTGGTAGAATCCTTCCCCCCTTAACAATGCATTGTCTAAGGGTAACAACCTTAAAACTTTTCTTTCCTCTCTTGGCCCCCGTGCAACTAGGCTCCAAGTCCAAAAGTCTGTCTCATGTTTTTTCCCCTCTCACCCTCTTGAATCCATTTTCTATAACTAATATTATTTCTCTCTAGGAAGAGGAATAAACATCTTCCAACTATCTTGTAAGTGAAACTCTTATATAACATCTTTTCTCACCATAATTTTCTTGGATTGAGACAAATAATACTTATTAATGAAATTTAGAAAAGTAAACATTTATGTAACTTTAGCATGACCCGAAAGTATGGCAAGTAACTTTAGAAAAAGTAAATTAAAATATTTAAAATTTAGTAAGGCGTACTACATCTCCCCTAGTCAAGAAAAAGACCATCGTCGATGTTTTTTCTTACCCCTTAGACCGTACTACAATATGCATTACACATAGAATTAACATCTTCCCAAGTAGCCTCTTATGGGCTAAAGGACCTCCACTGCATTTTAACCCGAGTGATATCTTTCTTTTGTAGCATAATTTCTCTCTGCTCGCGAATATGCATAGGCTCAACCAGGAACTCTCCATCCAGTTCAACCTATGTCCATAATCATCATAGTTGTTAAGTTCCCATCAATCATCAGTTAAGGAAAACATATAGAAAATCACCTCAACTTTATTATTTACCTATACATCCCGCTAATTAGTAATTTACCTAGTATCATATATGTATTTCTTTAACAAAGATACATGGAATACGGTATGTATACATATATGACTAGGAAGAGCCAATTCATATGCTACAAGCCCAATTCGAGCAAGTATTTGG
The DNA here is from genome assembly GCA_034641835.2 of Pinus albicaulis. Lineage (NCBI taxonomy): Eukaryota > Viridiplantae > Streptophyta > Pinopsida > Pinales > Pinaceae > Pinus > Pinus albicaulis. Next base: position 915,290,585 of record CM076569.1, read on the forward strand.
AAAGGGTCACAAAAGTCGGGAGAAAATTTTATGCAACGCCCCCACCTCAAGGTGATTTTTTTTTACCCTTAATACACATGATCTCCCACATTAAATTCCCTATAGGTTCATTTTTTCTTGCATAATTTTTCTATTGACGTTGAGAAACCTTCAAATTCATTCATAGTTTCCTCATAGTGTGCTCCATTTATTTTTTCATGTTTGGTCCCAATATTATGTTATATTTTGGATTACTCCAATTAATTAGCGTCCTGCATCTTCATCCACACAATACTTCAAATGGCCTCATCCTTAAGGAAGCGTGATAGTTATTATTATATGAAAATTCCACTAAGTGGAGATAATCTTCCCACTTGGTTGGTTGTTGCATTACGTACATCCTTAACATATCCTCGAATAGTTGGTTCACTCATTATCCTTTCCCATAATTCTACAGATGGTAAGAAATACTAAATAATACTTGAGTGCCTAATCCAGTAAATTGAGCTTTAAAAAAGAAAAGTAAACTTCACATCTCTATCAAAGATTACTACCTTAGGTATAAATGAAAATTTTCCCTCATAAAGGTGTCAGCAATTTGAACATCGTTGTAGTTTTATTGTGTAAGAACAAAATATGTAGATTTAGTTAATTTATCTATCAAAACCACTATGGAGTCATATTTTCTTTTAGACTTGGGTAGACCTGTGATAGATCTAAAGTGATAATTTTCCACTTCCATTAGGTAATGGGTAACATGTGAAGTGAACCTACTGGATATAGATTTTCAAACTTTACCTGTTGGAAATCTAGTTATTTTTCCAAATATTCTTCCACATCCCTCTTCATATCATGCCAAAAATAATCCTTCCTCAAAGAAGTAATTAATTTCTAGTAACCAAGGTGAGAAGCATAAGGGCTTATGTGATATTCATCTAAATTCAATTGTTTGATAACTTGTTGGTTGGGAAAATAAATTTGGTTCCTATAAATCAGAAAATCATTCTTCTTAATGTCATGTCGTATTTTTTTCAGTATTTCATTGATTCTTATTTGTCTACCATAAAACATGATATTCTAGTTTTCTTCACTCTGCATCCTTAATCTGATTTGCAAAATCATATTTTATTTTTACTATATGAAATTTAATAAATATAGTTCAACCTACTACTTAGAGCATCTGCCACTCGAGTTCATTTACCTTTAAGATGCTTCATGCCAAATTCAAATTCACTTAGGAAATAAGTACATCGTGCTTTTCAAGCATTATGGGTGGGTTATTTAAAGAAACTATTCAAACGATTATGATCAGCCATACAAAAAAAAATTCCTAATAGGTAGTGTCGCCATAACTTTAAAGCACACACTATTGTTGTATATTGTAATTCATCAGTAGAGTACCTTTGCACATGCTCCTTTAGTTTTTAGGACACATATGTATGACTCTACCCTCGTAAATCAACACACCTCCTACCCCTTCCTGACATGCATCCATAGATACAACAAATTCCTTTTATGGGTCTACAATCTTGAGAATGGGGGCTTTAGTCAACAAATTATTTAACTAGTTAAAACTATTTTGAAATTTTGTTGTCTAGTTAAACATTTTCCCCTCAATCTCTAAACATGTTATGGGGTACACCACTCCTAAAAATCCATCTATAAATTCGTGGTAATAACCTGATAACCCCATAGAGGATCCGATATATGAAATATTTATAAGAACGAGTTTTTCCATAATTTTTCAATATTTTAAGGATCTACAACTATTCTGTTATGAGAAATTATGTGCCCTGTGTATTGTATCTGATCCCTATAAAATTAGAATTTTCTATACTTAGTGTATATTTGGTATTTTTGTAGGGTCTACAATACTATTTGCAAATGTATTTTATGTTCTTCTATATTATTTGACTAAATTGAGATATCATAGACAAAATATTGACATGGACTTGTCCATATATGGGGGAAATATACTATTTGTAAGGCACATTAATCTGGTTGGGGTGTTAGTGATCCCAAAAGGTATGATTAGGAACTCATAGTGCATGTAACAAGACCAGAATTAAGCTTTTCATATGTCTCTTCCCTTATCCATATTTATGGTACGCTGAGCGTAAATAAATCTTGGAAAACATAGTAGTGCCCTTAACTTGATTGAACAAATTGTCAATCCTAGATAGTTGGTACTTGTTTTTTATGGTTATCTTATTCAGTTGTGAGTAGTCACTGCAAATCCTTAAGGTGTGATATTTATTTTTGATAAAGAGAACAGGGGCTCGCCATGGTGATAGAATCCAGTGAATGTTGTTTTTATCAAGAATCTCTTGTTTTTGTATTTTTAATTCAGTTAGTTTTGGTATACTCATGTGATAGGGTGCCTTAGTTACTGAGGTGGCTCCTAGAATAATTATAATTGTAAAATAAATATCTCGTTTAGTGGGAAACTAAGGAATTTCTTATGGGAATACGTCTGCAAATTTTTGAACAATTTCAAGGTTTTCCAAGGTTGCTATATTTAGCTTAGAATTAGTGTAACCCACTTGGACTGTGAAAATGTGACATCTTGTCCTAATGCATTTTCTTAGATGTGTGCCTATCATTGTTCTTAATTTCAAGGGTCTTATTATACATTGAATTTCTTTCCTAGAACCTTATTCATTAATAAAACTGATAGCTTTACTTTTATATTTTACAAGGGGCCAATGTTTTTCTAGCCAGTCCATACCAATAAAACGCCATAAGAACATAAGGGAAAATTTTTATTTGATTTTATTTTATAACCTACCAATTCAACAGGACAATCCTCAACCTTTGTTGTTAGTGTTCTTTTTTCTCCAATCACTAACTGAACCAGCAACGGGCTCTTTAACTTACTAACTCATAGACTATATGAATCTATTATTTCAGGAATAATATACCTTAGGGTTCCTCAAGGATCTATTAAAATGGACACAACATGATTGCAAATGTTACCTTCAAATTCAATCATTGTAGGTTGATATTTAGCTTGATGTTCTTCTAGTGCATCTTTGACATTAGGTAGACTTCTGACCACTTCTTCTATGGAATATGACCCTTGAATATTTGCTACTTTTTATGTTCTTCCAAGAGAAGGGAAATTCCTAAGATAATGTGGTTCTCCACAACCCCAGCGTTGTAATGGCGGTTTCTGTGGTTGGAAAAATTTAAGTCTGCTTGATAGTTCTGCTGGTTTCGATTCATTTTACATGTAGGGTTTTCGATGAATTTTTCCAAAAAAATTACTTTGTTGGTTCTTGTGTGGATTCTTAGCATTTTCAATTTTTGTATTCTTAATATTTTGAGGATATTTTTTTCCATTTATTTCTTAACCATGTTTTGTTATTGTTTCCTTTTTATTTTTTCTATTTATATCATATGTGATTTTTATGAACAACTTTGTTAATGGTATTAGGGTTATAAACTCCAACCGTACCTTCATAGATGTTGGCAAACTATGTATAAAATGATGCACCTTAGCCTTTTCTTCTCATATATAAGGGACACATCTCAATAAGGATGTAAATTTTTCCACATACTCGTCCATGGATAGCTGGTCCAATATAAGGTCATAAAATTCTTTGGCTTTATCGTCATAAAACTTCTCAGTGAAGTATTTTTGCTTAAAATATTGGTAGAAATTCTCTCATGTTATCCCTTCTTCATCAACTTGGACCGTCTTAACTTCTTCCCACCACCAAGTTTATTTTCATTGAAACTGATAGATTTTTAGATGAGCCTTCAAGTTGTTGACATATTCATAAATCTTGATGTACTTATTAATATTTACTAATAATTCCTCTATATCTTTGTCAAATCCACTGCCAAAGGTTGGGGGCTTAGTTTTTCTAAAGTCCCCCTACAATTTTGTTTTCTATATTTTTGCACCTTTGTGCATTTTTCCCCAAGAATAATTTCCATATTCTTCCTCATTTGTCCCATTGCTATCCTATGAATCTTGTGTAATTATTTTACGATGTATGCTCTACTCTCTTCATATGAGTGATGATGATTTGTTTCCATTATCAGGAGTTGCGGTTCAGTTTCTTTGATTCTACCTCTCTGTCAAAATTTTAATTATTATCTCGTTGTCCCATATCAATAAATCATTATTAACTCTTAAATTAACCATATCTATCCACAACTATTGCATTGTTTCCAACATCATTGTGGTTGTGGATTATCGTTCTTCTTCTAACTGGACCTATCTTTTTTCATTGGATCTTGGAAAGCGTTAGGCCCTTTAGGTGGTGTTGTACGTGGTTTTTTCATCATACCACTTCCTATTCTCATCTCTCTCTCCCTCTCTGATACCACTTTTAACATACCTCATTAATAATATTGTTTTACTATGGTAAATGGTAAATTTCCACTTAAACACTAGTTATAAATTATTTAGATGGTCACATTATTTCTTCCTATCAGGTCACGAGGTAAAGGAATAATGTGAATTTTGATTTGCATTAAAGGTGAACATAAATATATACATGGAGGGATAAACTTTTTGGCTTCATCTCACAGTGTCTCTTCATATTCCAACTCTCCTTATTTTCAATTTACATTATTTTACATATTCACCCAATCCCAAGCATTAAGTGTCAACATTCCCCCCCTTAATATCAAGGGGTGTTCGTGAGTCCAATCATTGTTCTAAGTCTTTTGAAATTTTATCTTCCAAGTGCTTTGGTGAAGATGTCTACAATTTTCTCATTTTTGGAAAAATTGTGTATGAATTGTATTGGCCTCAACATGATGTCGAATCAGATGGTAGTTTGTATTGATGTGCTTCATTCAATCATGGAACTTTCAGTTGTTCACCAACATTATTGTATAAGTGTTTTCAATAATGAGTGGACTTGAAGGAACTTGTTTCTCCTAAAAATATACTAGAATTTTCGTGAGCCACACAATTTCCTTTATTGCTTCAGATACTGTAACATATTCTTCCTCATTTGTGGAATCTGGTGGAAATAATTGTTTTTGTGTTCTCAGGGAAACATCTCCTGATCCAAGACTCATAGCATAACTCGAAGTAGATACCCCAATTTCTTTGACTCCATCAAAGTCTGAATCTGAGTATCCAATCAAGTTGAAGTCACCCACTATGTATACTTTATTTCAAAGTCCCAAGTCCCCTTCAAGTACTTTAGAACTCTTTTTATAATAGAAAAATGACCCTCACAAGGATTTTTCATAAACCTAGATAGGATTCCAAAAAAAATGAATGTCTGATAGTAGTAGTCAGGTAGTCGAGACTTCCTAAAAGTTGTATATACTTTGTTGCATCCTAAAATTCCTTTCCTTCAATGGATGTAAGATTCAAGTTATGTTCCATTAGAGTACTCAAAGGATTTCATTCATCCATGCCAAACGTGTTCAATAGATCTCCAATATACCTCTTCTGAGAGACGAATATAAACTTCAGATGTCGAGTTAATTTAATACCTAAATAGTAGTGAACATAGCCCAAGTGAGTCATTTCAAAAAATTTCCTCAATTACTTATTTATGTATGCAATGCAACTTTCATTGTTCCATGTCATAAAAATATCGTCTACATACACCACAATATATATATATTTTTAAAAACTTGCTTAATAAACAAATTTGCATCATCAATCATAATGTTTGAATTATAGTTTCAGAATATGATCAGTTAAATTTTCATACCAGGCTTGTGGTGCTTGCTTGAGGCCATACACAGATTTTAAAAGTTTGAATACTTTGTTTTCTTTTCCCTTGAAAACAAAACCTTTATGGTTGGGATATAAAAACATTTTCTTTCAGATCTCCATTCAAGAATGAAATTTTTACATCCATTTGATAGAATTTCCAACCGTTTTGAGCTGCCACGTTAAAGAGTGCTTGGATGGTAGCCCATTTTTCCATGGGGGAAAACGAATCCTCAGAGTCAATCCCTTACTTTTGTTAAAATCCTTTTGCTACAAGTCTGGCTTTGTGCTTGTCAAGTGATCCATCAAATTTATACTTGTTCTTGTAGGCCCACTTGCAGCGAATTGGTTTGGTTCCCAGTGGAGGATCAAGCAACTTCTAGGTGCCATTATTTATCAAGGCATCATATTCCTTTTGTAACGCTTATTTCCATTCATCATGAGAAGCAGATTCTTTAAAGGAAGTTGGTTCAAAATATGTAGACAAATCCATTTCAAAATCATAAGAAGCATGCATATCAAAAAGTGAATCAGAATAATCTACATCACCTTCATTTTTCTTGGTGGAACTTCTTCTTCATGTGTTTCCAACCTCATCAGGATGAAAACTTTCAAGTGTATTTATCAACCATTTTGGAGGACCATTCTGAGATGGCTCACTTTTCTCTATTGAATGAGTTGGGGCTGAATGAAGATTGAGTCTCCCAATTCCATCAATCACATCACTCAAAGTTTCATCAGTGGCTGGAGACTCATGTGGGGAAGGGATTTCTTCAGAAGAATATTCCACAGATTTATCCAATATAGGAATCCCCCCTTCAAGATGTGGAATCTGATTATAAAATTCTTGAAAATACTTTTCATGCCTGAATATAACCAAGTGATCAAGTTGACACTAAAAAACATTGTCATCCTTCGAAGATTCAAGAAAGATGACATATATAAATATGACAAACTTCTTATTAAATTCATCATGGAGACTATATGCTTTGGATATATTTGAATACCCAAGCAGATAGTCTTACAACTCCTTGCACCAATTTTTTTACTATTTTCCTTAGGTATTAAGGCATAAAAGGTGGAACCAAAGACCCTGAGATGCTTTACCGAAGGAATGTGGCCATACCACATTTCATAAGTACTATTGTTTATAATTTCATTAGAAGGACACTTATTCTTTATATACAAAACAAATAGAACTAAATCAACCCAAAACATCAATTTCACATTTTGAAAAGCACCATGGAATGTATAATATTTAAAACTGACATGTTCATTCTTTCAGCTACTCCGTTTTTTTGGATATTTATCTTGGTGAAGGTAGTTTTCAAATTCATTTGAATTTTTTTCTTTTCTATTATCCATGCAAATAGAGACAATGTGATTTTGTGCATCATTTTCAATCCATGCATGAAAGTTCTTGAATGTTTGGAAAGCATCAGATTTTTTCTTCAATAAATAAACCCAAAACATTCTTCTGTAGTCATCACTAAATGACATCATATATTTATTTACATTTGCAGAAGGAACAAACATTGGGACACATAAATTTGAATGAACAAGTTAAAGTTTTCTATGTGCTCTAGAATATGAATCATGAAAAGATAATTTTATATAGCAGACTTGATGGAAATGTACCTTCATCATAGTGAGAAATGTATGAAAAGTTTTGTGCACGAGCAGAGGTAGCTTGCAGCTTCAAAAGTATTTCTTCTTATTTCCTCCTCATGAAAAGTGAGTGATATGATGCTTTTCTGAGCTCAATATTGCCATCAAATATATGAATGGAGTGTCCTTGACCTAAACTATGGGAGGTAAAGAACATCGTGTAGAAGAAATTATGGTACACTAGATAATTGGAGACTGATTGTGCAAAGCCTTGATGGCTTGAGTTTTGATTTTTTTGCAAAGTATACTGCTCCATCAACATTTTCAGTAAATTATTTTTACAATTATCTTCTAAGATTCATGTTGCAGGCTGGTCCTGAATCAAGGAACTAATGATTTTTCCAAGAAGCAAGTGAAGCATTAAACAAGTCTTCAGTTACTCCAATATTACAATCTGCCACAAGATAGTGAGCGAATTTGGGTTCTTTACCTTTCTCTTTTTCATGGGTTTTACCTTTGGATTCATTTCTTTCCTGCTCAGTTATCTCCCAAGGAAAATTACCTGTGGGCGCATCATGTCCATCTCTATTGAAACTTATGCAATGAAGGTCATACTTTTCTCCTTGAAATGGTCTACCCCCGTGCCTCTAAAATTTCTTCTTCCTCTTCCTCTTTCTCGACCTATTACCCTAGAGGAATATTGAGGATGATTATTCTCTCTATGTGAAAGACACATAGCTTATTCATAGGACTGAGGAGTTATTCTCTTCCGAAAATCCTTTTCTCTTTGAGAAAAATTCTTCTCAAGGGAGTCAAAAGTAATCTCCTTGAGATTTCCAATTTCTTGCAATAACTTGAAATAATGTGATTAAGCTGGATAAAGTGCCTTTACATAAGCTATGAGAGGCATTTCTATTTCAAAACAAATGTTTTTAATAACATGCATGATAGATATTACATACTATGCTAAAGTAAGAGGGTCATCATTTTTCAATTCAGACTGAATAGTTTAATCATCAATTGGAAAATGTCAAGTTCAAAGTATGATTCATACAATTATTTTAACTTATTTAGGGAATCATAAGCATTTGAGAATAGTAAAATATGGTGTCTCGCCTCTTCATTTACATATGTTTAAATCAAGGCATCGGAATTGTTGTTGTTTTTTCCCCAAATGGTGATATCCTTTTCTGTGGTGGGTTTTGTAGGTGCATTGTCTCCTTCTGCTGCAAAAATTCCTCTTCAAAAATCATTAAATATGATACTGTGTTCAATATTACTTAATCATTTAGGATACTTCTCTTTTCCCAAGAGAAATAATTCAACAATATATTTCAATGAATGCATTGTAAAATGTATAATCTATAAAATGTACTGTCCTACCAATACCGTAAAATATTTTCAATTCTGGTGGTAATATGTGCAAAAAAACATTGAGATATATTAAAGTAGAGGTATATTTGGGGGAGGGTATATTTGGGAGGGGAAGTAGTCGGGGTAGGGAGTATATTCAGATGGTATTATATGGGGAAGGAAATGTATAAGGGGAGGGTTATATGTGGAAGGAAACGTAGGAGAGGAGTTATATGTGTTGAGTGGAGTTATATGTGTGATATGTATTATATGAGCACGGTATGTTCTTACTCTAAATTTTGTCACCATGACTGTCGATTTGTATCCTTCTTCACCTAATGAACTGTCTCAATTGAATCCCCATTGAAGTTTTAATTAAACCAATACCAGGGACAAAACGAATTTTGGGCTACATTGCTTAAAAACCATTTTTTATTATTTGCGCAGTTTTCTGGAAAAAAACTTGTGCATGCGCAATTTATTCCACTATAAACTGTGAATGTCTATGTACTTTATTTGACTATAAAATACAGAGTAGTTAAAAATAATAAAACAAGCTCTAGAAGATTTTATTGAGGGATATTATCCAAATTATAAACCTTGAACCACTACATACCTACACCTAACCCCTTGGAACATGGAAATAATCTCCTCCTCTTAAGCATCATATCCCTTGATAAAAGGAAATAGAAACCTTCTCATTCTTCATATAAGTTTAGAATAGGACTAAAGGAATGAGAGACTTTGATTTGTAAACATATGATGTTGTTTTGGGTCTGAAGATCTTGTTTTTAAGGGAAGGAAAGGAGACCATTAGAAGAGGCTTGTGACATCAAGGGAACTGGGTTGTAAGCTCATTTTCCTTTTGAATTTAATACAAAGTAATTTTTCTTCCTTAATTGCATCTATTTTGATGTTGTTTGTGATATTCCTTGATCACTCACATGGTTATGACTCATTATTGATTTAGTTATATGTTGTATGCTATATTAGGGATTTCATTTACCTTTCCTAATATTTTCGAGATGCTTTGATCTCTTTCAATAGCTTTATCCATGCATACCTATTTTGGAGCATCATGGAGAAGTTCTAGAAATCATTTGGAAAGCCTTTAAGGCATTGAGGAAAATATAGTTGTGGAAAGTTCCGAAAGGAATTCTACAAGAACGTCATTAATAGGTAAGTGATCCTTCACATATTACATGTTTCATGTTTTAGTTATAGGCTAAGGAAAGGTAGAAATTATTTTGATGTTTGTTTCTAGTTTTTCTTAGGAATATAGGGAGATCACTTTTGTCCGTAAGAGGTACTTTTCCACATAACATATGTATAGAGCATTATATGTATTATATGATAGGCAGAGTTATGGATTTATTAACCAGGAGTATAAGCAGTACCACTAGGCAGGAAGTTTGGAGGAAACTGAGTGCGACAACCAGTGGTAGGAGGAAGTATTACAAGATGCCAATTGTGATATTCTATAGGTGGAGCAGAGTGGTATGATACTTACCACGCTTATGCTTCTGGATAAGAACTGACTCTGTGGGAGGAGGACCAGTGGAAATTTTTTAGCACGGAGCTGACATATAATATCAAGATTTTGATGGAGTGGTGTTAACCATAGCCACTGTGCGTTGATGAGTATGAATCTGGAGGGGCTAAGGGAGGTGATGCTGTGGGAGTGTCAGTGTTGGTTTTGTGGGAATGTTAGTGTCGATGTTATGGGAGTCATATGAAGCAGTTTGAGGGGAAGGACCAAGAGGGTTGCAGACTTGTCTATGCGTGGATAACAATGTGGAACTCTGTGTGTGGTGAAAAAAAATGTTGCACAATACATGCGACCACTCATCAATAACACAATACTAACACCATTAACACAATAATGGAAAACAAATCAGCATACCATTCATGCACCTTCATTCAACTCTCCTCATAGCTCCTCCTAGAAGAAAATATTTGATTCTCCAACACCGTCATAAATTCAACATATCCATGAATAAAAATCTAAATGGGAGAAAAGAATGTCAGTTCTACAAATAGGCAGAATAGGACGGACTTACAACAAGGGTAGAAAATTTAAATATGGAGTTGGCTCTAGTACCATGTCATGCCATGAGGTAACTCCATATGAGAATTGTGACTTTTCATTAAGTGTGATCATAAATATATACATGAAGGGATATTCTCTCCGACTTCATCTCCCAATGTCTCTTCATATTCCAAGTCTTCTTATTTTCTATTTACATTATTTTAGATATTCACCCAAACCCAAGGATTAGGTGTCAACGCTTCCAAGTTCAAGATAACACTATGCATTATTGTTGTTTCCCATGAAACACACACCTATATATATATATATATATATATATATATATATATATATATATATATATATATATATATATGTATGTATGTATGTATGTATGTATGTATGTATGTATGTATGTATGTATGTATGTATAACATATCTATGGTTCATAAAATTTGTGGTAAATATATATTGGGGTTTCTTATAAACCTACTTAACTTATGTCATTGTGATAATTCCTATATGGACATCTATGGTTCCTTCCTCAATGTAGAATATTGGAGTTTAATTTTTTATGCATTTTATTTGATGTTATGTCGACCTCTCCATGTGTCCATTGGTACTTACATGCTCTAGACATATTGGTCACATCAACACAAAAATGTTGAAAGTTCCTCAACCAAATTTTCTAGACTATCAACTATTTAGACTATGATATTCAGATTCCATTTACCTTGGTAATGGTAATATGGAATGATCTGGAAGTCTAGATGTTTAGGGTTTCAATCTATGGTTTTATGGATTTATGTGGTTAGGGAGTAACTACCTTCCACTCCCATAGCGCCAATTCTCAATCAGTCGAATCCTCTACTGTTAGACAACTAATCCTTGGGTTAGTTTGTGTTAGGTGATCGGTTATTAGAGTCCAAGAATCCTGGGTAACTAATTCAATAATTTCTTGATGTATTTATATGTGTACACATTATACATCATTCCTTGATACATTCATTAATTTATTGTTGATGTTTGTTTCTAGTTTGTGTGTTGTGTGTCTTACAGTGAAATCAAAATGTCAAAATCAGAATTTCCAATGTTCTAATCAATTGAACCTGACACTCAATTAAATCATTGTAATTTTTTTTGTATTGGGTGAATTTTTAGTGGTAGATAACACCCATTTTTTCCTGAGTTGATTGCAAGTTTATTTTGAAATTCCACTGGAGAAAATGACCAAACTAAATGATTTAGTACATTTATTAAGCAATTTATTTATATCTACTATCCATAACAATGTCCAAGTCAACAAAGACACACTCTCTAACATTCAATCATGTTTGAAAAATGCTAAAAGAAAAATTGAATTCCTGGAGTTAGAGTCGTAGTTACAACGTGACGAACTTCAAAAGAAAACTTGTGATTCGAAACTGGTGCTTGTTTAGAACAACAAATTGTTTGAGCTTGATCATCAATCAAAGAATGATAAGAGAAATGAAGTGCTTTCAGGTGAAAATTTGGATGTAGTTAGAAGTGATGATGTGAAACCTGTTATAGGACCATGGTAAGAGATGACACACAATAAACACAGAACTGATCTCGGTTATAAAAATGATGTATTTTTTCACATTCCAGACTTTGCTAAACCTAGAAAATTTTGAAGTGCAAGTTTTCTAGATGGTGCGGTTCCAGAAAAGGTTGATAAATGCCAACAGTGTAACAGAGTTGGACATATGAAAGATCGATGTTTTGATCTTCACCCATGAGAGCATTGTGGAAAGCATAATCACAATTCAGAGAGATGTTCCAAAAAGAAGAGCACAGCAAGAGATAAGCAAAATTTCGGATAGATTTCTTCTTGGCAATGGACAAAAGCAGCCAAGAACATCTACATATCATATTGAAGAATATTTCTTCTTGGGAGTGATGAGTCTTGTAGCGATGATGAATATTTCTCACCTTGTTCCCGATAAGGGGGTATTTGTTGGTGGGTGGTTTGCTATAGGTTCGAGTTCGAGATGTTAAGCAAGCTTGAGTAAGTGATCCACATCCTGAGCCACAACCTTAGTTGATTAAGTTGTTTATGAGTGAGCACTTTCAGATTTGGAATTGTTTGAGGAGTTGCTGTAACAGTTTTGTGGTTATTTTAAAACCACATTTTTTTTTTCTGAGAACTGCTATGTAGGTTCCAGAGTTAGTGTTGGTTGAGACATTGAGTTCTCCCATTTTTGGTTTATGGTGATCCTTAAAAACCATTTCCGAGACACATTGAGCTCTTGGTTGAGATGCGTTTCTACATTTTGAGCTCTCATTCTTGAACTTTGGTATATCCCTTCGGATTAAGGGGGGAATGTTAGACAACTAATACTTGGGTTAGTTTGTCTTAGGTAATCTATTATTAGATTCCAAGAAACCCGGGGAACTTATTTAACAATTTCTTGATGTATTTATATGTCTACACATTGTACATCATTCCTTGAGACTTCATTAATATATTGTTGAAGTTTGTTTCTAGTTTGCGTGTTGTGTGTCTTACATCTACTTGCAAGGAACAAACTCTACAACAAAAACCTTATGCATCATAGTTTTTCGTGGGTTTTGGACCCTTCATGATTTTCTTGCTAGGTAATATTAATGCTCAAAAGCTTCTAAATATTACATTTTGTTTTGATCTGGGGTTACAATTTTGGTTTAACAAATTTTCCACTTTAGCTTCCTCCATGTGAGACTAATTATGGAGTTTTCTTCCTCCATATCAATGTGTTGTTTCTTAAGGATGACATCCAGAGGTGAATTCCTTATTGTAACCTATACTCTACAATAGTTATCTATATTCATTTTCAATTGTCCTTGTTAATTTACCTTCTCTAGCTTTTGTGTCCATTGTTCTCAAACTAAATTTCATTGTTATGTCTATCATGCAATGGTTACAACTGCAATGGTTATGTTCATAATGGTATTGACCACTCTTATATATAGGTAAAGGAGGTAACCCTCATACCCACTTAAATTTCTAACGGAGCCTCTATTATTCTCTGCAAAATTTGTAGGTTAGGTTCCAATTCTTTCAACATTGGTTATACATTGATTTTCCCTTTTGTTTTCCCTTCCTACGATTCTTCTAGGTTTTGAATAAACCCTTTATATTCTTTGTATGTTTCTTTAGGTATTAAGGAGATGAAGTTTCAAAATATGGAGTAGGGTTTCATGTTTGAAAATCAATGTGTCTCTCTGATTAGACTCTTATTGGTGTTATATCGACAATTTAATTATCTATGTTTGGACTTCACTTTCCTCTGAGGATTAAACTGTTCCTCTCATCAATTTTAAAATTCAAATGTATTAGCTTACTTCATAATATATTCTGAAGGAATTTATAACATTTGTTTTCCATTATAAACTAGGTTATTTGATTTTCTTCTGTAAAATATTTGGCTGATTTTCTTTATGGTTGTGAGCGAGATATATGTTGTACAATTTTGAGAAATATATCCATATATGGAAATTTTCATTTTTAATCCAGGCATAATATTCTCATGACATTTTGTTTATAGTAATTGTGTTACATGTGAAGATCTTCGCACAATATTTATGATTCTTGAAGTTTATGAAATTCTACATATGTTTTATTTTAGGATTGTTACATTCTTTCTTTTGTTTATATTGGAAAAATAAAGGTTATCAATCTGTGTATTTTCTTTCGTGAAACCATTATGAAAATTAGAAAAAAAAAAAACATTCATTTCAGTTGGTCAAAACACTTCATATTCTTTCTCTATAATAATATAATATTTGTTTTACTCAGCATTATTGACATACAACAAGGGTTTGTATTTGGTCATAGTGAATATATACACACACATAGTCATAATATTACTATTTTTTATTGTCTCTAAGGTCGTTACGAACTGTGTTAGGATCCTCCATATACCCTCTATTACTAAATATTTAAGAATTCATGATTTTTCCAGGAAGGCAGATAGGCCCTGTTCTATCCAACAAAACTTGGGACTAACCTATAATCATTTACAATATCATATTCTCCTTACCATATAAAAATATTAGTAAATGAATTCATATAGGAAAATCGTTCCAACATGTTTCAGTTATATGTTTTACAATGTCTGATCCCACAAATTAAATCACAAGGGGAATTAAAATTCTCCACCCAACCAATAAGAACTAGTATTCTCAACTAGGATTCCCAATTAAAATTATCCACTCAACCAATAAGAACTAGTATTCTCTACCAGGATTCCCGAGCCTTCTAGAGAAGTTTTCCTCAAAAAAGACCACGATATGTCCACCCAGGACTTTTATGACCACACCAATTCTAAACTGATGTTTCAGTAACCACATAGGGTTTAGTTTACAATTACAATTGCTAACCAACTCAATAATTCCATTTTTGCATCATCCAACCTCTCTCAGTAGGCTATCCAAATTACAACTTTTCTTTCATATCTTAGGCCTCCTACAACCTAGTTCTATAATTAATTATTGTTTTAATATAGATTAATTTTTTTTAATATATATATATATATATATATATATATATATATTAATAAAAATTCCATATATTTGAAAAAAATTATAGTTCATTTTCCATCATAAAAAACCATACATTTTTTTGGAAAAAAGAAATCGTATCATAGATAATAAATTTTTATTTAATGTAATATTTTTTTTTCCAATATATATTTAAATTATATATTTAAATAATGTCAAAATAAAATAAATAATGTCAAAATAAATATTTTTTTAAATTTTAAAAAATATGTTTTTACATAAATTAAAATGAGGTGGTTGATTTCGAAGATGTATCTTCTTTATTCCAAAAGAAGCATTTGTGGCCACTTGAGAAATACGATGAGAGAAAATAATAGGAAATTCAACCGCGAGAGATCATTTACCTGGGAAAAACAATTTACCTTTGTTATCTACGACATAAATAGTAATAATGTCATGATAAGTATCACTTTTCCAATGTGGTATAGATATATGGAACATTGTCTATTAGATTTCAAATGCCACTGCCTTGATCTAGCTAAGAAGGCTCATACAACTTGAGTTGCCAGGAATTAACGCTTAAAAAAATACCAAATTCCAAATTGTTGAGGAAGATCCGGTTTGAATATATTTTTTATGAACTTATTACAAAATTTCATGTTGACAATAATGAAGTGGATGAAGCTTGTAACATTCATCACCGTGAAAACACTATTCTTGAAGCTACAACCATACCCTATAACCCACTGGGAATGATGGAGGTCTAGGATGGTGATTGACACAATATCTTTATATGTTGATGACATTATATATTTATATGTGCTTGATTATGATAAAGGGAGTTGCATGCTTGGAGATTAATAAAGGATAGGTATTTCACAAATATATCAGTAGGATTATGGTTAAGTTTTCACTATAAACAAGGACAGTTGCTGAGCAATAAGTCCTTGTTGATGTTTTTGGTAGTTCGATAAGAAAAGGAAAAAGAAAGTTGTAGTTATTCTTATTGAGATTAGATAAAAAAATGTCAGAAAGAAGGACAACCCGTGAGGATCATTTACAAGTTCTTACGGGGATTAGATTAAAAAAGTCAGAAAGGTAATGGAAGACAACCCTGAAGGAGCATCTACTAGTTGTTAGAAAGGAGGGTAAGAAATAATACTACGGTTATTATATTTTTGGATTTATTTTGGTTTTGTATTCACCATATTCTTGATTTCAATTAGAATAGTAGAGAAAAATGCAAACTTCGCAAAATCTAAAAAGACTTATCAGGTAGTTAGGATGTTTAAAAAATTACCATGTAAATTTTTGTCACCAGGAGAGTTAATGTGAAAACATCCATATTTCGGCATTTGGTTTTAATTTGGTGGTTTGGGATTTACTACGTAGTAAATTTCAACTTAAACAAATTTTTTAACACCCACACTCGGTTGGTGGGACCTCTCATCCTGGATCTTCTAATATATAACCCTAATATTCTAGGAATCATCATAGAGTCCCAAAGATATGAAATATGGGTCCACAAAGAAACAAAATTCTAGAATTCTGTCATATATTTTTCCATTCCCTTGATCTTAAAGTAGCGATCCAGTGTGGGTTGGTAGAGTAACCAAGATGCCTTGGTCTTCAAGGGAAAGCGATCATTTGAACCGGGGTATCAATCAAGGCCATTCTGCCATTTGGGTAAGGGGGTAGGGATTGTGGAACCTGATCAAGTCTCCATTTGGGTAAGGGGGAATGGATTGGGGAACTTGAGTGGATTGCAATGAAATTTTTCCAGTTCTCGAATCACATTTATATCTAGCTCACTCAATTACTAATGAGAGGATGAAGCAAATGCATACTCTTATTTCATCAAATTAATGATTTTAGTTGGATTGAAAAGAGAAATCTATGAGCAGATGGAGAACAACCGAACAATCAAGAAGTAGACTACATTTGATTTTAATTCGGTGACTTGGGATTTTTAGATTTTTCAAGTAATAAAATTAATTTTAAACAAACACTAATTTTTTATAAAACAGGCGGTGCCTTTGATTTTAATTGGATGGCTAGGGATTTTTGGATTTATTAGGAAATAGAATTAATTTTAAACAAACACTAGTTTTTAATAAAACATGCGGCACGAAAAATAGTTTAAATGTGTTATTGGAATGGACAATTGTTGAAAAGTATCTCATTAACTTTTAATTGCGCCTAACACTGCAACACGAAAAAACACTTTCATGGACCACAAGTGTCACTTTTTTAAATTTTTGAAGGGTTTGGCTTGGTAGAGCAAAGCCATTATGAAAGGGTTTCTCTTGGCAGGCCAGGGAATATTTTATAAACCCTCTGATGAAAATTTCTGAAAATTTCGAACGAAACAGAGGAAGCAAAGTTCCTCAACTCAACACAAAGAAATGAGAGAAATCTGGACAAAGAAGATATGGAGAAAAGCTCTGTTTTTATTAACCATAAAAATGACAATAAAAATTACAAACTTCTTCAGAACTATAGTTCTGGAATAATCAAAAACTCCATACTCTGTTTTTACAAATTTTGTTTTTAACACAGATTGGTGTTTCAACAACAGGCAGACAGTTGCTGAAACTCAGCACAGTTAGTTGTTGAAACTCAAAGACAGTTGCTGAAACTGCCTGTAGAATGCATTGTTGCTCCAAAACACATCGACTCTGTTTTTCCTATGTTTTTCCTACTCTGTCTTCTTCTCTGTCTTTTTCTATTTCTCAAACTCTCTAACATAAAAAAGAACTGTTGTTCATTACGTTTATATGTTAAAAAAAATTTGACTTTAAACAATAAAATAATACAAATATCTTTGAAGCTTATCAGCGTATTGAATGCTGCAAGCGGTGGGAGTTAACGTGATGGATTTTGGAAAACAAAAATGGCCGTTTGTAGGCTCAATAACTTTTGCAAATTTATTGCATGAATTCCAGGCATCCACTTTGCTGAAATATCTACAGCAATCGGATTTTCTGTCCAGCTATTTTATTTTGTAGTTGGAATTAAATTCCAACACTCCCCCTTAATTTCAACTGCTGGGTTTTGCTGCATACCTAGGAATTTTCCGAAATGATCAAATATTTTCTTTCCCAATGGTTTTGTCAAGATGTCAGCAAACTGATCCTCTGTTCTGCAGTGCTGCAAAACAATCTCACCATTGTTAACCAATTCACGTATGAAGTGAAACTTGGTGTCTATGTGCTTTTTCCTTTTATGAAAAACACAATTTTTAGACAATGCTATCGCCGAGCTATTGTCATAGTAAATGGTTGTGCCCTTTTCTTCTTCATGACACAAATCTCTGAGAACTCTTTTCAGCCATACTGCTTGGCATGCTGCTGCTGTTTCTGCCACATACTTTGCCTCTACTGTTGATAAAGCCACAATTGGTTGCTTCTTGGAAGCCCATGAGATGGCTCCCGATCCCATATGAAACACATATCCCGATGTGCTTTTCCTATCATCAACACTTCCAGCCCAATCACTGTCAGTGTAACTTGTCAACATGAAACTTTCAAAAGAGGAGTATAAAATACGAAACCCCTTCGTTCCATTCACATACCTTAGAATCCGCTTGGCTGCCTACCAATGAGTCTCTTTCGGTCTTTCCATAAATCTGGAGATTAAACTCACAGCGTGCATAATGTCCGGCCTAGTTGTAGTCAAGTACATGAGGCTGCCAACTATGCTCTTGTACAACTTTGGATCAAAATATTTGCTGCTATCTTCTTTAGTCAATTTCAGCCCCATTACAGTTGGAGTCACAGCTGCCTTGTTGTTCTGCATGTTAATTCTCTTCAACACTGCTTCTACATATTTATCTTGGGAAATGAAAACATCATTTTCACTTTGGTCTACTTCAATTCCAAGAAAATATCTTAAGAAGCCCAAGTCAGTCATTTCAAATTCACTTTTCATGACTGCTTTAAAATCAGCAATGACAGAAGCATCATTGCTAGTAAAGATTAAATCATCTACATATAAAAAAACAATAAGAATCTTACCGTCATTCTCCTTTATGTAGAGTGTAGGTTCGCCATCACACTTCTCAAACCCATTCTCAATCATATAAGCATCTATTCTACTGTACCATGCTCTTGGAGCTTGCTTCAACCCATAAAGAGCCTTCTTCAGTCTACTGACTTTATGCTCTTGGCCTTCAACTTCATAGCCTGGAGGTTGTTCAACATAAACCTCTTCTTTTAACACTCCATTCAGGAATGCAGATTTAACATCCATCTAATAAATATTCCATTTGTGCTGTGCCGCAATAGACAACATTGTTCTGACTGTTTCCATCCTTGCTACTGGTGCAAAGGTTTCATCATAGTCTCTGCCTTGTTGCTGCTTGTAGCCTTTCACAACAAGTATTGCTTTGTGCCTATCGATCTTGCCTTCAACATTGCTTTTGGTCTTATAGACCCACTTAACTCCAATGGCATCTTTGCCTTCAGGGAGGTCCACTAACTCCCATGTTTACTCTTCTCAACTGCACCAATTTCTTCATTCATTGCTTCAATCCATTTATCTTCATTTACATCATCTTCAAAATGAATTGGGTCATCAACATGACAATATAAAGCGAATAATGAATTCAGACTGGTATTGTTACTTACCTCTCCTTGTTAATAAATCTCATTCAGATTTCTAAATATTGGTCTTCTTGGTGAGCTTGGAGTTCCATTCGAAATTGAGGGTATTTCTGTTCCCTACGGTGTGCTTGGAGAAGCACTTCCTTGAATTCTCAAGGCCGTTCAAATTCCAGCTTGTGGTATGGTTTGTTGTACTTGCTGTGGTGGAGGAGGACCCAGCAAGGAAGGATTATTTGCTGTTGTCCCTTCCTCTTCTTCTTCGTGAGACACAATTGTCTTCACATTCACTGTCTTCTCTAAGCTTCCATCCCAAGCTTCATCTTCAATGAACTACACATCTCTGCTTACTATCAATTTCTTGGTGGATGGATTATAGAGTTTGTATGCTTTTGACTCATCACAGTAGCCAATAAAGACACACTTCTCCCCCTTACTGTCAAGCTTCTTCCTTAGCTAATCTGGTACATGTGCATATGCTACACATCCGAATACTCTCATGTGAGTGAGAGTTTGCTTTTGTCCACTTCATGCTTCTTCTGGTATTTTGTTCATGACAGCTTTAGTTGGGCATCTATTCAAGATGTAAATGACGCAAGTGACAGCTTCTGCCCAATACTCATGCGGCAAGTGTTTTGCCTTCAGCATACTTCTGACCATGTCCAGAATGGTACTATTCTTCCTTTCTACAACACCGTTTTGCTGAGGTGTATACCTCACGGTGAACTGCTTTTGTATGCCATTCTCTCTACAAAAACATAGAAAGTCTTTGGAGATGTACTCTCCACCTCTATATATTCTGAGCACTTTGATATAATGCCCACACTTCTTCTCAACAAGAGTTTTTAAGTGGAGGAATTTCTCAAACACTTCACTCTTCTATTTCAGCACATACACCCATGTCTTTCTGGTGTAATCATCAATGAAAGTTAAAACATATTTATTTCCAGAAAATGATGGTATTTTCATCGGTCCACACACATCAGAGTGAACAATTTCCAAGGGTGCTTTTGCCCTTATACTCTTTCCTGCTGGAAAGCTTTCTTTGTGTTGTTTGCCCAAGATGCAGCCTTCACAAAGGTTGTCTGGCTTTTCAATCAATGGAAATCCCTTTACCATTCCCTTTATGTGCAACAGATTCAAGCCTCCAAAATTGAGATGTCCAAATATCAAGTGCCACAACCAATTTTCATCTTTCACTTGTTCTTGAAAGACTTCTTGTGTTACAGCTACAATAGTTCTTCCTTCCTTCAAATCTGCCCTGAATTTGAGAGGAAACGTTCTATTGTTGGTCATCTGCACCTATGCAATGATCTTCTTACTTGGAGGTATGTCTCTGATTGTACACACATCATATTTGAAGAACACATTGTAACCTTTGTCAATGAGCTGTCCAATGCTCAAAAGATTACATTTCAGACCAGGTACATAGTATACCTCTGGCACAATCATTTGTTCTCCATTTCTTGCTCGGATACTGACTCTGCCTTTACCCTTGACAGATATCTTACTATCAGTTCCTGTTGTTACCTCAGATTTCACATTTTCATCCAGATTGGAAAACATTGCTATATTTCCAGTCATGTGATTACTACAACCTGAGTCTAAGAACCAAAAATCTTCTTGTTTGTCTTGTGCAATGTTACATGTTAACAGCACAATCTTTGGATTCTTATCTTCTTCATTTTAAAAATTAGCATTTTTCCTATTATTCCTATTATTTTGGTTTTTCCTACATTCATTGGCATAGTGCCCATATTTCTTACAATAATGACATTGGACTTGGGATTTACCTTTTTCCATGAGCTTGCTGTTTGCTTGAACCTTCATCTTGGTTCTGATTGTAGCTCCTTCCGCTTGTGCTTGCAGGATTATTTCTGCCTCTGTTTTGGATTCTTCCACGACCTCTGTTATTTTCTTTTCCTCGACCTTTTCCTTGGCCGAAAGACATATGAGTCTTGAATGCTTGCTCAAAAGAGGAATATGTTCCTCTACTCAGTCTGTGTTCATGAGACATAAGAGAAGCACTTAGTTCATCTACTGTGAACTGTGAGAGATCCTTTGTTTCTTCTATTTCTACCACAACAACTTCAAACCTTGAGGGTAAACTTCTCAAGATCTTCTCAACAATCCTTCTTTCTTCAAGAATTTCACCATGAGATCTTATCTGGGTTATCAACCCAATAACCTGAGTGAAGAATGAATCTACTGTATCAGATTCCTTCATGCTGAGTGTTTCAAAGTCTCTCCTCAACATCTGCAACTTTGCAGTCTTCACCTTCACAATGCCTTGATAGGCAGTTTTGAGAATATCCCATGCCTCTTTTGATTTTTTTGCTACTGCAATCCGTGGGAAAACACTCTCATGTACTGACTGAAAGAGAAAAAAGAGGTCCTTGGCATCCTTCTTCCTGTCACTCTTCAACTGGTCTCTTTCTGCTACTGTCAAAGCAGACAATGCTGTTTCATCTGCAGGTTCAACATAGCAAGTTTCAACTAGCTCCCATATTCCTTGAGAAGCAAACAATGCTCTCATAGCTATGGACCAATAACTGTGATTCTCCCATTAAACTATGGCAGTTGGGAATTTTTCAAACCAGTTCCAGCATCTGCCATCTTAACTGTGAAAATAAAGAAAAGATACTGACTGTATATTGAAACAAGCAAGAACTTTCTTTGCTGGAGAAATATGCTTAGTTAAGCTTCTTACAGCTCCTACAGTGGAAAAAACAAACTCTTTTTTTGTGTCACTGAGTGCCTAGACCATCTCTGATACCATGATGAAAATTTCTGAAAATTTCGAACAAAACAGAGGAAGCAAAGTTCCTCAACTCAACACAAAGAAATGAGAGAAATCTGGACAAAGAAGATATGGAGAAAAGCTTTGTTTTTATTAACCATAAAAATGACAATAAAAATTACAAACTTCTTCAGAACTACAGTTCTGGAATAATAAAAAACTCCATACTCTATTTTTACAAATTCTGTTTTTAACACAGATTGGTGTTTCAGCAATAGGCAGACAGTTGCTGAAACTCAGCACAGTCAGTTGCTGAAACTCAAAGACAGTTGTTGAAACTGCCTGTAGAGTGCATTGCTACTCCAAAACATAGAGACTTTATTTTTCCTCTGTTTTTCCTGCTTTGTCTTCTTCTCTGTCTTTTTCTATTTCTCAAACTCTATAACATCAAAAAGAACTTATGTTCATTACATTTATATGTTAAAAACATATTTGACTTTAAACAATAAAATAATACAAATATCTTTGAATCTTATCAGCGTATTGAATGCTGCAAGCAGTGGGAGTTAACGTGATGGCTTTTGGAAAATAAAAACGGTTTTCTGCAGGCTCAATAACTTCTACAAATTTATTGCATGACTTTCAGGCATTCACTTTGATGAAATATCTATAGCATTCGGATTTTCTTTCCAGCTGTTTTATTCTACAGTTGGAATTAAATTCCAACACCCTCTTTATCTGCAACTATTTTTTTCATTGCAGGCCAAGGGAATTATTCTTCACATTTCGAAATCGATTCATAATGAAAGGTCAAGGATATTTAATGGCTAATGTTGAATATGAACATAGAATCGGGGAATTTATGTACCTTTACATAGATTGGATATCGGGCGGAGGAAGACGAAGGAAATCTGTTTTCAAAGTGAGACAAGAGGGAAGGGGGAAGTAAAGAAGAACATAGAAGAATGCATAGATTCAATGAATAGTCATGAACATCAATAGGGATGTGCTAAATGTGAAGCATCTAGACGCTTGCTTTCTCCACCTGCTTTGGCTGGCCAACAACACTTCTAATCACCCGGAGTGCAACAACAATCGATTGGCATCCAATATCTATCACCCACATTGTTGATATCTCATCAAAAAATATCCATGGTGCCAATGAATAATTCTATGTTGAATTTGGAAATAGGTATAGTAAGGCTTGCCTCTAATGAACAATGTTATGCCTAATATGGAAATTGATTTGGTAAGGCCCAATTCATAGGATATGATGAAAAATGTTATGTCTAATCGGGAAATAGGTTCAGTAAGGCCCAACTATCCTCAGGTTATCAGTAATGTTATGTTGAATCTAGTAGTAGGTTCATTAATGTCAAATTACCAATAGTCTATCAATAATTTTATGCAGAATCTAGCAATATGTTTAGTACCGTGTAATTCCCATGACATATATGCTCAACCACAAAGATTTTGGTTAAATTAGATTAACTCACTCTATTAGGTTCATCATATTTTTCATTCAAATTCTATGCAATGTCTGCATGTTTTGCTGCATCATAATAGCAAATAAAACTAAAGAAATTTTGTATCAGTGTTACAATCATATAAAAATTTTTGTCTATTTTGTATCAGTGTTATTCAATGTCTTCATGTTTTGTTTCTCCATAGTAGCAAATAAGACGAGGTAGAAATTTATTTTCTTCTGTGTTGATGCTAGTTGCAAGACATCTGGCTTGGAGGATAAAATATTGTTATGTTAGTTGCAAGACATTGCTAGAGAATTTTTTTACTGTACATGGTATGCTGAATTAATGAAAACATTCAGAAACATTGTTGTTTAAGATTTTTCCTATTACATTTCAACATAAGAATTAAATGGTTGATTTTTTCAATTAAATTTCAACCTGATTACCTTATGCCACCATTATGGATTCTTGTATAGAACCTATGTTGAATTATTCATCATGTGCTTTAAGCAATCGATTTAGGTGAAGATTCTGCCTTGATTTGTGAAGCAGCGGTAAGAATTATGAACCATCCTGCAAGTTCAATTAAAGATTTTATTTTGTATATCAATATCAGTTTTTCATTTCTACTCGAAATAGTAAATATCTTATTTTATTTGCTTCAAAGATAGCCCACCACTTCTAGTTTCTCTTCAACAATGGAAGAGCTACCCTCTAAAAAATTTTCCTTGTAGTGAAAACAAAGAATATTTCCTGCATTAACCAAAACATAGAAATATATGGCAGCAAACATTTGAATCTTTGCAAACATGTGCTTAAATAGGTGGTACTACTATATACAATAACATACAAGAAAGCCAACAGATCGATACCAACTCTTTATTCTTGTTCCCGACGTTGAATTAAGTTGGTCATAAACATTCAAATTTCCTTATCCAACTGTAATTTATATAAATTATTTTTTGTTGGAAAATACTTGCAACATATTGTAAAGCAAAGCCACGTAAGTATTGACTGAGCCATCGATTATTTTTCAAAGAATATGCTATCACTTTATTATTAAATAATATACTACCTCTTGTAAATTAAATTTGATACACTGATTATTGCAAATTTTCATGCAATCCCATATAATGATTGTGAAAATTTTTCATGCATTCGACCCTCTAAATCCCTCACACTCATTGTGAACAATTTCCTTGTAGGTGAACCTCTAAAATGGTTGAGAGGGAGACAATTTCCATGCAAGTGAAGCTTGTGCCAAATTTCATTGTAGGTGAAGCTCTAGAATGGTTGAGAGGGAGACAATTTTCATTGAAGTGAAGCTCAAAAATAGTTGCGAGCTTCGGGGAGACGGTGAGAATAAATTATAGGTTGAAGGAGGAACTTAGAAAAAGTGTCCTATAAAATAATTATAGGTATAGGTGTCATACAGGTGGAAAAATAGTTCTATATCAGTTTTATAGGTGGCAGAAGATGGAATAGAACTGCTTTGATGCATCAAAAAAATTGTATTATTGAAAATATAAATCTTAACCTAAATTTTGTACGTTTATCCACGTATCCTCTCAAGAGCCAAAAGAAAAAGCAAGCAAGATACTATATCCCTTAATTCATTTTGTGTTAATGAAATATAGTATATAGTTGGTTACTTTTCTTTATAACTTAAATAGCGGAAAGAATTAAATAACATTTAATACCAGTGAATTAATGCTAGTATTTTTTCATAGTGGGAAATTAACAATGATATATACAAGACATAATTCAAGGTTGAAGACTCCCTGTTCCGGGAAGAGGCCAATAAGATGGAAAATGTATTTAATATTGGTCATCAGAAATTTCACCTGCTTATCAATGATACATACAATACATAATTCAAGGCTATAGCCTCCCTGTCTTTGGAAGAGGCCAATAATATGAAAAATGTTTTTATTGGTCATTAGAAATTTCAGTTGCTTAAAACTTTTGTTATTTGTCATATGGATAAGAGATGATTAATGCTAAGAGGACCTTTGCGATTACAATAGTCCCAGCTACCTAACGAGCCATTGATTAATTTTCAAATAATATGCTACCATCATACTATTAAATAATATACTTCCTCTTGTGAATTAAATTTGATACATTGACTGTTGCATACTTTCATGCAATCCCATATACTGATTATGCAAAATTTTTGTGCATGCGATCCTTTAAATCCCTTTCACTAGGGTGAAGCTCTAAAAGGGTTCAGAGGGAGAAAATTTTCATGCAAGTGAAGCTTGTGCAAAATTTCCTCGCAGGTGAAGCTCTAAAATGGTTGAGAGGGAGACAATTTTCATGCAAGTGAAGCTATAAAATAGTTGTGAGCAGAGCAGATGTGGTGAGAATAAATCATAGGTTGAAGGAGGAACTGAGAAAAACTATCCTATAAAACAAGTATAGGTATAGGTGTCATATAGGTGGAAAAATAGTTCCATATCAGTTTTATATGTGGTAGAAGATGGAATAGAACTAATTTGATGCCTCAAAAACATCGTATTATTGAAATTGTAAATATTGACCTAACTTTTGTAAGTTTATCCATGTATCCTCTAAAGATCCAAAAGCAAAATCAAGCAAGATACTATTATCCATTAATTCATTTTGTGTTAATGCAATATAGTATATAGTTGGTTACTTTTCTTTATAACTTAAATAGAAAAACGAACAAAATAACATTGAATAGCAGTGAATTATTGCTAGTACTAGTTCATAGTGGTAAATTATCAATGACACATACAAGACATAATTCAAGGTTATAGCCTCCCTCTCTCGGAAAGAGATCAATAACATAGAAAATGTTTTATTGGTCATCAGAAATTTTAGCTGTTTAAAACATATGTTATTTGTCATATGGATAAGCGACGATTAATGCTAAGAGGACTTTTTCAATTACAATAGTCCCAGTCACCTAACAGTAGGGACTAATAAGGATCTAGCGGCTAGATATTTCATAAATATATCAATATGATTAAGGTTGAGTTGTCACTACAAAGAAGGATCCTATAAGGTGAATGGAAAGTTGAAAAGGACGATGGACTACTAGTGCTCATAATAAATTTGAAAAGGAAAATATATTTTGGAGAATCTTAGCAATGTTTCACTAAATATAATGTATTATCCCAATGTTTATTTATGGATTATATTTTGGGAGTAGTTGGACCAAGGTGTGATTCACTGAATTAATTTGGCTATGAGTTTGGGAGCTTAAATAAATATAGAATAGTTTCAACATATGCCAAAAAATCTCCAAAATAATTGAAAAATGAACATCCTATAACTGAACATCTTAGCAATTCTGATAGTCGAAGGAAGGCCAAAATAAATCAAAACATAAATGAAAAATAAATATCTCTTTTTAATATTGACCAATAAGTTTGTTATAGGGCATAAATGATGTCATGTTTGTAAAAAAACACATGACAAGGAAAACACAAACATGTGTTTAGACAATGTATGAAAAGAATGAAATAAAATACATAAAAGGTCCTCCCAAGAATGTGTAGGAAGTGGAAGTAGCTAGTAAAATCCGAGATTTTAATATTGTCTAAACAACGTATAATTCCTCACAAAATGTATCATCCTCAAGAAAACTCTTTGTATTAGCGTAAACCATCAAACTAGAACTGTACTGAGTACCCGTCTTTTAGAGGTAGCAAAAAAATCATCTGATTTTCAAAATTGCTAATTCATAATATACCTTTTTTAGCATATTTTTTACACTTTTAATTTTCTTATGTATCATGTATAAACATTTTTTTAGATGTTAGTGATTTTAATTCTAATTTTGAAAAATGTTGATGTAGCATCAACCCCTTTTTTATAGGATGTATTTTTTACGCTTCAAATTTTTTAATGTTGGTGATTTTCATGAATATTTTGAAAAGCATCTACATTTGTATTTTCAGGGCATATTTTTGACACTTCAAATTTTCTTATTTCATAAATATGTACAATTTTTTTTTAACATTTGATTATTTAACCATTTTTCAAGTTTTATTATTCCTCTTCTTCTTTTTTAGCCTAAGATGTTTTTTTTTTAGGGTTTTCCAAAGTCATATTTTTTGTTTTGTTTTTCTTTATATATATATATATTAATTATAATGATTTTTTTTTTTTGCAATGTTTCCAAAAATAATAACATTATTATTTTGAGGTTATGATTTTTATATATTTATATATCATCAATTAATACTTCAACAAAAAAATTATTTGTTAGTAAAAATAACAATTTTAAACACTCGACAAAAAAAAACACATTTTGCATGTAAATATAATTTAAAATATACCTATTTAAGGAACTTTTTGCAAAAAATGACATGTCAAATAAAATATTTTTATAAGAAAATTGAATTAAAAAAAAATGGAAAAATAACAAATTTTATGAATTTTATATCAGAAAATAATAACATTTGACATTTTTTTTTTTTCCAGAAAAAATTGATTAAGATAAAATTGTAAATAAAAATAACAAAAAAAATTGTTAAAAAAGAACATACAATTTGAAACATAAATAATTTTCAAAAAAAAGAAGAAGCAAAATGTAATAATAATAATAATAATAATAATAATAATAATAAATACAATTAAATTAAAAAAAAAAAAATCATTAAAATTTAAAAAAAAAATAAAACATTTAAAAAAAATACTACAGTAAATAAATTGAAAAAAAAAATGAAAAAAAAAAACAATTAAAGAAAACATTAATTTTTCTTTTAAGATTTTTTTAATAATTAAAACAAAATTCAAAAAAATAATACAACAAAAAATTAAAAAATAAATAAAATAAAAAAACATTTAAGAAAAAAACATAAACGGGCCCCACTAGTCGGGCTTGGCAAGGTGTTCTTAGGCTTTATGATCATATCCATGCATTGCTCATGAAACAATGCAATTCCATGAACTATAAATAAAGAGATGCTTTAGCAAGTATCCCAACCAAGAAGCCTAGTCTTATTTGAAGATGAATATAATATTCATCTATCCAAGGATCCATTTGAAGAAACTCATAGTTAAAGATCCTAAAATGTGTAATTTACAAGTTACACCTTAGTAATGGTTCTGTGATCCATAGTTTAGCAGGTGCTTGTTACATGTAATTTGATATTATCCTTATTCTTTTATAAGATGAAGATGTAAAAAATCAAAAGGAATGTGAACAAATACTCACGTTTGTAATTCCTTATGAAAATATTGTTAGAGGTTAACTAAAATCTTATGGTGAATGGCACTAATCAGTGTCACCTCTGTTTTGAATTCCCTCTCTCCTTGTGGCAGCAATACCTCCAAGTTTTTCACAGAACCAGAGTTTGATCTAAGAGTGAACCTTGTATACAGTTTCAAAACTCCCTATCAAAGCAATCTCCCATTAGTAGAAACAAATTTCAAAATCAAAATCCTTATATTCTATAGAAAATTGTTAGAATTTCATACTAGCTCAAAGCTTCTCTCTGAAATTGTTTGGTGCAATATGCAGACCCATGATGAGAAAATCCAGAAATACACCATCAAGAATATTTTCTAGAAGATGTATCATCATATGGGATTGATGTTTCAAATTCCTAAGAGGGTATCCATTTTAGGATCCCATTCCACTATTATTAGTGAGGATTAATTTCATGAAAATGTGTAAACAGGATATTGACAACCTCCAAAAATAAGGTTTCCTAGTGTATAACTATAAGGTTTTAGCTTAGAAACCCTATAAATATAAGGTACATAAGCAATTGGACAAGCAGTGATCCCAAAATGTATAGGTCAAAGAAATATTATTGTAATTGAAAACAATTGAACTTCAAGAATAGTAATATTTTTGCGGAATATTCACAATCATGAAGGCTCATTATCATTTTTTCCATTGCAATGTGTTGAAGAAATTAGAGGAAAATTACCTATAAATTGTCAAAGTCAATCAACTGGATTTGATCTAGGTGGGAAACTGTAATTTTGGTTACCCTTACTACCAAGGCGACATATACCAATCTCATACATTCTGAAAATACTATAGGGATATGAAACTATAACACAATGTACAATCCTTCTGCAACTCACAATAGCATCCCATCTATAAAATTTCAAATTTCCATCATGGTCGAGAGTGATCCACCTCAATGCTCGTCCATCTTAAGCCAAACTGTTTATGTTATTATAAATATATACCAATGCCTTTTAGGGCTGACCATAACTTATGCTAAAACTTCTAGCAATGTTGAGGAAAGAAACCAAGAATCAGTCACTTAATATCTTATGCCCTGAAAAATATGAATAATTTAAAGATTCGTAATGGATATTGAAAGGGATATTTGCTTTTCCTCGCATAACATTGGCAAGAATCTAAACATCTTGTCCCATAAAATAACAAGGTAGAGTTCGTTGCCACAACAAATAAATGTGTATGCCACCTCTTCTACCCCAACTGTGATATCACATTAAGGATTTGTGAGGATGTTGTTTCATTATAATGAAGTTTCATCAATGAAAAAGGATTTTCATTTTTACGCTAAGGCCCTTATTAGTCCTTTCCCCTTCAGTGTTGCGGGGAATATAATAATCGTCTTTAGTCCTTCCAATTACTTTGACACGAGAACCAATAAATCCTTTTTTAATTTAAACCATTTTTTTTTGAAATGACATAGGAATCAAGAGAATATATTTTATTTTAATGAAATTTTGTTGAAGTCCCTTTTTCTTTTAACCTACCAAAAAAATCCTCGTCTTATTTGGCCTCATACTGGGGAATACCTGTAGGTTTTAACCTTTTACATAAATTACCTGCAAACAAATACTTATAGCAAAAAATAAACAATGACGACAACATAAAAAATAAAACAAATACGTACATAGTTTTTCCCCTGGATCCCAAAACTGAGACTACCAGATTGGTTTTTCATTATGTTCCTTCCAATGTTACAATACATATATATACATTCCAAAGAATTCATAAAATCCAATCCATTAACGATAGATTAGAATATAGTATTAGTTCCCTTGACCAAATCTACAAAATACGATGGAATAAAAACCATCATGCCCAAAACCATGTACAAAAAACATGCTCAAAACCATAGGTAGGTCTACCCACCTAATATACTGTAATAAAAAAAATTCTGAGGGTGCTGACCTTGACCCTATGAAGAGGGATATTGCCTCCCAAGAAGAGGGGTTTCGCCACCCCTGCTGCACCCGGTGAAGCGAACAATGGCGGGGGGTGGCGGGGGGGAATTGCGCCCCTCGTGACCCGCGTGTTTATGGGAATAGTCGTGGAAATAATATAACACACACCCAACATTCTCCCATTTGTTTTCTTTTCCACACAAGGGATCACAAGAGATATAAATCATTCGTCTACATTTTCGATGCCCACTGTTTCTCTACACCAAGAAAACTTCTCAGTGCTCACATAATTTTTCAATACATCTACAACATCATTCAATGTTTCTAGATTTACGAGCAACATATTTTGGTCCTCAACCATATCCCTCACAAAGTGATACTAAAATTCAATGTGCTTTGTCTTTTAATGATAAGAAGGGTTTTTTTTTTTTAAATGCACTAGTCCTATCACAGTCTATCCTTACAGCTCATTGTACCAACCCCATACTTGAACACAATCTCTCAAACCAAAATTCTTCCTTTCCTGCACAAGTGGCTGCCATGTATTAAAAATATGTAGTTGAAAGAGCCACTACAGAATGTCTTTTTCTCATCCAATTGACTGCTCTTCCAAATATTTTAAATAAATAATCACTTGTAGATCTTCCTTAATCTAAATCCTCAGCCCAGTCTTCATCAACAAAACCATGAACACCCAAAAATTTGTCCAATCCTAGTCTTCCTTGGTAGCATAGACCATAATTATTAGTTCCACACAAATATATAAAAACTCACTTTACTGATGTCCAATGCTCCTTCCCTAATTTTGACGTAAACTTGCTCAATACTCGCACTGCATGTACAATGTCTAGTCTAGTACAAACCATTTGGTATATCAAGCTACCCACTTCACTTGCATATGGAACACAAGACATGTACTCTTCCTCTTCCTGTGTCTTTGGACACTATTCAACAGACAAATTTACACCTACAAAAATAGGAACCTTCACCGGTTTACTATCCTGCATATTAAACCTCTACAATATTGTCTCGACATTATTCATCTGGTTTAATGAGAGCTTCTTGGTTGTGTGATCTCATTTAATTTGTATTCCAAAAATATAGTCTGTAGCACCAAGATCCTTCATGTCAAATTTGGAGGAAAATCGGGTCTTCAAATCGTGGATAATTTAAATGTCACTTCCAATCAACAGAATATCATCGACATACAAGAACAAATAAGTAACACGGTCAAAAATTAATTTAAAATAGACACAATGATCCACTTTGCTTCTTGTGAAGCCAAGTCCCCATATATATGTATCAAATTTCTAATACCACATCCTTGGTGAATATTTTATCCCACACAAAGGATTTGTTAACCTTCATACCACTCTTTCTTACCCTTAACCAAAAATCCTTCAGGTTGCTTAATGTAGATATCCTCTTCTAGATCCCAGTGAAGAAATGTTTTCTTGACATCCATCTCTTCTACCTAAAAATAAAAGGCAGCAACAACAAATAAAAGCAGTATAATAGAAGCTACCTTGGAAACATGAGAAAAAAATATCACCAAAAATAATCCCTGACACCTGGGAATAACATTTTGGTACCAACTGAGATTTTTGTTTCTCCACCTTGCCTTCTATGTTCATCTTCTTCTTAAAAATCCATTTTCTACTAATGGGTTTCCTTCTAGTTGGAAATTCCACTAGATCCCGTGACTCATTTTTGTGAAAGGATTTCATTTCATCAAAAATAGCCTCCTTCCATAGTTTTGCATCCTCTAGATACAAAACCTCCCCGATAGTTCTAGGATCATCATCAATGATAGATATACCAAAAATTTAATATAAAGTACATGGACTATACCTTTCTCTATTCCTTCCTTCTCGAACTGATCTTCTCACAGATGGAGTTTAAGGCTCTTTCTCTTTTGATTCTTGTTTTGCTGTAGAGTCTAATTCCTCCTCCTTTAGATTAAAATCTATATTCTCAAGTTCATTTGGTAGGACTTCATGTTTAATAACATCTTTCACCTCTCTAAAAACCACATTGTGGATGTAGACAACCTTCCTTGTGTTTTGGTTCCAAAGCTTATAACCTTTTAAACCATCCTTATACACAATAAATGTGCACCTTTCATATTTACTATCTAACTTGGTTCTTTTATCCAGTGGAACATGTACATATGCATCACATCCAAATACCCTCAAATGTGAAAGAGAGGGTTTCATACAAGTCCAGACCTCATGTGGAATCTTATCCTCAAATGGTGATGAACGTGATATGTTAACCAGGTAACATGTAGTCCCCATTGCCTCTACTCATAATTCTTGTCCTAACCTGAGACCATTGAGCATGCTTCTTGCCTTTTCCATCAACATCATCTTCATTCTTTATGCAACTTCATTTTTATAAGGTATGTATGGAGTAATATTCTATTGTGTTATAATAGAATTCTTACATAACTCTTCAAATTCCTTCTTGAATAACTCTCCACCATTATTTGTCCTCAACACCTTTATCTTGTTTTGTGTCTTTTTTTCCACCAGAGCCTTAAATTATTCTGTCAAATAATTCATATTTCTTCTTGAGGAAATATATTCATGTATTCCTTTAGAAGTCATCTATAAATGACACATAATACACAAACTTACCAAGTGATGGAACCAACACAGGTCTAAACACATCATTGTGCACGAGCTCTAATATTTATTTTTCTCTCTTAGCACTAGAGGGGAAACTCACCTGATTCTGCTTCCCATATACACAATGTTAACGAAAAGAGAAATGAAAAGAGAAAATATACATACCTTTCATCATACAATTACCATGTAGTATTCGAAGGCCCTTATCTCCAATATGTCCAATCCTTTGATGCCACAACATGGTATTTTCTCTAGAGACCACAAGGTTTTAAGCTCCACTTTTAGGAACCACATAACTGTTGCACCCATCAATAATAGTGCTACCAAGAAGCTTGTACAGAGTTCCAATCTGGACTCCCCACATCAATACGAGTTCTCCCCGAACCATCTTTCAAGTATCCTTCTCGAACACTGTTTTTACACTTGCATCATCCATATTGCTTACAAAAATAATATATCTAGTGAATACAGGAATATGAAGAACAATGGGAAGCCTTCGAATCCTTCCACCTTGTAACTGCAGCTTAAATTTTCCATGTATGACGATTATGGCCTTCCTGTCATCCCCTAGGAATACACCACCATCATCATATTTATCATACTCCCAGAACCACTCGGTGTGGGGAGTGCAGTGAAAGGATGCACCTGAGTCAATTAACTAGGCCTCATGATCTACATGTGTATTTGATGAAGAAGCCATGTACACATCCCCACCATCTTCTGAGGTGGTTTTCACCTCTGCAGAAGGAGCATCATTAGGTCCCTTTCCTTTATCAGAGTGTTTACATATACATTCCTTTTTGAAGTGCCCTCCCTTTCCGCATTTCCAACACACCTTTCGAGGTTCTCCTGGGGATTTTGATCTCCCTCTAGATTTATATATCCCACTTATTTTTTTCTATTCTAGGACCTTCCTCATACATACAAGGAATATCCATTCTGGCCCTCCATATTTTTCCATTTCATCTCCTCCGACAATAAGGATGAGACAATTTCATCAAAACTTCAAGGTAGTTTTATTGGTACCTATTGCAACAACTAGACTATCCTGCGAATCTAGAAGAAAACACAACAAACTTATGCACTTATCTTCATATTAAATATTAATATCAAAAAAAAAAAATTGGCTTATGATAATTTTAAATGAATTCATATTTTCTCTCAAAGAGTTTCCATCATTCATCCTCAACTTATACAACATTTTTCATAGGAACAATTTGTTCATTGGAGACTTAGATTGGTAGAAATTCCCTACTTGTACCACAAAGTATTTTTTGTAGCTTCCCATGATACATTAAAAAATACTGAATCTGATATACACAACCATATTGTGCTCTTTTATTTCTGATCCAACTTCACCCAATATTCATTTGAAATTGCCATTGGTTTAGTAATCGGATCTATCGCAATCCAGAGATCTTTATCCACCAGTAGTTCCTCCATCTTGAGCTTCCACAACTCAAAACTCTAAACATTAAATTTCTCAATATATATCTTTCCAGTGCTTGCTATCTTATTTCAATGCAAGAATCGATCCCATAGATCTCCCATTGAGGAGGTTCTACCACATGCCCAAGAAAAACCCCTCAGTAGCAAAGGCATCCCCTTGAAGCTGAAACATATTTGATACTAAATTTAGGTTCTAACCTTGTATATAAACTACCTACAAATGAATTATTATAAAAAACTAAACAATAACGACAACATAAAAGATAAAAAAATACACATAGAGATTTTCCCCTAGATGCCAAAACTGGGACTACTAGATAGATTTTCATTATGTTCCTTTCAATGTTACAATACATATATATACATGTTGAAGAATTCATAAACCCGAATCCATTAACCATGTATTATAACATAACCATAGTTCCATTTAACGTATCTACAAAATAAAATGGACAAAAACCATCATGCCCAAAACCATGTGAAAGACCCATCAAGAAAACCATATGTACGTCTGCCCACCTGTGTGTGCAACTAGTATTGGAAATAATATAACACACACCCAATGATACCAGGGAAAAAGTTAGGAAATTTTTTGGATAATTACAATTCATTAAGACAACTTGACACTGGAATGAATTAATGTTACCTTTCACTTGGAATTAATTTGAAAGATTCCATGTTAAGAAAACTTATGGCATATATTCCTTGAAATTTAAAGTCTATTTTTTTGAACAAGTAGACACTTGTATTGCATATGTATCACGTCTAGTATATGTGTCAGTTTTGATATTTGTATGGCTCGATGTGTCAGTGTTGTGGTTTTCATGTTAGTCTCCCAGGGGAAGGGCTCACTCCAAAATTAGTTGGCTGATAAAACCTTTTCTTGTTGGTTAGCATTCTTATTTTGGTTGGCCACCTAAACCTTCTTAGTGGGAAATGTTCAAGCATGGCGAGTAGCATTCCAACATTTTATGAACCATATGAGATGTTTACATTCGTTCTATATCCTCGGCAAATTTTTCTGAAGCCTCCTCCTTAGTGTTTTCTGCATCACCATATACAGGTGAACTTACTATTACTTTTTTAATACCTTAGAATCCTACTATTTTTGTTTTGTACTTTACAATCATTTAAAATGCAATTTTTTCTTATAATGAAAACTTCATAATATCAGACCTCCTCAATCAAATATATAAAGCATAGGAATTAATAGAATGAAATTAGAAAGTTTTATATTAAAATTGATCACTGGTACCATTCATTTCTAAGATTCATATATAACTAATTTCATTTCTCAGATCACCTGTATGAATTTAAGAGCATTTTAAATCACTAAAAAACACACTATATTTGAAATCACTAATAAATATCTATATATATATATATATATATATATATATATATATATATATATATATATATATATATATATATATATATATATATATATATATATATATATATATATATATATATATATATATGATTTTTGAAGAGGTTATGAACCAGAAAAAATTATATTCCAGAGTTCTATAGATTCCAAAATTTTGGGTTGAAATTTTTACCAAAAATGCGTCCTTTTATCTTGGGTTGTGAGTTTATCTACTTTAAATTTTGATTCATAATTTCTTTGGTCGCTCCTCACCTATATCTGCATTGGAAACTATGGAGATGCAAAGTTCGTTAAATTACCAATGATTGGTGTGAAAAAGGCTAATACCAAGAATAGCTATAAAGTCATATCTATAGGGTTAATCCTTTCTGCAAATTATTAAAGGTGATTTCACCTTACCTAATGGAAAAATAACACTAAAAAGTGGAAAACCAATGAAGTATTACGATTGTGATTTAGCTTTAAACAATTTTATGAAGTAAAAAAAAATGGTTTAATTAATGGAACTCCATGTACCATTACAAATTACCAACATAGCTACCTCTTAAGAAACATGGTGTTACATCCAAAACCAAAATTTCATTCTGCTAGAACCCAAAAAATTTGCATGGAAATGCAAAGCTAGATGGCATTCCAAACCCCACTTATCATGAAGTGCCTATGACCCCGTCCACTTCTATGGACATAGGCCAAACTATTCTAAATGAAAATATTCCTTGGAAGGTAATAATGTCTTTGTATTATGTCTAAAGTTGAATACAATCTTATGTAAAAGAGTAACACACTATATCGCATATTCATTATGGCATAATATTCTCCTGTACCCATTTATTATATTAAGAGGTGTTATTTTGGAGAATTATATTATCTCACATTGAATATGTGAGAGTAATTCCTCTACATATCTCAGTATATAATAGGTTCAAGGGGGATTTTTTGAAAATCATCACATCTCATCTTGTGCTCATACTATCATATGTATCAGGTTATTTGTAGTTTCTCTCTTTGTAAGATTGCAGGAAATTTTTGGAGATAATAGAAGACAACCTTCACGTGGACGTAGCCCAATTGGATGAACCACATATATATGTTGTATTCTTTTTCCTTGTTCTCTTTATCTTCTTATTTATATGTTGGTATGTTGTTGGTTTCTTAGATCGATAGCTAGTTTAGTAGATCTAATATTCTCACAAAAATAACTAGTTAACTCGCACATGAAGAGTTTACTGTATTTAAAGAGTCAATTAACTAAGAATTTAATCAAGTCGATTTATGTGATAAATGAATTTGGTATGTGTGTGCATGTCAAGTTATATTAGGTTAGTCATTAGTTGAAATGGTTAAATATGCTTCACCGAGTTCATTTTTATTAATAATGTTAGTGTGATCAATAAAATATCCACAACTCCTATGTGTTTCGTGTGTGAATTATTTGTGTTAGTTTGAGTCTTATATCCTCTTCCTTTCCAAAAAATTGGGATCAGAGTTGAGGAAGGAACAAAAGATCCATGGAGGTTGTAAGGACAGTGAGAAGAAGGCCAAGAGAGGAAGGTTGACAATTGTTTTTGCAAAATCATCAGACTGTTAAGAATTGTATAGGTTTACACGTTCTTAATACAAAAACTATGCAAATTATGCACTTTCTTAGCTCAAAAACTTCACAAATATCATGAAACATACAATATTCCAAAAAACAAGTTTTTGTGCGCAGCTTTTTATGTTCCTTGGGTTCACAATTAGGGTGAGTTTATTGAAGCTAAAAAAAAAATCATAACGAAAAAGGCCAACAACCGTGAGAAAAAATCAATGACAATTGGTTAGTGGATTTGGTTTACTCCCGCAAGTTTAAGTTTAATTCAAGAGAGTGGCTTTATAAAAGGGTTTTTAAAAGTCACATGGGTCATTCATTTTATAAACCATTTTAAAAGTGGATTTTACAAAAGGAACTTTTATAAAACGAGTTTATATAAAAGGTTATATATATATATATATATATATATATATATATATATATATATATATATATATTAAAATTTATTATATATAAAAAAATAGATATAAATAATAAGGTTTTATTGAAAGGGAATAATTTTTTTGAGAAGAGCTTTGCAAAGCTCATAAAAGGAGAAATTTAGGGTTTCATAAAAGGAGAATATTTTTTTTGGAAGAAAGATGGCAACATCAATTTTCTAGCACAAATTCCTTCTTTTATACATAAGGATTATGATATGTGGGCCATTGATTTGGAGGCCATGTTGAAAACCCATGATTTTTGGGATCATGTGAACTTTGGGTTTGCAAAAGATCATAGTGAAGAAGAAGAACAAGCTCTCACTAATGCATAGATGGAACAATGGAAGAAAGAAAAATGAATAATTTACAAGCATTTCTTCTTATCCAGCAAGGATTCGACTCAGAAATGTTCTAGAGGATTATGATCACATCCTTAGCAAAGGAAGTATGGGAAACTTTGGAAAAAAGATACAAAGGTATGGCCAAAGTGAATATTGTTAATTTGCGAAATACTATGAGATATTTTGAAATTCTGTAGATGAAGGAGACAAAGGACATCAATTATTTCATGAATCGGGTCATGTCTATCGTAAATGAGTTAAAAAATTATTGTGAAGATATTAAAGATCAAATATTGATTGAGAAGGTCCTTAGATCTTTGTCTACCAATTTTGATGTTGTGGTAGCAACCATAAAAGAATCCAAGAATTTGGAAACACTGATAGTTGATGAGTTGATGGGATCACTTTTATCACATGAAGCAAGGATAGATAGAAATAAAGATTCCACTTTAGAAACTACTTTCAAAATGCATGTTTCTATTTCAAAAGGTTGAGGCATAGGTATAAGGAGAGACAGAGGATGAGGTAGAAGATATGGTGGTCAAAGAGATGGTATAGAAGATCATGAACATGAAAGTGGAAGAAACAATAGAGGCTTAAAGAAAAATCAAAGGATCGACAAATTAAAGGTGAGATTTTATTATTGAAATAAATGTGGTCATTATGCATGTGATTGTAGAAATAATATAGCTAATTAAGGAAACCAGAGAGATAATGTTAGTACTTAGAATAATGACTCCATGTTCCTAGCTTGGCATACCATGCATTAACCTTCTAATAAAGTGTGGCTATTAGACAGTGATTGCAGTAACCACATGACAGGAAACAATAATTTGGTTCCAAATTAGGATCAATCTGTGAAGGCGGAGATAAAGTTGGGTAGTGAAAAGACTATGGATCTATATGGAAAAGGAGTGGTCAAAATTTTGAGCAAACAGGGGGAGCCAAAGAGAATATCAGAGGTAAATTATGTTCCTTATCTCAAACGCAATTTGATAATTGTTAGTTAATTGACACAGAAATGATATATAGTTATCCTTCAAGGAAAAGAGTGTGTTATTTATGACAATACCCCAAGCAAGCAGTTGATAGAAAAGGTGCAGCTAGCAAGGAAAAAAATATTTCCTCTAATCATGATTTATAGTGATCAGGTCAATTCCTTTATAGTTTCATGTTCTAATGATTATTGCTTATGAAACTTTCGGTTTGGACACTTGCAATTTTCTGGTTTAAGATTGTTGCAACAGAAATAGATTGTTAGAGGATACCTCCCAACAATGAACCTGATAGTACTTGTAAGTGTTTCATATTAGGAAAGGAACACTGTGAAAATTTTCCAAAGAGAATTGCATAAAGAGCAAGACAACGTCTTAAGCTAGTGCATACAGACTTGTGTGGACCTATGAAGAAATAGTCAATTAGTGGAAGTTGTTACTTCCTCAATTTTATTGATGAATATAGTAGAAAGACTTGAGTTTACTTATTAAATAAGAACCCTGAAACTTTCTCAAAATTCAAATAATCAAATTCCATAGCATAGAACCAAAGTAATCAATAGATGAAGATATTAAGGTTAGATTATGGTGGAGAATATGATTCAAAGCCATTCCATGATTATTGCAAACAACATGGAATGAGAAGATGGTTTACAACTAGGTAAACATCGCAAAAGAATGTTGTAGCATATAAATCAAGAGAACCATTTTGAATATGAAATGGAGCATGCTGAAAGGAACAAACGTGTCTAATGAGTATTGGGAAGAAGTAGTTGCATGTGTTTTTTATGTGATAAAAAAATCCTCTACAAAGAGTGTGATCAACCTCCCATAAGAAGCATGGTCAACTATGTTATGTAGCATATCTCATCTAAGAGTTTTTGGATGTGTAGCCTATGCACATGTACCTAAGCATATAATAGAAAAACTAGATGATAAAAGTGAGAAATGAAAATTTACCATTTATAGCGAGTAGTCAAAAGCTTACAAGTTGTATAACCCTGTCACCAAGAACACCATACTTAACAGAGATGTTGTTTTCAAAGATCAAGAGTCATGGAATGAAATTGTAGACAAAAAAGTTTATGTACAGGCACCATTGATGGAAGAGGATGATGTAGTAGATAAGGAGAAACAATATTAAATAGAGAAGACATGAAACAAATTCACACCAACAAGGAATCCAAGATTTTCTGAGCAGCATGGAACTTCAAGCATATCAACAGACCAAAATTCTCCAAGTAGTCAATCAAGTAATGAATCAAGAAATGGTAAGAGAAATATGAGAATTATAAATGATATTTATGATGATTTGGATGTTAGTTCAAATTTTCATCATTATCATTCCAAACTTCTTCATTTGAATAAGAAATCAGAGATGAAAATGGGGTGCAAGCCATGGATGAAGAAATTGAAGCTATTGAAAAGAATGATACATGGGTTTTGGTTAATTCTCCAAAGGATAAAAACCTCATTGGTGTGAAGTGGGTTTACAAGACAAAGTTGAATGAGAAAGGTAAAATTGATGTATTTAAATAAAGACTTTTAGCAAAAGTATTCTCGCATCAACTGTGAATAGACTTTGGAGAAACGTTTTCTCTAGTAGAAAAATTAGATATTGTAAGAGAATTTCTAGCCAAAATAGCTTAGAACAAGTGGAGAGTATATTAGATGGATGTGAAACCAGCCTTCTTGAATGGAATTCTAGAAGAAGAGATTTATGTGTAGAAACCACTGGGTTATGAAGTTGAAGGTAAAGAAGATAAAGTGTACAGGTTGAAAAAATCAGTCTATGGACTTAAGCTAGCACCTAGATCATGGTAGAGAATAATTGACAGCTACATGATTAAGAATGGATTTTGTAGAAGCATTATTGATTCTACCTTGTACACAAAGGTAAATGAGCGTGGACGGATTTTGATTGTTTGCTTATATGTTGATGACGTTCTCTTTATAGGTGATCTTGAGTTAGATGAATTTAAAGCAACCGTGATGAAATAATTTG
Organism: Pinus albicaulis; assembly: GCA_034641835.2. Taxonomy (NCBI): domain Eukaryota; kingdom Viridiplantae; phylum Streptophyta; class Pinopsida; order Pinales; family Pinaceae; genus Pinus; species Pinus albicaulis. The sequence goes on from CM076569.1 coordinate 915,332,519, forward strand.
ATATGATAGATCTTGGTCTCATGATATATTCTCTTGGCATAGAATTTGAGAAATCTAAAAAAATGAATTTTTATTTGTCAAAATAAATATGAAAGATATTTGTTGAAAATATTGAGGATGGAGAATTTCAAACTTGTCCCTACACCAGTTGCAATAGGTACAAAGTTGAGAAAGGATGATGAGGGATTAGATGTCAATCCAACTCTATTCAAAAGACTAGTTGGTAGCCTCATGTATCTCACAACTACAAAATGAAATATTATGCAAGGAGTGAGTTTTATTTCTAGATTTATGGAGAGTCCAAAAGAAACACATTGCAGTGTAGGAAAAATAATTTTGAGATACATCGTAGGAACTAGATATTGCGGCATAATGTATGCAAGTACATAAAGAAATGTTTTATTAGATTTATAAATAGTGATTTTGCAGGTAGTTTGGATGATAGGAAGAGCACTTCTAGCTATGTGTTCCATCTTGGTTCAGGTGTGATTTCATGGGAATTGAAGAAGAATCCTATTGTTACACTATCATGAGCAAAGGTAGAGGATACAACAAAGGTAGAGGATATAAGACACAAAAAATCCTCCATTTCCCGAACGATATATAATTCAAACCCCATTCATTTTGAACTATTGACATTATTTTCATGGCCTTGGAAAGGTTAAAACCTATAAGAGGGGCACATGTTTTATCCCCTCTCACCACTATTGTGCGTAGATATCTATTCTTTTGACCTTTATCTTATGTTGAGATTCCTATCCATATTAAATAATGAACCCACCGAAGAAGCCCAATGTTGTAACCATAACTTTAACTGGTGACTAGTTTATTAAGATCTGAAACTAAATTAATGTCAATGGGGTGAATAAGAGCATAACCTAAACATTCCTAAAATTGACTAAAATTACCTAAACAATGATGAAACTCAAATGGAATACATTATATTAGAAAAATAGAGAATGTATCTATGAATGCCTACAAAGGTAAACATAATATGTATACATCCATCCTTTTAATACAACAATCGAATGCTTGCACATGTTTACACAATTTGTACAACCAATCTTCTAAGAATATAACAAGATAAAATATATATATAAAACAAAAACACATAAAAATTTTCTTCGACAAATCACATTGGATATTTTTTTAAGGGGAGTTTTGAATATATACCCTAGAGACTATACTGTCTCATACACCTACAAGATTAGAAAGAAAATATGAGCGAATATCAGAAAATGTTAACAAAATGTGTAAAGATCTGCATGAATACCTTTAGTAGAAGAAGGAAGAAGAAAAAAAGGAGTTTTATACCAATGGTTTTCTTATACTGAAATGCTCTCAGGGCAGGCCAAAAAATATCCCTCATTTTCTTCCACACGCATACAAGCATAATTTTGTACCAAAAACACCCCCTCACACAAGACCTTGATGCAAATAGAAAACACTTGTTGGGTCTAATTGTTCCTTCATAGGGGTAGGGTAGAGCCCCACGTAGTAGTGTTTCCTGGGACTGTATTCCCTAAAAATCCAGGGTGATCTGTTTCTCTTCGCGTCTTTGTCTGGAAACATGGTAAAACGCAATATGTGAATTAAAAGAAAATAACAGTTCTCGGTATATAGTAAATAATATTGTTGTGTAACTTCTTTCAAAAGACCCCATCGTTGACCGTTCTACCCGCAATCAAATTAATAGGTTACACATCAACGTATATGAACGACAATGCATGTCTCTCTCTCGTTCATCATTCTTTACTACCTTCCAACATTTAAAAGAAACCCTAAAAGCATTTGTATTTTGTTTTTGGTTTTCTGCATGCATTTTTGAGCATGTGCTTATAAATTCCACTTGTCTTCAACCATAGAAACATTGCCATTTGGGTTCCCAATTTGGGAAGGTGAAGACATTTAACTAGACATGTGGCAATAAAATAGTTCAGTAATGCCAAATTTAATAATTAAAGAACCAAAGACAAGTATCTATGTTGCAAGGATAGCGTTGCTTATTTTTCGTACCATACGATATTCTTACAATATTTATTGTTATAAGGTTTATATGTGGTGTTCACCACTTTATGGCTGAATGTTTGGTCTATTAACTCCATAAAGGAGAAAAAAATAATAAGGATTTTACAACTAGTTGAACGGTAATGTTCGAGTGCATACTAGAAAGGCTAGGGCGAGTAGGAGCACAAAGGATGGCTAGGAAGGGACAACCAATTGGATATGAAAGCAGGTGGTGTAGGGTCCAGTGAAGCTCTCCCAATTATCCTCCTATTTTTTCTTATTTTTCATTCATTTATGAAGGGCCTTCTTGTTAACAGAAAAACTGCACAAAGTTCCATTTCCTTTTCACAGGTTGGACTAGACTGGAATTCAATGCAAGGATATTTTACTATAGTCCAATATTAAATATATGCTGGCATGGGCCAATCCCTTGGGATAAACAACCCTTGATCCTATAACAATTTCGAGTAAAGGCACTGCAATTGAACATTTCCAGTAAAGGGCACTGCGCTTGAACATATTGGCAGGGACTTGTTGCCTCAAGCCACCCTTGTTTACGTAATGAAAAGTGCATGCCCGCTTTCAATTAAGTGAGAGTTTTGAGAAAAACCTTTCTCATTTCATTAAATATATTTTAAAATATCCTTTAAATAATGAATTTAAATTAGGATAAAACGCTTATTTTATATATATATATATATATATGAATATGAGTTTTTAGAAAAACCTATAAACTTTCATATAAGATATTTTAATATATTATTTATATTATGAATTTTTATTAATATATATATATATATATATATATATATATATATATATATATATCTTAAGTTTTCCTATAAATTAATATAAATCTATATTAATATATCTTTTACAATTTTCTTCCTTATTCTCATAATTAACTATTTTAATTTTTTTATAATTTATTTCCAATTTATTTAATTATTATAATTTTTTTTTAATAATTTAAATTTTGATTATTTATACATATATAGATATACATATACATATATATCTATATTTCATAATAAAAGAAACCAATAGCTTTTCCTATCAACTTTTCATGGTAGAAAACCAACACTTTTGTCCCTATCATAAGTTAGTTGTAGCAAATTTTTAATCTCTTCTAAAATTATTAGGAAGTTTTAATGATTTTTCATTTATATATATATATATATATATATATATATATATATGAAAATGATTATTTATTTATTTAATAGAGAATAACTGCATTTAAAATATAAATAAAAAATTATTAAAAAATAATGAAATTCTAAATAATAATATATATTTAAATACATATTTTTAATTATTATTTACATATTTAATGCCAATATATAATAATGTATAACAAAAGAGAAATTTGAATTTTAAAAAGGTATCTTTATATGATTTTAAATAAAATAAGTATATGTTGTGTTTGGTGTGTCTTTCTGATCATGAATATGTGCATCTGGCATGACATTATTGATTGATATGATTTTATTGATATTGATGTGTTAAGTGAGGTGAAACTTTGTAGCTCACTTTACATCACATATTTTCAACAATAAGCCAAGATGATATTCCATATTATGAACTTGATTTTTTTAAAACCAAACAATTATGTGTGTATGTAGTAGCACATAAGAAGACAATAAGGTCTAAAGAGAGGAAGGTCAAAGACCACATAAAAAACAAAGGATGGTACAATGTACAATTGAAGGACCAAAGAATGAATAATAGAATAGTGTGGTATAGCTTTGATTCATGACCACATGGATATGAAGAGGAAAGATAAATTAAGAATTTGGGAGGGTTAGACTCTCCTCACTGGATGGAAGCATTAAGGACTTATCATGTTGAAAATGAGAGTCTCATTAGGGCATAAGAGAAACACATAGAATCCAATGCAACGATATTTCAAAGCCTATCATACCTACAAGTGAGAGGCAACATGATTTGGGGATCAACCATAGGGACATGCAAAGTCCTTTTAGTCAATAAGAAAGAAATAATCGGGAAAATGAGAGTAGATCTAAAAAGAGGCATAGGTTGTCTGGTGATGGCATTGTGAAATGAGGCACTATGCTAATTACTCCTCAAAAGAATTTAAGGACCCATGAACAACAATATAAGAATTATTATAAAATGCCACATCATCATAATTACTAGCATCAGTATGGGAGGAGATGGGAGAGAGAATATGTAATGAAGCTTTTTAAGAAGGCCAAGATTCCTACATTTGATGGCGAAATAAAGAAATTAGAGGATGCAGAATCGTGGCTACTATGAATGGGAAAATTCTTCCAAATTCACAACTATTTAGAAAACATGAAAGGAAAGATAGCTACTTTCAACCTAAAAGGAGGAGTTTACATCTAGTGGGAATACTTTAAAATGTAAAGGGAATAAGTGAAAATGAGTTGTCCTATCAGGAATTTGAGGAATATTTAAGGAACAAGTATCTATGTGAGAGATACTTTGAAAACAAGCCAAAGGACTTATATTAGCTCTTATTGGCTTAAATGAGAGATAATGAGTATACCACCAAATTTGTAGAGCTACTAAGGTATGTTCCATACCTGAAGGAAGAGAAAGCAACATTTATAAGGTATGTTAATGGACTACCACAATCATTCAAGTATAGAATTTATTTCGAAGATACCCTGACATTAGAGAATGAAATTTGGAAGTTGAATCATTGTTATAATGACTGTAGGTGCATACTTGAATATAAGTCAAACTGGGAATTTAAAATAAATTCTATGTTAAAAGGTAATAGGAAAAAAGGAACCAACAGAATGAATATGACTCTTATTAAACAAGAACACCAATAGAGGTCCAACACTACCATTAGATCCCACTCTACTCAATGAGAAGCCACGATTTATGAGAAGGGTCGATATAAGCGTTAGAATTATGGAGGGCATAACTTAATGAAACATTTCCCATGGCACAAGCACACTGGCCCAAGAGTGTATAATTCACAAGAGGTAGAGAGAGTCATCAACATGGCTCACAATATTCTGAAAATTGATGTAAGAGTCAATAATCATCAAAGTGATCACTAGTAAATTATTATGGTGATGGAATTTATGCCTTGTGACCAAAACATTTCAACTTTCACTGAACCTGGTTCAAATTTTAGTTAAATAAGTCCAATATTGTTGAGAAATGTGCACTAAAGAAGAAAGCACCCAATGACACTTTTTTCATTCAACTAGCCATGAGGACAAAAAGAAGAATTGAGCATTGGGTGATGGTTTTCCTAATTGTATTGGATTGGATACCAAATATTACAAACCTCAATGTGATACCATTGGAAGAATGTAGCATAATATTGGGTATGTACAGGTTGTACCTGTGTCGAACCAAGGTATATTATTTTAAGAATATCATCAAATACCTTAATGAAGCTATAGAGCATAGAGTATTGTATGAAAATATAAAACCAACTTTGGTGAGATTAATTTGGTCTATGCAAGATAAAAGAAGCTGCAAAAAGGGATGTATTTAATTTTTTGTGAAAATATCTAGAAGAGTTGAAGCTAATTGTAGCATTGGGAATGATGACACTACTGTTCTAAGGATTTTCCCTATTTTAAAACAATTCTCAAATGTTTCTCCTAAGGAAATTATTTGGTTTTCTTCTCATAGAGAGGTGGGTTTATTTATTAAAATAATCTCACGAGTAACCCCAACATATAATCCATTATATAGAATAAGAACTCCATAATTATTTAGGTTGAAGATATATCTCAAGGAGATGATGGACAAGGGTTACATAAGGACAAGTGTGTCTCCATGGGGAGCAACATTTTTTTCCATGATGAAGAAGGATGACACACTCAGGAAATGAATTAAATATACATAACAGGACAAGGTAACAATCAAGAATAGATATCCCTTACCATGCATTGATGATATATTCAACTAGTTAAAATAAGTATAAGTTCTATCTGAGATTAATATGAGATTAGGTACATTAAGGAAAAGGATATCCATAAAAAAACCTTCAAAATGGGATATGGGAATTACAAGTTTGTGGTAGTTCCCTTTGGTCTTACTAATTCCCCACTAACTTTCATATCCTTCTTCAATAGTGTGTTATGGCCCTATATGCAAAAATTTGCAGTTTTTTTGGCGATGACATTTTGGTCTATTCAAATACCAAGGAGGAACATGAAGAGATTTTTTCCATAGTACTATAATTTCTAAGAGATAAAATGCTTATTCAAATCTTAGTAAATGTGTCTTCTTTTAGTCATAAATCCATTACTTGTGACACAATGTCTCAAATGAGGGGAGATAAAATATTAAGGCCATCATGCAACAACCAACATCTAAGAATGTGGTTGTAGTGAGGTCCTTGATGGGACTGGAAATCCATAAAATAAGGTTGTTATAGAACTTACTTAATATTTACCACTAAATTACTACATTACAAACGAAAGGGAAGAAGTTTTAGTGGGAAATTTATTGTGTTGTAATCTTGGATCAATTGAAGTGGTTGTTAGTTAATGCACTAGGTCTACAAATTGCAGACCCATAGAAGGATTTTGTGGTGTGAAGAAATTCCTACAAGAAGGTACTTGATAGATTCTTCATGAAAGAAGGCCAAGTGGTCTATTATGAATCACATAAACTAAATGAACATGAGAAAAATTGTTAAGTCCCTATATTACTAGTATAGTCCCTCATTGTTCTTAGTGTAACCCCCTTATTGTTATTGTTGTACCCTTGTAACCCCAATATTGTTATTATTGTGCCCTCACATTATTATTATTAGGCGGGCTAGGATTGTATTGTGGCCCCATGGACTCCTATTTATAGAAGGAGGTTTTGCCATTTGTATCATCCAAGAATTTTTCATTTATGTAATGTAAACGAGGTGGCCCCCTCTAAGTGGCTTATTTATAAGGCGTTGATCTCTCTTTTATTCTATTTATGGAGATGGTTTCATAAAATTTGGTACCAGAGCCTTTGGATTCTAGGGTTTCACTGCTCCATACAGGTCATCGTGGAATTTTCGCTATAACCGTTTTCCTGCAAAGATTCAGAAGCTGAAATTTTTACATAGCAAATTTGAAAGCCTAAGGAACGTCCTGTAAAAAATTCATAACTTGGTTCACAATATTCTCAGAGATAGGATCTGTGGAAGTTAGGGTTTTTTTAGCTTCCCGAATTTCATCTCAAAGAGGTAACCATGGGAAAATCATCATAAATCTCTCTCTGAGCGTCGTATTTGAATTCTGTCAAAAGTGGCTACAATTACATGGATTTTGATTTACTTTTTAGCAATTTCAAAATGTAAGGAGGAATCAGTGACACATGGCACGTAGTATAAGTTGGCTCTAGTGAACGAGTCCATAATTAGGTCATTGTGGGAGATTGGGCATAACTTTGCCTTGAAGAATCGAAATCAAGTTAGACCTATGGAATTTAAAAGAATGTTCATAGAGATAATATAAGGCTGAATTTCATATATTGAAGATCTAAAATCACAGAGATAATTCAGTTTCAATATCGAGCTCCTCAAAAGCAAGAAAAAGGTGTGTATTTATTTTTTTGAATTTCATAAGGCTTGTGTGAAAAAATATTTTGAGGTGATTCCAAGGGTATAATGAACCATAAATATTAGTATTGGGTTCTAAAATGACACCTAAATAGAATTCAACACCCATTAAGCCTTCAGAAGGCTTAACTATGACTCATGAATAGGAAGAAGTGTAACATGACATATCAAAATTACAAGAGCAAGTGCACCGAATTTCGCTCTCGCAAAGAGAAACAAAAAATGAAATCAAAGTTTCGAGGAAAGGCATGGAATCTAAGATGGATGGTTTGAAGAAAGTTGTGGAAGCTAAGAAGGATGGCATGGAAGCTGGCATGGAAGCTAAGATGGATGACATGGAAGCTAAGATCGATGAAAAAATGAAATACAACATGGAAGACATGAAGAGTGATCTAAATTCAAACATGGAAGGTTTGATGACAAGGTTAATACAAGAAATGATTCCTAATGTCAGAAATATAGTAGAGGAAACTCATGACGAGAACAAAATAAAAGTTAATCATGATTTCATAAACTCTAATGTTGGATTTAAGAACCACCATATTCCAAATATGGATATGAGGAATTTTGATGAAAAGGATCCTGTAACATGGATACTACAGATGGAGAAATATTTTGATCTCAATAATGTGCAAAACACATAAAAGGCACGCATTGCAAATTTACATTTAGAACAAAATACATTTGTATGGTATCTATGGATTTTATCCCATACAAAAATTGTCACTTGGTCAATTTTTACGGAGGAAATGATAGAACATTATGAAGTTACAAATAGAAATAGCTTCTTTATCCAATTGATAAATATCAAACAAAAGGGTTTAGTAGTGGAGCACATTGAAAACTTCCAAAAATCGAATACAAGTGTAACTGATATTGGAGAGGAACAAAGGATTGATGTCTTCATAGGGACTTTAAAGGATAACATCCAACATGAAGTTCACGTTTGGGAACCTGATTCATTGGAGAAGGAATTCAGGTTGGCAAGAAAAATTGATTGTAAAATTATGGCGACAAGGAAGACTACCACTCACGTATATAAATATGGAAGTATTGCTACTCCTAAACTTCCAAAACCTACAAGGTTAATGCCACAACAATTGGAAGAAAAAAGAGCAAAAGGGCTTCGCTATATTTGTGATAACAAATCCATTGAAGGCCATAAGTGTTCTGAGAAGAAACTATTTTACATAGATTGTGAAGAGGAGGAAGAAAATGAATAAGAAACTTCAAAATAAGACCAGGAACCAACCCTAGAAGAAGAAGAAATGAGTCTCACCATATCGTGTAATGCATTGGAGGTAATTACCACTCCACAAACTCTCAAGATAGAAGGACATATCAAGAAGAAAAATGTAATAGTGTTTATTTATTTGGTTAGTACCCATAATTTTATTCATTGTATGGTAGCCAAGGAATTAAATTGTTTCCTATACCCAGCACCAAAATGTCAAGTGATTATTGCAAATGGAGGAACTATAAATTGGTGTAGAAAATGCCATATTATCAAGCTAGCTATGGGGGAATATTTATTGAATATTCCAATTCTTTCCATTCCAATCGGAGGTGTTGATGTTGTACAAGGAGTACAATGGTTACAATCTTTGGGGATAGAAGCTTTTAATTTTCAAGAAATTTTCTTGTAATTTTTTTTGGAAGGAAAGGAAATCAAATTAGGGGGTATCACAGGGAATCCATGAAATATAATAAGCTCTAATTTCATGAAAAAGCTTCTGAAAAAATAACAGCGAAGCGTAGTTGCATAATTATGCTCACTAGAAATTCCAACATCAAAATCATATATTTCTCCAGATCTTCAAAAAGTCTTGGAAAATCATTCCAAGGTGTTTGAAACTTTGAAAGGACTCCCACCTATTTGTGATCATGATCATGTTATTCATTTCATTCCAGGAACTGTTCCTCCAAACATTAGGCCTTAAAAATATCCTTATGTCCAAAACAACGAAATTGAATGTATGATTGAAGAAATGTTAGAGGCTAGTATAATTCAACCTATTCAAAGTTCTTTATTTGCTCTAGTAGTATTGGTGCACAAGAAGGATGGATCATGGAACATGCGTCCGAATTATAAGGAGATCAGTAAGCTCACTATTAAAGATATGTTTCCCATTCCTGTGATTAATGAATTATTGGATGAATTACATGGAGCAATTTATTTTACCAAGTTGAATCTTTGTTCAGGATATCATCAAATTAGAATGAAGACTGAATATATTCTGAAAACAACATTTCAAACTCATGAGGTTCATTATGAATTTTTGGTCATGCCTTTTGGCCTTACCAATGCACCTTCTAAATTTCAATGGTTGATTAATTCCATTTTCAAACCCTTCCTTAGAAAATTTGTGCTAGTATTTTTTGATGAAATAGTAATCTACAACAGGTCTTTGAAGAATCACGTTCAACATGTTGACAGGGTGCTCAAACTATTGGAGGAGAAACAATTATATGCAAAAACATCCAAATGTTTCTTTGGAGTACAAGAGGTGGAATATATGGGTCATATTGTATCTCATGATGGTGCTAAGGTAGACCCTAACAAAATTAAATCCATTAAGTAATGGAAAGTCCCCACAACCATAAAAAATTTGTGCATATTTCTCAGGTTAACAGGGTATTATTGCAATTTTGTTAAGAATTATGGGAGAATAGCAGCACCTATAACAACATTATTGAATAAAGATGAATTTTCATGGACTCCTAAACCAACTAAGGCCTTTGAACATCTTAAAGAAGCAATGTGCCTAGCACCATTCTAAGCTACGCTAGAATTCACAAAAACCTTTATTGTGGAATGTGATGCCTTAGGAAATGGAATTGGTGTTGTTTTAATGCGAAGGAAGACCCATTTCTTTTGTAAGTTGTCAAGTCAAAGGAATGTATTTACAAAAATCTATTTATGAGAAGGAAATTTTGGAAATACTACATGAAATAAAGAAATGGAAACCTTACCTAATGGGAATACACTTGAAGGTAAAAATTGATCATGATAGTCTTAAATTTTTTTTGGAAAAAAGACTATCTTTAGAAAGGAAGTAAAAATGGGTCACAAAGATTTTGGGTTATGACTTTGAAATCATCTACAAAAAAGGGAAGCTAAATGTTGTTGTAGATGCACTTTGAAGAAAGGATGAAGAGATGACAGCATTTCTTTGTGCCATTTCTGTTATCCAACCAAATTGGCTAACTGAAGCAAGGGATAAATGAAAGAAGGACAAAGAAGCGTCGACACTCATTCAAAAGTTGCAGAAATATCCTAGTACATTTGATACATTTAGTTGGAAAAATGAGTCCTTATGGTACAAAGATCGCTTATATATTCGCTAGAATTCCGAACTAAAACAAAATATTCTCTTAGAATTACACACTTCTCCTTTAGGAGGATACTCTGGAATTTTAAAAACTTACCATAGGGTGAAGAAAGATTTTTTTTTAATGCCCTTAAGTCTAATATTCAAAATTTTTTGGTGGAATGTTTGTTTTTCCAGCAAAATAAAAGTTAGACAATTAAGACCTCGGGTCTTCTACAACATTTATCCATTCCAAGTCAATGTTGGGAGGAGATTTCAATGGATTTTATCATAGGTTTACCTAAGTACGAATGTAAGAGTTTCATCATGGTGGTAGTTGATATACTTACAAAGTATGCACACTTGCTACTGCATTATCTCATCCATTTAAAGCAAGTACAGTTGCTACTGCATTTATGGAAACAATTCAAAAGCTACATGGAAACCCGAAGTTTATTGTAAGTGATAGAGATCTCATTTTTACTGGAAATTTTTGAATGAAATTATTTTCTTGTTTGGGTACTCAACTAGCTCATAGCTCATCTTATCATCCTCAATCTGATGGTCAAACTTAGATAGTAATGTTTGGAAGTATATCTTCATTGTTTTGTACCTTAAGAAATCACAATGGGTCAAGTGGTTCCCTGTTGATGAATGGTGGTATAAAACTTCTTTCCACACCGGGGAAAAAATGACCCCATTTATGGAAGTTTATTGATATCTTCCATCGTCCATCACATCTTCTTTAAGAGAAAATTATAAGGTTCAAGAAGTGGAAGATCACATCAAGTATCAACAAGAAGTTCTCCAACTCTTAAAGGATAACCTAAATTTGGCACAAAATCGAATGAAACAACAGGAAGATCAACATCATGGCAAGATAGGTTTTAATGTAAGAGACTGGGTATTTTTAGGATGACAACCATACAAAAAAATTTCCCTCAAGCAAGCTAAGAAGGATAATAAATTATCACCAAAGTACTATGGTCCTTACAAGGTGTTGCAAAATATTGGTACTATGGCATACAAATTGGAGCTTACCGCTTCTTCGCGAGTGCATCCAATTTTCCATGTTTCATGCTTAAATAAGGTTATAGGGGACAAAATTATAGTTAGAACAATATTCCCAGAACCTAATGAGGAAGGAAAAATCATATTGGAACCTAAAGCAATCACGGAAACAAGAACTCGACAACTACGAAATAGATCGATTTTAGAGTATCTCATCAAATGGAAGAACTTAACCACTGCAGATACTACATGGGAGGATGAGAATTTTATGCAGAAGCACCCAGAGCTACTCAAGCATTGAGGACAACACTTTTTTTAAGGTGAGGGGCATGTTAGGTCCCTATATTACTAGTATAGTCCCTTATTGTTCTAAATGTAACCCCCTTGTTGTTATTGTTGTACCCCTGTAACCCCAATATTTTTATTATTGTGAACTTACATTATTATTTTTAGGTTATCCAGGATTATATTGTTGCCCCATGGACTTCTATATATAGACGCAGGTTTTGTCCTTTGTATCATCCAAGAATTGTTCATTTATGTAATGTAAAGGAGGTTGCCCCCTCAAAGTGGCTTATTTCTAAGGCATTAATATCTCTTTTACTATATTTTTGGAGTTAGTTTCATAAAAAAAACTATGTAACTCATGATTTGGAATTAGTTTTCATAATCCATCCATTGAAAATGTGGCAATACTACACCTTTGGTAGAAGGTACAGTCTAATGACTAGTTATGGAGGGATGAAATATTTGTTTTAATATCACAAGCTGAATTGAAGGCAAGATAGATGGTTGGCCACACTCAGTGAATTCAATTTTAAAATAAAATATTTTAAGGGTAAAATATAAAAAAGTGTTTGACACACTTAATAGGAGAGTGTAAATTAAATACTTAACAATTATATGTTACTATTGAATAAAAATTTAAGGAAGGATGAGAAATTTTAGGAAATAAGATGAAAAATATTAACAGTTAAAAGAGAAATTACAAGTAGCATGTGAAGGTGAAAAGGATATGTAATATCACCTTATAAATGATGGGTTGATTAGATTCAAGAATTGAATCTATGTCTCAAATGAAGTTGACTTGAATAATCTCATGCCAAATGATAATGACTTGACGAAGTTCATACTAAAATAGTTTCATATAAAATATATTTTAATCATCTGGGTTATCAAAATAGTCCATGAGGCATCGAGAAATTCTATTTTTTTCCTGATTGGAAAAGAGAGATGGTTGATTTCATCTCTAAGTGCATAAAATTCCACCAAGTAAAGATTGATTTCAAGCACCCAAATGACTTGTTCCATCTTATTCCCTTTCTAAAATGGATATGGGAAGTGATTTCCATGGAATTTATTTCATGTATGCCAAATAATTCTAAACAACATGATGCAATAATGGTAGAGGTTGAAAAATTGAGCAATGTGGCCCACTCGTAATTGTTAAGTCTACTAATTCAACTACTGGAGTGGCTCAAATTTTCATAAAGGGAGTTGTGAGTTTTCATGGAGTTGCTATGAATACTATCTCAAAGAAAGATGCCAAGTTCAATTTAAAGTACTTAAGAGATTTATTTTCAGGATTTGGAGCTAATTTTTAACTTAGCACAACCTACCATCCACAAATTGACAGGAAAACCTAAAGAACTAAGAAAATCCTTGAGGACATGTTAAGTGTGTATGTAATGCACCAACCGAGGAAATATCAAGACTACCTTCCAACTATAGATTTCTAATACACTAATGGGTATCAATAATTGTTGAATATGATCCCATTTGAATCACTTTATGGGAGAAATTGTAATACTCCTATCAGCTACAATGATCCAATGAATACGGTTCTTATTGGGCTTGATATGTTGAAGGAGATGGAATAGTAAATTTGTGTTATTAAGTGGAACATTAAGGTGGAATAATATATAAAAAAGAGATATGCGTACCAACATAATGTTCAAAATATATTTCAAGTTGGGGAACATGTTTTCATATGAGTTAGGTCGAAGAATAGCTCCTTAAATTATGGGTCATGTGTCAAAATAGAACAACAATTTTATGGGTCATTTGAAGTGCTCTAAAGAATAGAGATAGTGGCATATAGGCTAGCTTTTCCTCCATTAGTAAAATTTCATGATGTATTTCATATTTCACTTATTAAAAGATATGTATATTATGTTAAGCATGTAATGGATTTATTTGTATTATAGGTAGAACTAGAGGGAGAGTTCCAACTAGAACCTCTATGCATCATGCATCAGAGGAAGATCATGCTCCATAATAAAGAAATAGAGAAAGCCAAAGTATAGTGAAGGCACTTTGGGACTGAGGAAGCCACATGGGAAATGGATGACCATATGCGGGAAACATATCATTTCTTATTTGTTAAGTAAATAAAATGTAAATATAATGTAAATTTTGCACAAATATGTGTATGTAAAGATCCATATCAACAACGCTTGGTATGAAGCATGTTTTAGTTGTATATGGTTATTGAAAAATGAGGATAATGTTACCCTCAAGGGGAACGAGAATATGCCATCCCCTAGTTAATAATAGATCATTGTATATAATTATAATTAATTAGAACAATGAGGGAAAGGGAGGAAAATTCTAGATTTCTTGAGGAATGGGTTTTTTTAAATATCATTCCTACTTGATTGAGTGTTTTAAATGGGATGATTGTGCCAAAAATTAACATATAAGAGTAATTATAGGCCCATGTTTCATTAACTCTAACAAAAATAAAATAGGATAAACATTGAAAAGAACAAAATGGGATGAAGTATCCAAGTTATATTGATTGTGTGGAGTGTTGGAAAAAGATAGATAGTTACTCTATTGGGGAAGCAAACGAGTGGAAGAATATAAAAAAAAAGAATGGATTCTATACAAATTTTGTATGAAAAAAAACACTAAAAGTGTATGCACAATTACGTAGATAACTCTCCTTCTCTCACACATATGAAGTGGAATAAAATTGTGAAGAACATTGTAAGAAAAATTCCTTCGAGGGTAGAGGTGAAAAGCGAGGAGAGACATGTGATTATTCTTGTATTTATCCATCTCTGGAGAAGTTGAACAAGCTAAGTAACCTCCAAAGAGGCTTCTTAGTTGTAAATATTATAGAGAGCATTGGCTTACCCAAAGGCTGGAGAACCCAATGGAAGCTTGTGAGTTGATGAACCTATTGAATTGAAAAGAGACACTAAGGTACTTGTGAGGGGTGATGAATGATCAAGAGTTTCTTTACAAAAAGATATTTGGTTCTTAAATCATTGATTAAATACCTATATAGGTGGACTCCTTACCCATCAGTAGCTTATACATTGATGGACCTTCCTTCGATGTGTATTATTTTCTCCTAAAAGTGAGTTGAGACTCTCTCTACCATGATATCTTTACATGGGAATTATTAATGTATGTAAAATATAGAAGACTGAGTGGAATCTTGTGTAGCTACTGGACGAAGGTAGAGTGGCCATGTGACATCATGTCTTAGTTCTTAGAATTGGTTGAGTTTCCTCTCGAAAGAACTCCACGTCAAGGACTGGAATTTTTCTTGGGGATGACAACTAGAAGTAATTATGTTAGGTCCCTATAATAGTAGTGTATTCCATTATTATTGTTAGTATAGCATTCTTATTTTTATTTTTTTACCCTTGTAGTCCCCATATTGTTATTATTATGCCCCATATTGTTATTTTTTTTCCCTTACATTATTATTCTTAGGTCAGCTAGGATTATATTGTGACCCCATGGGCTCCTATATTTAGAAAGGAGGTTTTCTCATTGTATCATCCAAGAATTGTTAATTTATGTAATGTAAACGAGGTTTCTCCCTTGAAGTGGCTGATTTGTTAGGCGTTGTTCTCCCTTTTATTCTATTTTTGGAGCTATTTTAATAACATTTGGTATCAGACCTTTCAATTCAAGGGTTTCTTTGCTTCAAATAGGTTATCGTGGAAGTTTCACTATAATGTTTTTTCTACGAAGGTTCAGAAGATACAAAAGCAAAAATTGTTTGTGAGAGAAATCATGAGGAATGTTGTGTCAAAATTTTAGATACTAGTTCATAATATTTTTAGATATATGATCTGTGGAAGTTTAGGGCTTTTGCAAGCTCCTGAATTTCATCTCAAAGAGGTGACCTTGGGAAAATCGTCGTCTCTCTCTCTTAGAATCACATTGGAATTATGTAAAAAGTGGTCAAAAGTACATGGAATTTATTTTTCTATGTATCAATTTCATAGCCGAAGGATGAAATAGTGACACATGCCATGCCATACAAGTTCACTCTGCTCAACTAGTCCATAATTAGGTCATTGTGAGAGATTGGGCATAACCTTGTCTTGAAGAATCCAAGTCAGGTCAGACTCATGGAATTTTAAAGAAGACATAGAGGGTTACTGCAAGACCAAATATTAGTTATTGGGCATTCGAAATTATAGAGATACATCAGTTTCAATATCGGGCTCATCAAAATAAATAAAAAGCTGTGTATTTTTTTAAAAATGTGCACGAGTCTTGTTTGAAAAATCAGTTTGAAGTGATTCTAAGGGAATATTAAAGCATATATATCAGTATTGATTTATACAATGCCTCCCAAAAATAATTCCAAACCCATTAAGCCCTCATAAATCTCTACTATGATACATGAAGAGGAAGAATTTCATTATGATATATCAAAATTACAATACCAAGTGCAAAAAATTTCAATCTTACGAAGAGGAATCACTTATGACATAGATGGTTTAAAAGAGAAAATGGAGGCTAATTTGGACAGTTTGAAGGATCAAATGAAAACTAATATGGCCGATAAAGTAGTGGAAGGTGAAATTGAGCATCAACAAAAAGTTCTCCAACTCTCAAAGGATAACCTAACTTTGGTGCAGAATCGAATGAAACAACAGGAAGCTCAACATCACAATGAAATAAGTTATGGATCAATCACATAAAAAAGAACTAAGCAACTACAAAATCAATCAATTTTAGAGTATCTTAGCAAGTGGAATAACTTACCCATTGAAGATTCCACATGGGAGGATGAGAATTGTATACAAAAGCATTAAGAAATAATCAAGCATTGAGGACAACACTTTCTTGAAGGAGAGGGGCATGTTAGGTCCCTATAGTGCTAGTGTATTCCCTTGTTGTTGTTAGTGTAGCCTCCTTATTGTTATTGTTTTACCCCTATAGTACCCATATTGTTATTATTATTCCCCATATTGTTATTGTTGTTCCCTTACATTATTATTGTTAGGTCGGCTAGAATTATATTGTGACCCCATGGACTCCTATATATAGAAAGGACGTTTTGTCATTTGTATCATCCAATAATTTTTCATTTATGTAATGTAAATGAGGTTTCGCCCTTGTAGTGGTTGATTTCTAAGGCATTGATCCCTCTTTTCTTCTATTTTTGGAGTTGGTTTCATAACAAATTATGGTTGTTTCTTGTATATAGTTGGGTGGAGAGGTAGAGTCCCACTCTTAGTTGCCATATCTCCTATAAGACAAGTATACTCTTATGTTTTTTTCTTATGATACTTATGTCTCTATTCTTTCTGTTGAAATAATGTTATGTTAATGTTGATGAGTTTTTTTTCTTCCATGACTAAGGAATGTCATTATCATGTGTATATATTTATGTAATGTTGCATTCGTGTGAATATTTTGAGATTGAAATTAATCCTAAAATATACTTGACCATGAAGAGAGAAAATTTTCTATTATTCAATAATTATTTGTATTGGCCCTCTGGTATATCTACTCATTGTGTCAATAAATTTCTCAAGTTGAAAACAAGGAATGTGAATTCCTATGTAGATGTGTTACTAAATGTTTCCCTTATGAAATTGATTTATTCTCCTACTTTTCCTCAATGTAAAAATTATCTAACTGACATATGTATGAATAGGTAGAAAACATATGTTACTTAGTTGAGTGAATATATAAAGAGAATAATGAGGCTAGTGGGATTTCGTTTATAAATTGTAAGATTAAGAGGATTAGAAATCAGATAGGCATATATTTATATAGACATGTACATATGTGTGCCACATATGCTGTTAAATAAATATCTGTACCACAATATTTGAGAAACTCATGTAAAATACATATATATATATATATATATATATATATATATATATATATATATATATATATATATATATATATATATATATATATATATATATATATATATCAATGTATGTGTAAAGTGGGCTAAAAGCCATGGTTGAGTCCCTATAAATAATTGAAGGGGTAGGCCTGAAGGGTCATCATACACCCTTTAATATTAGATGTTATGCATCGAAAGGACCTTATACACGTGTTAATAGTGACAAGGTGCAGGGCTACAATTCTTCAGCTGATGCATAGAACTTTCAAAGGATATAGTTTAACCTTCTCTGACCTTATGACTAGGCATGATGACTAAGCCCACAATCAAGGGAAATTTGGGTTGTTTATGGATTAGTGTTCATGACCATTAATTAAACCTCAATGCTTTTTCCCCATATTTCTGAAAGGGAGCACCAAGGGGAAACTCCCAAGCTCAAACCCATAGGATGATGTGGCAGTGAGGATGTTTTCGACACTCGATGAAAAATATAAGTATGACTTATGTGAATAGAAGGTATGATGGAGGATGATGTCACCCTGGACACCAGACCCCAGTGAATTGGATGGAGGGCACGGTAGAATAATTTGGGATCTAATTGTAAGGGTGACCTGGAATAATGGGACCATGACCTGATTCATCTAGTGCTTCTAGTGGAGGAGAAAATCTATTTATAACATGAATTATAGATGAACCATACTGTAGAGGGTCTAAAAAGGCCTAAGGAATTCATAGAAAGTTAGTGTTGGTGCTTCCTGGGGATTGGGGTAGGACACATCACCCCAAAATTTATTTCCTATAAGTATCACTTGGTGCTTGGTACCAAAGTCCTATGACTTCATTTCCATGAAAACCACGGTATAATGGCTAGTGTTTGTCATGTGAGGTGGGAGGTTGGATTCATGCGAAGATATAGGGACAGATTGGAAGTGGGATCAATGAGGGATTGTGTAAGGAATTCCCAATATTTAATCCCCTGTATGAGGTGGCCAAGGAGGGGTCCACTCCTACTTGACTCACCTATGCTTACGTATTATAATTTATTTGTTTATAATTGTGTGGCATGTTAGTTAGTTGACAATTGATATATGCGACCAAGGATATGAATGGCTTGGGAAATAACATGTGGCCTATGATGTGGAAAACCATGTGGGGACAACGTGGGAATATCATCGCTACCACATCGAAACCCTAATGAAGTGTCACAATCTAATTGGAAAAGACCTTAATTGGTCATATCTCTTGATCTGGGAGTTAGATGGAGACAAATTTTATGCAATTGGAAAAGTACCAACAATAGACATGCAAGGATGTAATATGCTTCTTGTAAATGCTAAAAAATTTAGACACCATTTCCATAACTGGAATTTGGAGGTTGGGTTAGCATAGTAACTGCCTGTTTCTACCCTTACTTAGGGGTAGGGTGATTCAGGGTCGTGTTACATCATATTAGTTGAGAAAGTCGATTAATATATGATGCATCATTTTCTTCACTATTTTATTTCAAAATTGATATGAACAACTTATCATTTATAGTTTTTATTGAGTCATAAATGACTCACCCTTACAGAAACATGCAAACTGTTTCAACCCATCTCTCTTCAAGAAAAATTGATAATATACAAGAAAATCAAAATAATATTGAATATGATATCTCCCAAGGAGAAATAGGAATATTTTTTTCTATTATATCTCATTTTTTGTTTTTTTTAATGTATTTACCATTATTATATCTAGTGACACATTCTTGTTTCATGATGTTGATGACAGAAAATGGTAAAGGAAAGGATTATTTATATTCATGTAATTATCAACACTATGGTAAATTTTGTTTAAAGAAATGGCTCCAATTTTGTGTGGAAAGTCATTGACATGACCCTTACTTTGGCACCTTTGGAATATGGTAGCATGATCTAGTTATCATTTTCATGGTTGTGAAGAATGATGATCTCAACGTATTGTCTTTCAAAATCATCCTCTTCTGAATTTCATAATGGGTATATTTTTCAAGAGGTTGGTATATATATATATATATATATATATATATATATATAGGAATAAAATGAGTGAGTCCAATAAATGACCTAATTAATGTCTTATACACATTCATGACACATAACACTTTGATAAAATTGTGCGGCATAAACATTATCATAACATAACTATGTATCATTGTTAGAGGTTTGGGGCATGAACATGTTACCATATGATAAGGTTTTCAATGGCATAAGTATTGGATGGCATATATTGTATGTGGTGAAACATTGCACTAGTTGTTTTGTTCTATTGGAAGAGTGATGCATAAAATTGGGATATGGCATGATATTTAATAAAGTTGGGTTAAAATTAATTTGGGTGATTAATGTGATTCATCTCAAGGAATTCCTTTGGATGTATGCTTTACATGTTAGTAGTGGTTATTCATAAATGCATATCACCAACACACTCCATAATTCATTCTCACCATTAGCTACGGTTGTGCTCGGTTACTTGACTCTATAGAAGAATCTGAGCTCGAACCTCAGAGGAAAATGTGCCACATGAGCTAATGGTTGACGTCTTTTAATAGTTTGGTGTCATTATATAACAATATAAAACTCCATATTATTGGTGTGCCCGATTTCATTTCAATTAATAATATAAATTACTTGGTTGGATAGAGCAAGCAAGCAAGCAAAGGACAAGTATATGAAGGAAAAGGGAAAGAAAAGGAAAGCAAGGGAGTGCAAGGAGAAGGTTGGATCAACAAAATTAGTAGGAGGATTTTGCAGGTAACAGGTTGCATGTGTGATTTCCTAGCTCAAGTGTGAATGCATGGTACATGCATTTCTTTATTTGGTTCGTTTTTATCATTGGAATGTGTTAATTTTCCTAGCTTGACAAATGTTTTAGCCTTGCTTTGTTATTTCTTAGATAACCATGGTGTTGTAGGATTCATTATTGGTTGATATTTGGATAGCTGGAATGTTTTCGAACTAGGTGATATGGTCTCAAATCCCAAGGATTCTAGGTGGAGATGGTTTTCTCAAGGAAATACTTGATAGGTTCTTGGAGATAGGAAAAATCCTCAAGGTATAGTGAAGGAATTTTGAGGCATCCAAGATTAGTTTTGGTTTTGTGATCTAAGGATCATTTTCAGTGAGACCACTATACATTGAGGGTGAAAGTGGTTTAACCTCTGGATTCCATGTTTGATTTTGTATTGGTTTATCCCATGATATCCCACATTCATGCTTGGAATATGGCATGGGGCCGATTGGTTAAAAGAAATATTTAGTTCATCCCAATCTATGGTCGGGTGGTACATGGAGTCCTTGACTTGGTTGGATTTTGCATAAGTTAATATTAGCTATTTTCCTATTGTGATCTATAAGATCTTTTACTTGTTATTATGTATATTTTATGGCTAATTGTCATAGTTTTAATTCTAGTTATATGTTGTTTATAAGCATGGTTCTATGATGTTATCTAGTTATGTCTCTTGTTCATGATTTGATAGCTTATTGAATGTTTGATGAATGGATGGGACAACAAGTTTTCTTCGAGCTAGCTTGAGAGGGAATTGTGTCTTCTCTATGATTCCCAGATGATGGTTATAATTTCATGATGATATATGCATTCATGACCTATAACTTATATGTTTATCATATATTTGATGAAATGGATATCATGGATTAGGAATGGCTACGTAAAGTTATTGTTGAAGTTATGAATGGTTAACATTTTTAGCATCTTTCTTATGTTTCTATAAAGTTACAAGAAGTTTTGGGAAGTAGTTTAGAGTCTAGCCTAGAAAATTGGCTTACATTTTGAAACCATTGGAACATAACTATATTTTTTGGGTCATAACTGCATGGAAGCAAGCTTATGAGTGTGGTTATAGCCTCATAACCATGTAGGTAGTGTTAAGGGTGCAATTATAGAGTTATCCTAGGGAAAATATTTCTAGCTTAGGGATTTATCACTTGGGTGGTTATATAGCCCTTGGGTGGGTTGTAGTCATTAAGGGATGTCAATAAGTTTTTATTTTGTAGGCTCTGCTTCTATCACTAGAACTTGGAGGTCAGGTAATGTCATAGTGAGACTCAAATCATGTTTACCCAGGAGAGCTTTTAAATGTGGGTAACTATGGGAGGGGTTATTTATAGGTTGGTATTAGAGCTTCCAGGTTAAAACACTTGGAACGGATGGGCTAGATGTGATTTTTATGCATGCATGGAAATTTTATGTGTGTATACTATG
This sequence comes from Pinus albicaulis, assembly GCA_034641835.2. NCBI lineage: Eukaryota > Viridiplantae > Streptophyta > Pinopsida > Pinales > Pinaceae > Pinus > Pinus albicaulis. The sequence continues at coordinate 915,354,777 of CM076569.1, forward strand.
CATGCATTCCAGTGTATATAGTTTTCATGTATATATTTGAAGCTACAATTTGTCTTATCATGCATGATGCGAGGTGTTTTTATGTTGAAATGATGAATTCATTATGTGTATATCCATGTATATTTTGCTAATATGGAATTATTTTTTCAAACGAGGTAACCTCTCCTAAACTTCATTAAGGTATTTTTTATCATGTTTCTATTTCTTATATCTAACATGGAATGTTTGCGCAAAGAAGAAGATAAAAAATGAAGTGAATAACGGAGCATCACAATTCATGTGACTCTCCTTATAGATCAGTTGAATAGAAAGGACATTAGTATTCTCCTTATATAGCGGATACACTGAGATGTTTAAAGGAAGTAATCCAAAGTTGGAAGACATAAAATAAAAGGTTGATTGAGACAGTGGAAAGCCTTGTGAGCGCTCAAGAAAAGAAATACTGGGTTAATGCAGTACTCCTTCAGATCCTATTGGATTTGTATATACATGGATAGCTAAGCATTAGTCATGGACAAGAGAAAGGGACTTATGGGACATATGGTAGCATGTCTTCATCACGATACACATTCGACAAAGATGATACAATCAGAGGTGGATGATGGTTAGATACACATGATAAGAGAGGTAGTACTTATGGTTCCTATTCTAGTTCTGGTTCAGAGTGACATCATTTTCATCACCACCATCATCCATATAAGAGGAGTAAGAAGCAGTATTTTTTAGAGGAGTTTAGGAAATTAAATTCTCCTACTTTCGATGTAGAGATGAACAAACTAAAGGATGAATAACCATGGCTTCTTGGGATGAATAAGATATTTGGATTGCATTATTATACTAAGAATATGAAGGACATGATAGTGATATTTAGCCTCAAAGAATAATGATATATTTTATGGGCAAATCATTAGTAGAAAATTAGAAATTAGTGACTAGGTGACTTTAAAATTTATCCACTGCAACTTTTCCAAGTGAAATACTATTAAAAATAAGAAATATTAAGTTACCCAACTAAAAAAAGCTACACAAATTACAAGTTTATTCCTTAGTTAAAAATATATGTCTAGCTAATATTAATACAACTAAAAATGACTAACATGAATGACTAATTTAGTATAGAAACAAAAATACAACTACTTAACAAGTACTACAATAATACAATTTAGTCATTTATGTAAGTAATTTTAGTTGTGTCACTTCAATGATATAAACTTACAGGTAATAAGGGATTTAAAGGTTGTTATAGACCTTCTAAAATATTATAATTCCTTGAACACTTTCTTTATAGCCTAACTTTATAGTTGAGCTTCAATGTTCTGCAAACTAATATTGACTTTAAAAAGGTCATTTGTTCAAAAAAAAAAAAAATACTACTAAAATCACATGGAATTTGCCAAATATTTGAATAAAATAACTAACCTCAAAATTTATTAACATAGTAAATATATATACACATGACTCTTGTCAATGACTTCACCATGATCACATTTTCCCTTAATTTGTTTTTAACAATTGAATATATAAGTATACATAGAACGAGAAGGGATGTGTACCAATGTGGAATAAATAATTGAACATAGGGAAATGGTCATTTTTCTGTATTAGAATTCATTAGTTTGGAAGAACATAATAAAATAAAATTCATCAAATACTTCCATCTACTAATATGAAATTAACAATTGACAAGAAGTAAGAGATATAAATATTTGACCAAACATGCTTGTATTTTAAGGTCCATTTGTCATGTTACACTCTCACTTGTGATATTTTACTCCTCTTGTAATTTCCTAAGAATTTATTTCCTTTCCTCTACATCAACATCTATTAGCCTTTTTTTCTTTGATCGCTTTAGCTTTGGGATATTTTTTACTATTTCCCTAAATTTCAATAGCAACATAGAAATCAAAGTGAACTATAAAAATCAGTAAAAGACATAAATATATATAAAAAAAAATTACTACATAAATTAATAAATAAAATAAATACAATTTAAAAGTAATATATTGTGTGATCTCTTCCTTATTAAAGCCTGTGCCACTCTCGCCAAGCCAAAGGATTACAAAAAAAAGTAAATAAAGAAAAAAATACTACTTATAAGTCATCTAATGTGTTATATTTTCCTTATTATAACCCATGTAATTTTTTTGACTAGCCATTTTTCATTTGCCATCAAATTAAGACGCAACAAAGCCCTCTTTGTTTCTCGCTTTGTTTTTTTAGTAAAAAAATATTCTTTCCTTTTATGTTTCCCTCTAAGCATTTATTAATTTGGTGGGAGCTTTACCATCATAGTTTCAAAGTTTGTTTTGAATGTTACTCTTGCATTGGAGAACAAGTAGCCATTTGAATTAAATTTTGTTTAATTTTCTTTCTTTATTTCATTGGAGAATCAATAGAAATTGAGACTTTATCCTTCCCAAAAACTAAGGTGAAGCTTATAATCTCAAATTCTCACTACATTTCGTAGATTTCAATTCTAGGGTCTTTATTTTGAATGCGGTTGAAATCTGCATTTACGTTCACTTCATGTTATTATGATAACTTATGCGTGAGGTCCTGCATTCTTAACATAGTAGTGACGCCTTCTCCAAGCTCTATCATTACAATATTTCTAGTGGAGAAACCTCTTAGGCTATTTGATAAGAGGCATAAAAGGATAAATCGAGGAAATATAGAAAGAATTGTTGTGGGATCCCTTGTTAGGGAAATTTCAATGATGCTCCTTATTAGATTTTATCGCAAGAGGTAAAGACAATAGAATCCTAGGGATAAGACTGAAAATTTTGTAGGTGAGAAGATTTCAATTAAGGAGACTAGTTCTGATGTGTACTCTGTTGATACATATGCTAAGAACCTTCAATATGAGCAACAGAGGAGTCATTTTTTTATGTTCCGCGGAGATGACGCTCAAATATACACTTTGGATGATATGCTCTATGCATCTACTGACATTATGGGGAGAGGCATTCCAGGGACTGTTGGTAAGGCTTTCATGGCGAAAAAAACAACTATAATTGTGAAGAGATTTAAGAATTCTAAAAATATTACCAGGAATGAATTTGAGAGGTATATGGAGATGGTGAGTAATATTTGACACTAGAATATAGTTTCTCTAAGAGATTATTTCCAGGCCAAGGAGAATCTTCTTTCTATGGCCAAGGAGAATCTTCTTTCTATTATCACTATCACAATGGAAGTCTCTTTTATCTCATCCACGGTATGTGCATGATCCCTTCTAAATTCCTTCTCTTCAATCTGTAAAAATAGAATAGACCATTTCAATTTGTTACACAGTTTTTGTTTCTCAGCATGATAGCCACTCATGTCTTACATGGGGTTCGAACATTTCTCTCATATATTTGAACCCAATATCGTTACTATTTCTTGTAAACTAGGTTGAGAATATGCTTTTGTGTTGAATATAAAAGCTCGATATTGAATAGACTAGCCTAGAAATAAACTCTTGATAAAAATAAATCTAGTCTCCATATATGCTCTTTGAATCCAGAAATAATAACAAAATCAAGGTCACAAAGCACATCATAGATTTACCTGATTATTTTCCCTAATCAGAAGATGGGTTTCGCCCCTCTTTGTTCTCCGCCCCCTTCACCATTTGGCAATATCTATGACTCTGCTCATAGGTTTAGTTTAAACTTGGAGGGTTATCTACCACTTTCTTTCTGGGAATCGTTTGGGATTTCTTATTTATTTTATTTTCCTCTTCCTTTGAACTCTACAAGAGATCTTCGAGTCCCATTAACTTAGTTTGGTTAGTAGGGGACACTAATAAAAAATTTACAATTGCATATATAAATAATTTAATTAAATAAAAAAAAATGTAGTGAGTTATAAAAAATGGTTTTTAACTAGTTAATGAAATAAAACTCAAAATCATCACCCACACACAGCTTACTTGTAGTATGAATAATTATTTCTCATTATTTAAATCATTGACACCACATATTGTATCGTCATAAGTCATTATTTTCTACTAATGTTACTTTAGACTACATATTTAAAAAAATGACATGAAGCTACAACAAATATGGATGTTTCCAGAAAATCACTAGAAAACATAATTTTAGGTGATGAATTTAGAAGAGAGGTCTATAATGGCCCAAGATGGCTGTCTATTCTAAGAATTTGCAATTCAGGAATGCAATGGACTAATTTTTATGTCAAAATCAACCTGGAAAGCCTTCAGTAACGTAACCTTAACTAGATAAGGAGGATTAAACTGCTAATTAAGATGAAACCAGTAAGGCCATTCAAGAACAAACTCTTGAAGAGTAAACCTTTGAATAAGGATTTCATGTAAACCTTTAAATACCATTGCATTCAAGTTATTCTTACTTTCCTAAATTCATATTTTCTTTTATCTAGGATACCATTATTATATTCGGATGATGGGCTTTTCCAAATATGGAATATGATGGGGGCTAATCATGTCTTAGAAATCTAGAACAATGGATAAAATTGGTAAAGTTACGAATAGGGTTATGTTCTTCTTAAGCTGAATAGGGCATTTCTAGATTTTCCCAAATCTCTTGAGCCATAGAAATATAGACCTAACTTATTAAAAAAAATTGTTAATTTTTTCTTCCTAGTAAGGAGGCATGGTTGTTTGTAAGAGAATATTTCAAAAATCCTTCAACTCTTTTAATTCCCATTCTTGTACAGATAGCAGGAGTTCAAATTTATCGATTTATGGAGAAAACATAGAATTCAAATATTTGGACTACTTATAACAATCTGGACTACTTATAAGACTGTCATGGAGAAGAAAAAAATTGTAAATGTGAAGAGATTGAAGAGTTGTAACAAGATTACTATGGATGAATTCGAGAGCCATATGGATATGGTGGGTAAGCTTTGAAACTATAATATTGTTTCCTTGAAATCTTATTTCGAGGCCAAGGAGAAGCTTCTTGTCTATTATCATATCCCAATGGAAGCCTATTTTCTCTCATCCATGGTATGTGCAGGATTCCTTCTAAATACCTTCTCTTCAATATATAAAAATAGAATTAGAGCCTTTTTATTTGCTACACAATTTTTGTTTCTTAGCCTAATAGCCACTCATGTATTCCTTGGGTGTTGAACATTGTTCTCATCTATTTGAACCAAATATATTTACTATTTATTGTAACTCATGTTAACAAGCTATAATTATTTTGAACATGCAAGATCAACATTGAATATAGCAACCTACAAATGCACTCTTGATAAAAAAAATACAATCTCCCT